>NDFZ01005383.1:0-64715 GCA_002192655.3 Mamestra configurata
ACACGACACTGTAACAGTTACATGACACACGTGAAGCCTGCCTACCAGAGCTACATCGCGCCCAATGGTGGAGCAGCTGAGTATCAGTATTATACATTGAGCGACTACCTGACCTCCACAACAATTAACTAGGTAACACGATTCCCCTTGGTATGGCATAAAGATCCATGGTCTAGGTAAGTTACTGCAACACGACACAGTGACTATGTCACAGATGACTTGAGTCAACTTGCGGTCAAACAGCTATTCGATATTTGAAATATAAAATAATAAGGATGTTGCTGGAGTTAAAAAAATATGATTCTATTTAGTCCGTCATGTCAGTTATATGATTATATTTACGTGATTATATTTACGTATTTTTTATTTCATCAAATCATTAAAAAATTACGAAGATCGCATCAAAGAGCTTGGGGGCTTGTAACGTCACTTTTCAGCAAAAAGTGTACTGGTAAGTGACGTCACACGAGTTTTCAACGCACTGTATCGTTTCCATTTTTTGTTTACGAGACGTAATACGTGACTAATTAGACTTTTTTAGTCAAATATTCTATACTATTGTTAAAACTCATCATGTATTTGATGTATTTGCCGTAATTAACCAAAGGCTTCTTTGAAAATACTATCTTTATAAGACTAATAACTCTGCATTTTGTTACAGCGCGGGTTCAAAGTGCGTGAAAAGCTAGCGATCGCACACATCGGGCAGCCCGTGCCAGACTCACTATTCGTACTTAAAGAAACTCCACAGGTAAGTCACAATACGTTTAAAATGACTTTAATCTTTTAGATTTAGTATGATTTTAAAGACATCTGAAGATGACAAGTTTTGGACCTATGAAGGATTTCACATAGAAAAGTAACAAGGTGATTAAATGAATTAAAGAAGTATGCGGAACATGATAATCGTTCATTGAAAATGTTGTGCATACCTAAAAGTGATGTATTTACACAGAATTGAAGATTGTAAATAAATATGTCGTTGGTGTGCCTTGCTTAAAAAATAATTAAATCTACATTAAATAGGGAGGATCCACCGACCGGACGGGTGTTGTTTCTGGTGGGCAACTGCCCGATGGCAAGTTTTATACAACGTGTAACAGAATAAACCCAATACCTCTTAAGGGGTCATTGTACTCATCATTATGAACAACTTTTACAATGGGACCAACCCCGAAATCGAGAAAAAAAAACAGATGAGTACAACAGAATAACCGCTTAAGGGGTAAGCGGTATTACGTTTATTCTGTTTCACGTTGTATGTGTTTGTATGTTTTTGGTTGTATTAGTTGTGGAAATCGCGATGTAGTATTTGTGTCACGTCAGGTCATTTCTTTAGTATCGTATCGGGCAGTGTAAATGCCACTAAACCTGTCTTTATTATTTTTTTTCTTATAGAAAGGAAAGCACACAATGACCAACACAACTGACAAAAAGATATTCACTTGTCTTACAGAAATGCATATCATTCCGACACTTACGTAATCTTGTGCACTCATAATTTTCACGTGTTGACATTCTGACACGTGATCACTTGCTTGACTATTGTGTCTGCTTCGCGGTTAATTATACTTGAAATCTGATTCTAAGATAATAAACATTCCATTGTTACGATACACTTACCTTCGTTTCATTACTCGATTCGTGGCAGACCATCACACTAATATTATAAAGGCGAAACTTTGTGAGTGTGTGTGTATGTTTGTTACTTGTTCACGCGCAAACGGCTGGACCGATTTAGATGAAATTTGGTATAGAGATTGGACATAGGATAGTTTTGATTCTGGGAATATGTTCCCTTGGGATAATTTTCGACATTCACGTGGGCGGTGCCGCGGACGGCACTTAGTTTGTAATAAAATTTGGTTGAGTTTATAGTTCTGAAACTTAATAATTAGCCAAAATTCTGTATTTAGCCAATTATGACAGCAAATATTTTTATTTACCAGCTAGATTAATTATACATCCTTCTCCAGAGCACCAATGCTCTTGAGAATCTCCAATCAATCTGGCCAATAAAGGCAAGGGAGAGTTGGGAGCTCTGTTCCTCGTCAGTGTTCACTCCGGCTGCTCAATAAAGATGAAGAACAACACTTCTACCGGGAGGTCCGTGGGGTCGCTTCCGCCCAATAATTCGCCACATAACTGCCCTTCGGATTGTATCTCTCTTAGTCTGGCCCCTCATCGTAGTGACAGGGTCCCCTAGGCCGCGCAAACTTCACGACGACGTCAACTTAGAAATTTATATTTATTACCTTGTGTCAAAACTACACAAGGTAATAAATATAAATTTTTTCAAGAGACAATGGCCATTTTTATTGTATCCGTTTATATACCTTTAAATACGAAACTAATTTACTTATTTTGTAGGTTCAAGGTCTGCACACATTCATCCGAAATAAAGACACTCCCCGGGACGAGTTCATCTTCTACTCCAAGAGACTGATGCGACTAGTCATAGAGTTCGCGCTGTCTCTGCTGCCTTACTCCGACCATACCGTAGACACACCGCAGGGATTCTGTTATAAAGGTACGTTGTCACAAGACATGTGGCTGTCATGGAGTTCGCGCTGTCTCTGCTGCCTTACTCCGACCATACCGTAGACACACCGCAGGGATTCTGTTATAAAGGTACGTTGTCACAAGACATGCGGCTGTCATGGAGTTCGCGCTGTCTCTGCTGCCTTACTCCGACCATACCGTAGACACACCGCAGGGATTCTGTTATAAAGGTACGTTGTCACAAGACATGCGGCTGTCATGGAGTTCGCGCTGTCTCTGCTGCCTTACTCCGACCATACCGTAGACACACCGCAGGGATTCTGTTATAAAGGTACGTTGTCACAAGACATGCGGCTGTCATGGAGTTCGCGCTGTCTCTGCTGCCTTACTCCGACCATACCGTAGACACACCGCAGGGATTCTGTTATAAAGGTACGTTGTCACAAGACATGCGGCTGTCATGGAGTTCGCGCTGTCTCTGCTGCCTTACTCCGACCATACCGTAGACACACCGCAGGGATTCTGTTATAAAGGTACGTTGTCACAAGACATGCGGCTGTCATGGAGTTCGCGCTGTCTCTGCTGCCTTACTCCGACCATACCGTAGACACACCGCAGGGATTCTGTTATAAAGGTACGTTGTCACAAGACATGCGGCTGTCATGGAGTTCGCGCTGTCTCTGCTGCCTTACTCCGACCATACCGTAGACACACCGCAGGGATTCTGTTATAAAGGTACGTTGTCACAAGACATGCGGCTGTCATGGAGTTCGCGCTGTCTCTGCTGCCTTACTCCGACCATACCGTAGACACACCGCAGGGATTCTGTTATAAAGGTACGTTGTCACAAGACATGCGGCTGTCATGGAGTTCGCGCTGTCTCTGCTGCCTTACTCCGACCATACCGTAGACACACCGCAGGGATTCTGTTATAAAGGTACGTTGTCACAAGACATGCGGCTGTCATGGAGTTCGCGCTGTCTCTGCTGCCTTACTCCGACCATACCGTAGACACACCGCAGGGATTCTGTTATAAAGGTACGTTGTCACAAGACATGCGGCTGTCATGGAGTTCGCGCTGTCTCTGCTGCCTTACTCCGACCATACCGTAGACACACCGCAGGGATTCTGTTATAAAGGTACGTTGTCACAAGACATGCGGCTGTCATGGAGTTCGCGCTGTCTCTGCTGCCTTACTCCGACCATACCGTAGACACACCGCAGGGATTCTGTTATAAAGGTACGTTGTCACAAGACATGCGGCTGTCATGGACTTCGCGCTGTCTCTGCTGCCTTACTCCGACCATACCGTAGACACACCGCAGGGATTCTGTTATAAGGGTAAGTTTGGCTTCTTAAGGCTCAAAGCCCACTTTGGGATTAATATTAAGTTTGCCCCAACACTTCTGAATAAGATTCTGAGCTAGTGATAGCGTAGCGTAACTATTCACAATAGGTAGATTACACTAAGACACAGCCGCACTACGATAAATAAAACTCTTGCGCATCATTTAACGCATAAACAGACAATGAGTTCTCCCAAAACCCTTTCCATAAATAAAGAATTTAAAATCACAAAAGTAACGTGATTTAGACCCCTAAATGTGAAGAATTGCTATTTATTTCTGTCGTGAGCAATATCAAGCTCAAAAACGTAACCATTATATAAAACCTTATTCTCTATACGTTAAGGTCGTAAATGCGACGTGGAGAAGATCTGCGGCGTGTCGATCCTGCGCGCCGGCGAGACCATGGAGCAAGCCGTGTGCGACATCTGCAAGGACATCCGCATTGGCAAGATCCTCATACAGACCAACCAGCAGACTGACGAACCTGAGGTAAGAGGACAAAGAGCTGTTACTAGGTACAGTCCACTCACTAAAATCCACCCATATTCCTCCAAATTCGAAACCTTTACGTTAAAAATAATTGATATTTACGCTTTTTTGCTGCCACCTATAGTTCTTGCACGCTACCTTTAGGTAAACGTGCACAGTGTAGGCTGTGCCATCTAGCGCTGCAAATTCGAAACTTACGAAAAAATAAATAGATATTGACACTTCTGTGCTGCCATCAATAGTTCCTACACGCTCCCTATATGAATTTCTCCTCGAATTATGTTTTTGTAAGGATTTTAAAGAACTATGGAATAATATCTATAAGGCTGCTTTCGAAAATAATTCGATAATGAATACCAAGAATAGAGATGTATAGACTAGTTGATTTTAAGAATTTTTAGATCATTCTGTGCAAAGATAAGCTTAAATAGGAAAAAAATATGTCTTTTTATTTTGTTTTCACAAAAAGTCAATTGATTTATTTCAACTAGACCATTAAAAGGCTTTCAGATAAAATATGTTTTTTTCATTATGTATCAAATTGTTATTATATTGAACCTGATGAATACAGTTATTCACGTTGTTAAGATTTAGTGACCATCGCATCGATCTATATTAAATGTTAATGATGTTTCCTCAACAAATAGCATCATCTTTGGTTGATATTCAAGTAATTCGGGCAAATTATTTATGTCTAAAAAAAGGAATGGACCCAACATTGACCCTTGAGGAACGCCTATTGTCATTTCAAATCCTAGTGAGTCCACGCCGTTTATATGAAATTAAACTTGTCTGTCTTAAAAGTATGATCTAAGAAAATCAAGGGATTTATTCCTAATCCCATAATGCTCGAATATCAACAAAAGAATCTCATAGTAAACGCAATCGAATGCCTTCGAAAAGTCGCAGAAGTTTGCAATGGTGTCGTGTGAAACATCTCAGGCGTAATAAATGTTCTTTATTAGGGTAACATTGGACGTTCTTTGGTGATCAGTAGCAGTCAGCTAAGACAATCGCTATAGATTTTAAACCTAACGCAAGCTCATTTTATTTTGTAGCTGTACTACCTCCGCCTCCCGAAAGACATCAAGGACTACCGCGTGATCCTGATGGACGCCACCGTGGCGACCGGCGCCGCCGCCATCATGGCCATCCGTGTGCTACTAGACCATGACGTGCCCGAAGAGAACATCTCGCTCGTCAGCCTGCTCATGGCCGAGATCGGCGTGCACTCCATCGCCTACGCCTTCCCGCAGGTATGGACACTAACATCTGTTGTTACATCCGCGTGCTACTAGACCATGACGTGCCCGAAGAGAACATCTCGCTCGTCAGCCTGCTCATGGCCGAGATCGGCGTGCACTCCATCGCCTACGCCTTCCCGCAGGTATGGACACTAACATCTGTTGTTACATCCGCGTGCTACTAGACCATGACGTGCCCGAAGAGAACATCTCGCTCGTCAGCCTGCTCATGGCCGAGATCGGCGTGCACTCCATCGCCTACGCCTTCCCGCAGGTATGGACACTAACATCTGTTGTTACATCCGCGTGCTACTAGACCATGACGTGCCCGAAGAGAACATCTCGCTCGTCAGCCTGCTCATGGCCGAGATCGGCGTGCACTCCATCGCCTACGCCTTCCCGCAGGTATGGACACTAACATCTGTTGTTACATCCGCGTGCTACTAGACCATGACGTGCCCGAAGAGAACATCTCGCTCGTCAGCCTGCTCATGGCCGAGATCGGCGTGCACTCCATCGCCTACGCCTTCCCGCAGGTATGGACACTAACATCTGTTGTTACATCCGCGTGCTACTAGACCATGACGTGCCCGAAGAGAACATCTCGCTCGTCAGCCTGCTCATGGCCGAGATCGGCGTGCACTCCATCGCCTACGCCTTCCCGCAGGTATGGACACTAACATCTGTTGTTACATCCGCGTGCTACTAGACCATGACGTGCCCGAAGAGAACATCTCGCTCGTCAGCCTGCTCATGGCCGAGATCGGCGTGCACTCCATCGCCTACGCCTTCCCGCAGGTATGGACACTAACATCTGTTGTTACATCCGCGTGCTACTAGACCATGACGTGCCCGAAGAGAACATCTCGCTCGTCAGCCTGCTCATGGCCGAGATCGGCGTGCACTCCATCGCCTACGCCTTCCCGCAGGTATGGACACTAACATCTGTTGTTACATCCGCGTGCTACTAGACCATGACGTGCCCGAAGAGAACATCTCGCTCGTCAGCCTGCTCATGGCCGAGATCGGCGTGCACTCCATCGCCTACGCCTTCCCGCAGGTATGGACACTAACATCTGTTGTTACATCCGCGTGCTACTAGACCATGACGTGCCCGAAGAGAACATCTCGCTCGTCAGCCTGCTCATGGCCGAGATCGGCGTGCACTCCATCGCCTACGCCTTCCCGCAGGTATGGACACTAACATCTGTTGTTACATCCGCGTGCTACTAGACCATGACGTGCCCGAAGAGAACATCTCGCTCGTCAGCCTGCTCATGGCCGAGATCGGCGTGCACTCCATCGCCTACGCCTTCCCGCAGGTATGGACACTAACATCTGTTGTTACATCCGCGTGCTACTAGACCATGACGTGCCCGAAGAGAACATCTCGCTCGTCAGCCTGCTCATGGCCGAGATCGGCGTGCACTCCATCGCCTACGCCTTCCCGCAGGTATGGACACTAACATCTGTTGTTACATCCGCGTGCTACTAGACCATGACGTGCCCGAAGAGAACATCTCGCTCGTCAGCCTGCTCATGGCCGAGATCGGCGTGCACTCCATCGCCTACGCCTTCCCGCAGGTATGGACACTAACATCTGTTGTTACATCCGCGTGCTACTAGACCATGACGTGCCCGAAGAGAACATCTCGCTCGTCAGCCTGCTCATGGCCGAGATCGGCGTGCACTCCATCGCCTACGCCTTCCCGCAGGTATGGACACTAACATCTGTTGTTACATCCGCGTGCTACTAGACCATGACGTGCCCGAAGAGAACATCTCGCTCGTCAGCCTGCTCATGGCCGAGATCGGCGTGCACTCCATCGCCTACGCCTTCCCGCAGGTATGGACACTAACATCTGTTGTTACATCCGCGTGCTACTAGACCATGACGTGCCCGAAGAGAACATCTCGCTCGTCAGCCTGCTCATGGCCGAGATCGGCGTGCACTCCATCGCCTACGCCTTCCCGCAGGTATGGACACTAACATCTGTTGTTACATCCGCGTGCTACTAGACCATGACGTGCCCGAAGAGAACATCTCGCTCGTCAGCCTGCTCATGGCCGAGATCGGCGTGCACTCCATCGCCTACGCCTTCCCGCAGGTATGGACACTAACATCTGTTGTTACATCCGCGTGCTACTAGACCATGACGTGCCCGAAGAGAACATCTCGCTCGTCAGCCTGCTCATGGCCGAGATCGGCGTGCACTCCATCGCCTACGCCTTCCCGCAGGTATGGACACTAACATCTGTTGTTACATCCGCGTGCTACTAGACCATGACGTGCCCGAAGAGAACATCTCGCTCGTCAGCCTGCTCATGGCCGAGATCGGCGTGCACTCCATCGCCTACGCCTTCCCGCAGGTATGGACACTAACATCTGTTGTTACATCCGCGTGCTACTAGACCATGACGTGCCCGAAGAGAACATCTCGCTCGTCAGCCTGCTCATGGCCGAGATCGGCGTGCACTCCATCGCCTACGCCTTCCCGCAGGTACGATGAAAACCTTTAGCCGTCGTCTATGCCGCCACATATGTACTACACAAAAATATCTGCCGTCACACAAATCCTACATCGCGGTATCTAAGTTCCAGCATATACAACCGTCCCAACATACAGCAGTTGCCCATCAAACATAACGACCATCTGGTCGGAGGATCCTCCCTTTCCAATGGAGGTTTGCAGTACTTTACAACTTGTTCCGCATACCTCCTTAAACCCAGTCTTTTGACGAATAACATTTAGTCTTTCCTATCTTTTACAGCATCTTCATTATTCTTGCCTCATCATCTGACAGACCTATAAAGTATACCCCGTAGCAAGATCTTAAAAAAATCTGACAAAATATTTATTATGAAACCCTTGCCATAAATAACACATAATAAGCGAATGTTACTTGCTAAAAGAAACTGTTACAACGTGTAAGAAACGTAAAGTCGAGACCAACTACTCATTACAACGGCCCTTGATTTTACACCACTGATATCAAAAAGACAAAAACTGTCAGAAATTTTCAGGACACTTCTGACAATTTATTGGAAGTTTCTCCTTTTTACGCGCATATCCCGTTCTTTCCTGTTCCCGTAGGATTTCGGTAAATCCTCTCTCAAATCTTAATGCACTCTACTCACTCTACACTCCCGAAGGAACCTACATGCCATATTTCAGCTTTCTACGACCAGTAGTTTCGGCTGTGCGTTGTCTGTCAGTCACTCAGTAACGAAAGAGTTTTATATATTGATATACTTTGTCCACAGGTCAAAATAGTAACGTCAGCGTTAGACCCGGAGATTAACGAGAAGTTCTACGTACTTCCGGGTATCGGTAACTTCGGCGACCGCTACTTCGGCACCGAGCCCGCGGACGACGAGTGAAGTCGGCTCACCCGCTTGTATGTGGACCAAGTAGTGTATTCGCACTGCGCGTAGGTCCAGCGTAGCCGCGTTGTCGATGCGTAGCGTAGATGCTGCATAAACGTAGGAAATTATACGTCAATTTGGCGTAGTTGTACGTCGTTTCGACGCAATTGTACGTCGGTTTGACGTAATTGAATGTCTTTTTGACGTAACCGTACGTTGCTTAGATGCGGCGGTTGTTTCATATTTGTTTGGAGCGTGTACGTTGGATTGACGCCAGATGCGGAGTCAACCTAAGAGTTAATCGTCTGCATCAATGATGGCAGGTAATTTGTAGCTTGTTTGACTGTTGGGGCTGTGTACAAGCGAAAAAGAAAAAAAAGTCATTGCTGCTGACATTTTACGTCATAAAGACGTATTTTTGACCGGAAAGCTTTTGGTTGTTACTTAAATTGTAGAAACTAGACGAATAATTTTATGATTTATAGATCGAGGCAGGCTCGGAAATAGTGGTTATTTTATGCAACTGTTTTGTTTCATATAACCTAAATAATTACAATAATCACTTAAAAATGATAATGGTACCACGATGGACTCTAGTCTCACAACCTGGAGTGGAAACGTATTTATAGAAAAATGTCGGAGCCACATTAAAGACGATTAACATCTCAGGTAAAAGGGGCTTCTGAAACTTGCGAAATTCGTGTAGAAAATACACTAAAATTTGTATAAAAATATGATAAAATTCGGCAAAAATAATTCACGGAGTGGTTAACAGATGGAGACTACACGTTCCGTGTTTGAAAAAATCTCTTAACAAAGCGCGGCAGTAAATTACCTTCTGTCATTGGTTAATCGCTAGTATTACGTGAGCATACTTCTGATTGGTCGCCGCAACTTTATAAGTGTCTATGTATTCTCCATTTGCTAATTATTTTGTGTTTACTAATAATAGTGAATATTGTCGTTGACTGGCTCTGTATTTATTTAATAATCGTAATGTTTACACAATCGTATGTAAGTGCGGCATCTTGCTATGGAAGTAGTGACCAAGTTTTTAGTACCTCGAGTGTATTCCCGTCCAATAGGTAGGAGTATAGAAACACTGCCATCTTAATAGGGAATATGCATGCAATTTTTTATTTGTAAAAAATAAAATACTTATTATCTCTAGTTAACAATTATGAAAGAATTTTTTTAAATACCTTCGTTAGTGATGAAGTTATTAAGCTTCAAAGTTGACAATTAGAAAGAGAAGTCCGATACAAACTGTGACGTCAAATACTATGACGCCCATACAGCTGCCATAGAAAACAGCGTTTTCGCGAGAGGGACAGATATATTTGTTTAAAATAGTTATATCTCGTTTGTGTTTCGGTCAATTCCGATTCTTTTTTCAGTGTTAGTATTATTTTTTTGTATACTTCTATATAAAATGTTTATAATAACAAAAAAAAAACATGCATATTCCCTATTGTATTAGACTAGAAAATACACGAAGCATTTTCATGCACCAGAAGCATATGTATACACATGCTTACGAAAACGCACATGTACAATACGCACACTAACGATTTCCTCGGATGACAGTTTTAGTATGATGGACTTTACAATGAATGAAGTACCTACAATAATAGTCATTTATTTTATTCTAAAGGCAACATTAATACAATGGTTTTTTTTTTATTTTGTTTTTCGACCTTTTCGAACCCCAAAATCAGTTTTAATTTATTTGGACCCCAAGGGGTCGATATCGACCACTTAGGGAATCCCTGGTTTAAACTGTCTTAAATTGCCTGGTTTAAATTGATCGCACTAGAAATGTGTCATCTACGAGGTCCCTTACTGCGACATTTATAACATATGTACTTATGTAATGTAGCTTACACGGAGGAACTAAAGACGTAATGTCAGCGGTTGTATCTCCATCTAGTCCACACTAACGTACAAGTAGATCTCCAGCCTTTAGAAACGTAACTACTTTAAAAATATACTATTTTGGACATGGGTTACATAAAATAAATTTATTTATTTATATTATTATTGATGATAAAACCATCGTCTTCATTGCCTACCATCAGGTGAAACAGAAAGACTAATACATCAATTAAAATACATTTTATGTTCAGTAGAAAAGGTTTACCTTGGCTTGTAAGTACAATCTATTTAATCCTTAAATTTTGCAAGCCCACGAATGCGTAACACTCTCTATTGAGTCCAGTGCTGCAAATATGACCCATGTCAATCATATTAAAACAATATGTACTTATTTAATATTTATTCAAACGCTCTAAACAGTGCAGCGCTCTTAGCCTCGGCCAGCTGAAGTCACAAAATATCGCGTAGCCAAAGAATAGTTCCTAGAACGAACTAAAATGTAATGTAGGAAGCAATCAAATTGTCACTAATATGGGTCATGCGACTGATTATAATGATATCTCATTCATTTCCAATGTTGAATCCTCCTCCCACGGTCTGAATTCATTCTTACCGCCAAATTTTAAGCCCTCTTGCACCACAAATTACGCGATTAACATATTTTAAAACATAGGGTATTTGATTGAATATCTTTTAATTTGTCAAAACCTAAAAAAAATTAGAAGATTTAAAATATTGTTTAAAAATCTCAAAAGATGACGGAGTTTTTAGCGTTTTAAAATCTATGATAAACAGAGGTAGCACCTATTGCACGTGACGTCACCATCTAATACAAGCGACGCTTTGCGTGACAAGGATAGAGAAATAACTTCAAAAGCGTGTAACTTCTCTATTTTTCCACTGATTTTTTTTCGCAAATCAAAAGTATTAGTTTATTAACATCTTTGAAATAAGTATTCATACAAGTACATTTTTTTGCTAGTCAAATATCCTATTCCTATTCTATCTCTATCATCTTCAATCGATTGACAGAAACAGAACGATGTTTTAAATTCGTTTAACCCTAATCATACATCTATATTAGTAGTAATGTTACATCTATAGGGAATTGTGGTGAAAGAGGGTCTCAGTAACTTTAGAGAAGTCAGTCGCATGCACCCAAGTGTCATAATTTAGTTATTTGTCTAACTAAAATCATACTTCCATAGTAACTTGCCCAATCGGCTGATATCTAGACTGGTATACTAAATCGAAATATATGATGATAGTGTTAATTAGAAGGGAAATATCATCGCTTGCGACTGTAAAGGTTGGTCAAACCGAGGCGAATCCTGCGCAAGGTGTTCAAATTGGCGCGAATCGTCGCGAGACTTCCTTATCATTAAACCATCGAAGCCGTAGTCGCATCTCGCTTAGGATTCGCCGTAGTGTGTATATTCCCTTTTGTAGTAAATACTGTCACATTTTATGAAAAATCAATTCTTGCTTCTAATTTAAATTGTAATTGTATAATTGACATTTTATAATGAATTCATCGATGTAATTTATTATTAATATTAATGTATAGATTCTCATAATCTGCTTTCTTCTTGAATGAAATTTTAATAGTGTCGTATAAAACACAAATCGCCACGCACATTTCGATTTTCTCAAATGAACTTTATTTATTAGGTATTCTGTTTGGTAATCATTTTTTTTTTTCTATCATTTAGTCATCAAGCATTTTAATCTTCATCATAGTGATCGTAGCAGCATAATATATTTTCTCGCAATAAATTATAGTACTTACAGTAAAAAATATTGATTAGTGAAATGTTCATTTTGCCAATAATGGCCATTTTAAACGTTATTTTTATCCAACCGCGAGGTTATTTTGCATCATTTTTTACGGTGAATAAAAATGCGAAATATTTTAGTAGGTTTTTTTATGAACCTCGCGCCAACGTACTATGTAACTAAATACGTAGATCCAGAGACTTGTGTCTAGAATGTTGAGACGAAGTTTCATTCCTAACTTTATATTGTTATTTACTGCCACGTTCTTTCTTCAGTATTAGGATTTTTGCAGTTTTTCTATGAAATATTTATGAAAAACTATTTTATATGTATATATAAGAGGAATTGTCATTTTGTTTTACATAGAAGACCTCGCCTCGTAAAGTGAAAACAATCTTGATATTATTTAGCGTAATTTTAATATTTATTTGACAGTATTCGTGTACTGTGCTTAGCTCTAAGATTAGTTAGTAAGCTTGACACTTAATGAATGTGCTTAATTTTTTTTTATTGTTGGCAACACCATGTTCTAGTTTTTTTTAACGTAAAGTACTGGTTGTTTTGCCCAAAAAATCGAGGGTTAAACTCGATTATTATTTATAGTTGTAATAGCATCCCTCCGAGTGATATCTTGGATAAATAAAAACGATTGATATCTGCTACTGGAAAATGAATATTCGACTCGAATTAAATTTATACAAGGGACAAGTTTTCCTGCCACAAAATAAAATGAAATACTTATATGATGATATACTTCCAAATTTTCTGGCTATTTGAACGACTAACAATTACAATTACGGTGACCGGATTTCCATAAATAACATATTTTGTGATAAAACATGCTAAAATGTATAATTTAAACATACATTACTATGCATTTAAGAACCTTTTCAAGTTTTTTTTTCGAATGCTGTTTGCGTTCATAGTCAAAAAATATGTATTGTATCTCAAAAAATATTTATACATATACAAAACTGCACAATCGTGTGTACAATATATACATAATTTGTATCTAGCTATGTATAGATGTAAGTCGCTGTGAATATTACGTGAAAAATACAAAAAAAAATACAAACAAATAATCTGAAAATATGATGCAAATGAAATAAAACAGATTGAAATAATTTACTCATTGTTTTATTGCAATTTTTTGACACCTTTGTTTGACCGTAATGTTATTTGTCGAATTTACCATATAAAATGGATGAACTGGGTCGATTTACTAGCGTCGTATTAAAATTTGAATTACTGTCCTACCACGCGATACGGAAGGAGAAGATTTATCAATCTTGATGAAATTTTCAGAGTAAATAGATAACTAGATGGTTTATTTCTTGCTGTAGAAACTATGCTATCTATCATATATGGTCGCAGGCATCCAAATGTCTTTGAAACACCACATCCAAGTGTTCATACTTTGACGATGGCACATCGCCGTGAGGTTGGTTCTTCCTGCGAAATAAATAAGCTCCGTTCAATATTTGCCTCCACTAAATCAATAATTGAATTGATATTTGGTATAAGTGATATTTTCGGTAAAGTTTAATGAGTTTTCTTACTTATAGTATTCTTCACATTCCTCCATCGATATGTCGCTGCTGATGATCCGGGAACCGATTCCGCTGTAGTACGTTGCATAGCGTTGCTGCAAAATAGACATTTTTTTTTTTAAAGGGTACACGAACAATTTTCTTCAAGTATTCAGTTATCGCACGTCCATTTGCATTATTTTTTGTACTTATAGTCGACTCTATTTCTTGCTGCTTTCTTTCAAAGTTTATGATTTGATTACTACTAAAATATGTACAATTGATCGTGCATTAATCCCTTATCTCAAATCTAACGTCCTCGTAATCTTTCACAAAACACTGCTATTGCGAACCAGTTCTTTGGGTAGGAGTCGAGCTTGTCCCGCCACCTTCCACTTCGTTTCTTGAGGACCTAATCCCTATTTTAAAGGAATAATTTTGGCAGAAACCTTAGGGTGTTACCACACCAATCGATCGATAGTAGAATGGATTAGTCGACGTCGATCGGTAGTTTCTACTTCTTTCTTAGATCAGCCAAAGCTACCACACCAATCGATCAAAGTCGATCGATTGGTGTACACCCTTACAAATCCAAACAAAAAGGGGAAAATCAGTATTTGTTAAAAAATCTTTCAAGGCTAGATTTGTTCGTTGTACGGAAGTAACTTGGCACACGGGTAGATCATTACCTGAATGAAGTCCGTTCCCGTAGAATAATATACGAACTCGACTCGGGCAAGAACCCCCATAAAAGCCACTATAATATCTTGCTGTCTCACCTGCAAATGTTTTGATAAGATCTGTTCAGCGATGACGGTGCAAGCCAGGCGCAGCGCCTTCGCTAGGGCGTCCATGTACTTGACGTAGATCGTGGTGAGCTCGCGCAAGTCACTATCTCGACGCGGAGACAGCTTCAGGTTTATACCGCCAGGTGGCGTTGTACCCTAATGAAAGAGAAGCTTTACATATCTGGAAGTTGGGAGTTACCACATCGTAAACCAAATATTGAATAAAAATATTCATTGCCTGGTTTATGTTGTCGAACAGACGAATTTCTCAAACATGTGAAGTGATGGATTAGTAAGTTGCTTCAAATTCCTTTGGAATCCGATAGAAAGCGCGTCACCCAATTAGGTTTGAGTAACACTTGTAGCCAAGTACCCAACATTCATGCATTTCAAACTTGTTAATTGTAAATAGGTACCTGGTCCACGATACATTTCATCATCAAGGTAAGTGTTCTGCTGTCGTAATGATCCCAGTCATTTGTCACCGTCACACCACCCAACATATTGTATCTGAAAGAAAGACAATTGCACATGAAACCATAGATTGCCTCGTTGGTATGCCAATGAGTTTAGGTATGCACGGTGATTTCCTAACGATTTGATTCCTAAGTTAGGAAGTGTTGCTGAGGATTTTCTATCAGAAATATCTCAGTAGCAGCCCGAGGGCCCTCTGCAATCATAAGTCTATTGTATTGAGACCCTGTGCTGCTACTAAAAATTGACAAAAACCTGGTGGCACTAGCTTTTAGTCCGCGAAATGTGGGTGTACTGTGAACCTCAAAAAAAGAACTCAAATTATTTATTTGAATTAAACCATTTACAGACACTTTTGAATTGTCAAGGTCGGTCAGTCAAAGATGAAGCTATTTGCACGTTCCAAAGCATAGATCTCTATGGAGAAGAACGTGCAAGAAACTCCACGGACACTCTTTTAAATCATTATTTTTACATACATATATGTGAGAACGATGTAGAAAGATATGCACGATAAAAAGCGTCCGGAGCAAAACAGAACAACAATTCATTAAAATTGGTTTATTTTCATGAATTGTTGTTCTTTTTGCCCAGAGAGATGACATGTCGCAACTGAAGGCGTCGGTTCACGAACATGACGCACGCGCCAGCACCATTCGGCTCAACCATATTGAAGGGAGCCAAATGATCCAACACATGCGCCACCATCAGCTCTCACCAGCAGCCTCTGCTAACCCACTTCGGATTATAAGGAAAAGCATTACTTACACGTTAGCCATATACATGTGGTGTCCAGGAGTCACAGAAACCTTATAATAACGATCCAAATTATAGTTCTTGAGCAAATACAGGCAACTGGTAACATCCCACATATACGTATGTACCAGATCTCGTTCCCGCCTCTCATGGTGTTGCCAGCCTCCATAAAAGCTTCTGTTTTGGTAGTAATTATTATTATATGGCATTATAAGTAGCTGGCATCTGTAACTTAATCTGTCTTTATATTCAGCGGTTAGTTTTAGTAACTTGGCGAATAGTTTAATTTCTCGCGCGACGTCGGTTTGGAAGGGGGTGTGGTAACCCTCTCGGTATGGCCATATTAGGAAGCATTCTGCGTTCAAACGCTGCGACACTTCTAGACATCGTTTTATTTGTGTGGCGGCTTGGATGAATGTGGCTGCGTCGTTGCTTGTGAACGCGCCGGATAAATATCTGAAAATAAAAACATCTCATACAACTGCAAAATGCTACAGCATAACAGCACTTTTTATTGAAAAAGAACCGAGTGAAAACTCGAACAGAGAAGCGCGTCAGACAGGCAACCTAATACTTATAATAATAATAGTTGTATTTATATTGTAAGTTTACATCAGGTTTTAGATTCTTCACAAAAGCTTCAACATTAATTTTCATCTATAAATAGCGCTTAAATCAACCCATACCACAACCATTCTAAAATCAACCTAATATAAAACAAAACAAAGTTGATATTTGCTTAACTCACAGGCCCGCGTTTTGAATACACCATACCTCGGATGTGAATGCAGATCCGGCGCCAACCACAGACACTTCACATGGTACCTCTGCGTCAGCTCCAGTATGTACTCCGTGACGTCATCCCAGTGCGCCTTGTTCTCCTCCCAGCTGTCGCAGTGAGGGACGAGGTCGGAGTCGAAAGCGGTCCAGTACTTCACGCCCAGCTTGGCGCAGAGGTCGAAGAGAGCCTTGATGTGACGTTTGTGGTTGTCTATGGAGTCGGTGTTGTCGTCCCAGGAGCGGGAGTGGGTGGAGCGGCCGTGTGGGTCTGAACCTATGGGAATGTTGCTACTTATAACAGTTTGTTGAGGCTGAGAATCTGGCTTATAGTTTCAGTAAGCTAGGTTTTGCCAGCGTTTCGTCTTCTTCAAAGTCAAAAAATTTCTCACTGGAACGTACTACAAAAATCCAGACCATGGTTTACCAATGCTCCAGATTTTATACAATCTGTTTAGCCATTAACTTTCACATTTATTATATAAATAGAACTAAGGAATGAATTAGAACTACAACTAGATTTTTTCGGTCACGGGAGAAAGCCGGAGCAAGTCAGATCTTAGACTAAACTAACGCCACATGTGGTGTGGCGTTAACATCAGATGGGCTACTTGCTTTTTACTCCCAAGAAATATGAAAAAATTAAATTAACATTTAATTCATAAGCATTATTTCAGATACTCATTAATATTCAAAAATTTTACAGGCTCGCTTTTTCATAGACCTCAGACCCATTCCAATACTGGTTTGGCTGGTGGAATTATAAGTATAGTAACTTAGGTCTCTCTTTACGTATTTGGCCACATAGTAAAATTGGCTCATCTTGGTGTTTGCCAAAGAATGAATAACCCTATTTTATTATGATACCACCTACCATTGCCCCTGTAGTCGAGCGCCACGCTGTACTTCAGCCAGTCCTCCATGGGGCGCGAGTGAACCCGTTCGCTACTATTGTAGTAGCGGTAACTTGAGCTTTCCGACGGTGATGCCATGTTGTTGTATTCTATTTTGTCTATACCTGGAATAAGTTATGGCTTCAGTTGATTGTATCATGGTAAAAAAATCACTCGACCTAGTTTCGGTCACTGGGGTCAATCTTAATAGAGATCAGCCAATTACGCAGGAGATATTATAGTGCACAAGTGTGTGTGCAGACACGAGCCGCTCTCAAATGCTTGACACCCATAGTCCTCAGGTACGAGAACCCGACACGACCGGCGAGAGAACAGGCGCAAGACCAACGGCTTTACGTGCGCACCGATGCACAGGGATGTCACACCACCAAATTCTATACTCAGGGTTGCTACTGCGAAATTCCTAATGGAAAAACCCATTTTAACTTTTTGCCTAACCCAGGAATGCTCGGCAGTGGCGCTTGTGACCTCGAGACCAGCGGGGAAGTTGTATTATTATCATTAAAACACATCAATATCCCCTCTGGAATCCCATCCACAAAATTACTATTGTCGAAATTTGGAAAAATTTTGCACATACCTTGAAAATAGTCAACATTGTCGGCTCTAGGCTCTCGCACCTTCTGTCTCTTGGCAGTAGGCTGGTTATATGTCGCCATTCTTGATTTCTCTGCAAGTAGCTTCCAATTCTTCCTGCAATATTGTCACCGGTCAATTTAGGGCAAGCAGTTGGTCATATTCATAAATTCGCATTACCTACGATTAATAACCAATATCAAATTTACATATCTTCGTAAATTCCATAATGCAGGGTTACGTCGGAGACAGCGCGCATTTCTCTTCAATGCTCCAATCATTTATTTTCGAAGAATTGGCATCACTTATCTCGTTGTTAAGTATTATTAATTTACTGTTGATTTTTTGTTCGAAACATTCCATTTTTTTTAATGACCTTGATATATGTAAAAATTTGCGCACTGTCTCCGAAGTAATCCTGTATAATTGGAATAAAACAATGATTCTTTAGTAAGGTGATATATATAACACCAAATTTAAACTTCAAGAACCGTCTATCCGGACCAAATGAAGAGGAAAACGTACCTTGATTACAGTACTACTTACCCTAAATTATATTCCAAAGCGTCCTGATGACCGCAGTCGCACAGACAGACAAGCGAGCGCGTCGGCGTCGCTTATATAACGTGTAGTGAATGTGCTCAGCGGCGCGTGCGCCCTTTGTGCCCACAACTGGACGCCTTTGTGTGATACTACTTGTGTATGGTACAGTGTAATGTTTTAATTTCGTTACGAGGATTTTTGTAATTTTATATTATGTTGTTTACAGTAGGTTAAAATAGGTTTGTAATACAAATGGTTTAGCTGAACAGCACACATCATTTAAAAGTTAAAAAATAAGAAAGTATAAGAAACGAAACCAAAAGAAGATTTCTTTTGCGGTGGCTACAAGAGATTTCTTTAATTTTATGCCTACATACACTTATGCCCAAAAACTTGATTCCAATTATAATAGGATAGTTAATTTCACCTTCCATTATAATGTTATAATAGAATATCTTATAACAAACCTTTACTTAACAATGCATAATTATTTTTTTTATTGTTTTAATATCCATTCAATGGATATGTCACCGGAAAATGGCAAACGCCGTAAGTTTGTAAAATATCGCGTGAAATTGTGAACTATTTTTTCTAAATAAGACAAGGATATATTGGAAATTATTGAATTTGGATGCAATTTATTGTATACAAAACAATTTTGTCATAATATATCGAGAAACTATAACCTAGTAAAGATTTATTACAATCTTACGGAGTCTGCAATTTTCCGGTGACATACAAGATAGCTGAGACTACACAAATCTTAGGCGTTTATAACGCTTGTAAGGACAGGTTTTAGAGTCAATGGAAAATACAATAACTGCACTGAACACTGTAGTAAACGATAAAAAAAAACTTAGCAGAGTTATATAAAGATGAAAAATATATAAATGAAACCACTAGAATTTGCTTAAATCTATATTCGTCTATATAAAAGTATTATAAAAATATCCAGATCAACCTAAAGATAACCGCTGCAAAAAGCACAATAATCGGAAGAGGTACTTTAGAACCATTTTTCACATTTTGAAGTTCAGAGAGGCCGGAAACTTCTCCTTTTTTCAACGGGGCGGTTAGACCGGCCATCTTTGGTTTGTCTATGGGCTCCCCCATCATAGAGAATTTCGTCGCACTAGTGATTTTGACAGTTAACATCTTTCCCATGTATCTTTCTTCTTTGGGGACGAGGACTTGTTCGTAGAACTCGTTGTGGGCCACGAAGTAGTTCTTGTCGTGCGATATGTCTGTGACGAGGACTTCCTGTGTCTCGCCCACTTTGTGTCCGTACGGTTCGTACGAACGGAACAGTTCCGACAGCTTTTTCGTGCGTTTCTTTACTTCTTGTGCTGGGACCTGTGGAGTAACAGTACAATAAGTTCTGGGCCCCCTTCATTTTATTTCTTCAATTCGGAATCCTAAATCACTGTCAAGTTTCAAAACCATAAAAAGTAACTTAGAATAATAAGTGCCCATGCCAAGAATAAGATTCCGGAGTTTGTGAAAAAATCTGTTTATCCGATCAGATCGCTCGAAAATCTCGTCAAAAACCAGTTTTTGACGAGATAAACGAAGAATATTTCAAGAAAGGAGATCACTCATATTGGGACAAAAAAATCTTTGATGTGATGTGCTGAGCTGATGATACACTGGTGTCGAACCCTGTACTGTTCACAGCAGGGGTTGTGCGGGGCGATGAAACGTTCCGGCTTTTAGGCCTCGAAGTAGCGATGCAAAAGTCTAAGGCCCCTTTGTTACACGGGTGTCACTTCACAAGTCCCTCAGCATTTAAGGCTTGCAAGCAGTAGTAATGACTACCTTGGTCATCTTAGCGGCGGGCGTGCCGGGGCGCGCGAAGAACTGGTTGATGAAGAGCGCGGGGAAGCGGAACTGCTCACACAGTCGCATCGTGTCCTCGAAGTCGGACTCCGACTCGCCGGGGAAGCCGCAGATTATGTCCGTGGCTATCGTCATGCCCGGAACCCTGGAAGTAACATCATTTAAGTTGACATAACGTCTAAGGTTTAGCTGATGGATAGTTGTGATTGTTTTCTACAGACAGCATCGTTGAAAACTAAATAGTAAGTCGAAAACAAATTCGAAAAACAGACCAAAATCTGGTGAGTAAGATGAAAGAGGCCCTCTTGTATCAGTCTCCAGATTGGCACCAAATTTAAAACTATTACGATTTAGTTTTTACGAAATTATCTGCATAAAATGTGAAAAATCAAGCCGACAAGCCACTGCTATGTATTTTGGGCACAAAAAGGTTCAGTTCCTTTGTTTCCTATTCTTGTTAATCTAGGGTTCATAATAAGTTGCTCTCAAATGAAAAATAACTGAACGAACTGTAGCCGTAGCTTTTACGAGAGGTGGACGATCCCGCCTACGTTTTAATACACAGCTTAAAATATCCGTGGATTGTAGTGGAGCGGCACCTTTTTGTTGACAGCGTAGGTACTCACTTTTCCCTGAGGAAGTTGACAACTTTTTCGAAGTCCGCTCGAGTGTACTCTCTCTTCATGTCGGACAGCACTTGATCACTGCCTGACTGCACCGGCACGTGGAGGAACCTGCACATAGAATAGGAAATATATAAACCTCCTGACCAATTTCGGCCATAGTGGCCAATCTTAACACAGCTGTCAATATGTCCGCTAACACAGGTGCACTCCCGCTTCCATCACTCTCATATTCCTCAGACACGGCAACCCGATTCGCGGAGAGAGATCTGAGAGCGCAGCACCATCGGCTCAACGTGCGCACCGAGCCACGGGGGTGTCACACCATCAACTTCCAAACTCCGGGCTGTCACTGAGAAACTCCTATTGGAAAAACCCAATAACACTTTTTCGTCCGACTTGGATTACCAGGTCGGGCGAAAAAGTGTTATTGGGTTTCAAACCCATTTCATTCCATTTTTATTTCGAATCCAGGACTCCACGCTCGGCAGTCGCGCTTGCGACCGCGAGAACATCGGAGCAGTATAAATAGGAAATATAAATATAAAGCATAGTCAAAGAAGAATTTCACTAACGAATTACTGAGATCAAATGAGCAGTTGTTTTATGTACAATGCTGGTATACAACTGCTTTTGGTAAGGCTGGAAGCTGATTTTAACATATCTGAGAGATGATAATTCAAAGAAGGATTTGTTATTGTTACTATCCGAGAAGGTTGACTGCAGTTGTAGTTTCCTGAGAAGTGACCATGCTAAATAAAATTTAAATCGTTGCAACCACATAAACTCACTGCTCTGACACCCTTTTTTGTTACAAACAATAGTCAGCCAACTGGAACAAAATCTAAACCTAATCTGAAATCACACTATGTAGTACATGTGTCAAAATAAGTCGCTTACTTGTAAACCCTGGGATGGTGCATGATCTTAGCCACTTCGGCGAGATGCTCCAGTATGTAGGGCGGGTTGGTCATGCCGAGCCGCAGCCGGCATCCCTCCGGGATCACCTCCACCAGCCTCCACAGCAGCTCCGGCAGAGATGTGCCGATGTCGCGCCCATATGTTCCTAACAATTTATAATACTTTTATGAAAATAACAAAAAAAAATTACGTCTTTACTGAGAAAACTGAAGTCTTAAGTGACCATTTTAATTGGGACAAAAATTAATTTATATAAAAAATAATATTTTCAGAAACTCACCCGTATCCTCGCTAGTCAACCAAATCTCGCAGACTCCCTCAGTGAAGGACTGGCGCGCCCTCTCTACAATCTCCCCGGGAGGGTAGCTGCCCAGCTCGCCGCGCGCGTGCTTGGTCTTGCAGTAGGTGCACTGGTTCAGGCAACCCGTGTTGATGGGGATGATCTCTATGAGCGGGTTCTTGCGAACTTTTGGCAGGAGAAGAGATGCTCCGCCGGCTTTTCGACCTTCGCCGGTCTTCTTTTGGCCGAAAAGGCGGACTGCGTGACCTATCAATAATTTTATATGAACTTTTGTTCCAGGAAAACCAAGGGAAGCTGCTTTTTCTTGGTGTAATTTGTTTCAAATAAGGAGTTACAGAGAACCATTGTTTTACATACAGGGATAAATTAGTTTTTCCCTTTAACCTTCAACTGATGATGTGAATATAGGATACCACAGTATTCGTGATGTATCGTCATTTTGACGTACTGCTAAAAAACAAAATACAGGACCTACCCATAACTTCATGGGGAATTAAATAAATTACTTTACCTGCAAGAAGATATGTTTCTTTCGTTAATAAAACACCTTTATTAAATTTTTAATACTGATATTTATTATAAAACTACTCATATGAACTTGATATTAATTTTTGGTCTATTTTCGTACTAATGAGATCAATTTACATAAAAAAACAAGGTCTTCAAGGTCTTCTTTTTTCTTAATAATACTTAAGATATCAATGCAATCAAATCATCTTTGGACATGGGTCCAAACTGATGATGGGAAATGGTAACAAAGCACTATTAGTGACGTGATGTCAAATTGACGGCGGGTACCATCTATGTCCTCACCTTTGCGCTTGCGGGGTCCGGTTTGAGTAATGGCGGCCGCGAAACAGAAACAACTTGAAACAAGCAGCTACTAAGGGGGTCAGGGGTGGGGAACAAACCGTTCGAATGACATTTCGTGATTTTTCTTGCGCGACGTCAAATTGACGGTGCGTCATTAATAGTGCGGCACGCAGCCTGCCACATGGATATGTGCTTACCCTTGGGAGCTTCCTCCACAATCTCTACGATCCTATCTATCTGCTGCACGCTCAGTGTGGTACTGAGCTCAATCAAGTAGTTGGCGCGCGGAGCACCCTGCGGCACGCAGCCTGCCACCACCATGTAAATGTTGTCTTACCCTTGAGAGTCTCCTCAACAACCTCCACGATCCTGTCTATCTGCTGCACGCCCACCACACTGAGCCCAGTCAGGTAGTTGGCGCGCGGAGCACCCTGTGGCACACAGCCTGCCACCACCACGTGGATACCCCGGCTCTGACCAAGCTCGATTTCATTTCTGGAAATTATGTAAAATGTTAATGTTCAAAATGATTTTTTCATGATAAACTAAAAGAAAGATTAGTTAATGGTTCATCAGTTTTCAGAAAACAATGATAATCCTATCCTGATCCCAATTTATTTGAGGTCGGCGCATAATGTTTTCTTCTTAAATACATCATTATTTTCTGACATCTCTGTTGTGACCGCCTTGCAAGCCATATCACCTTTCAGAAAATACATTCAACATTTCATTGAAGAAAGAAAGAAAGAAAGAAAAACGTTTATTTGGGACTCGCACAAGACTAACAAACCAGTAAAATAAAATAAAATTAAAAACTAAACAGTATAATAAAATAATTATCTGTGCGAGGCCAAATCTCAGCTTATGCTGCGATATCTAAAAAGAAATAACGCAGCGCTGGTATTCTGATAGGGCCAGTCAGTGGTGCCACGGACACATTCACGGAGCATATATAACAGAAATATACAAATAAAATAATAAGAATAAATATGGGTAAAATTGCAACAATTATTAAATATATATAAATAACTAGCACTTCGCCCGCGACTTCGTCCGCGCGGATTTAGTAGGTACTCTACAAACTTCAACGCCCCCTCAAACCCTTTTTAAAGTTAAGTTTTGGAAAATTAAGCACTACGATATCCATTCAACGGTCTCAGGATCAGCCTACTATCCACCCAGTTCACCCCGTTCACCCCGCCAGAGGTTGACTATGTAAACATTGTTAGATCTGTTTCAAATTTCCCACTTTTAGCTTGTTCATTCCAATTTCCACGTAAATTGAAGTAAGCAATAATGTCCTCCCCTGAAAAATTCATCAACCCTTTTCGCCCCTTATATTTGTTATTCTTAATTTTTTATCCAAAACATTAATGCCGTGCATTAAGTTTCTCCCCAGTTAGCTCAAACCGCAACATTTTTCTTACTTAGAGCATCGAAAAATCCAAATATTTGTTATTTTTCTTTTTTTATCCAAAACATTAATGCCGTGTTTCAGCTTCATCGGACTAAGCGTTAAGATTCTCCCCAGTTCGCTCAAACCGTAACATTTTTCTTACTTAGACCATTTTTATGCCCGTCGTAACTTTAAAACGAAAGGTCCGATTTGAGTAATTTGAAGTGTAGTTTACATGTACATTATCAACCTTAATTCTAAACAAACAAACTAACTAATCTTTACTCTTTATAATATTAGTTTAGATAGATTAGATATATAATCCTGATGATGTGTCTGTTTGAGTATTATTCGCAAATTATCGGCATTCGATTGAACTGAGTCTATAAAATAATCATTAAAATGTCTTGCTATCATTTTAGGAATATTAAATTTCATAGAATTGGTTACCTCCCAAGTTGCTTTAGACTTGTTAGTGCTAGTTCCTATAAAATAGCTGTTTTGAGCCCTTTGTGTTAATTTGATCACTTTTTAATATCTCTTTGAGAATT
Organism: Mamestra configurata; assembly: GCA_002192655.3. Taxonomy (NCBI): domain Eukaryota; kingdom Metazoa; phylum Arthropoda; class Insecta; order Lepidoptera; family Noctuidae; genus Mamestra; species Mamestra configurata. The sequence goes on from NDFZ01005383.1 coordinate 25,401, forward strand.
ATTTGAAAGCCGCTTTTGTATCACTATTTCGCTTTATTCTGTATTGCTATAATAAAGTTCATAATAAAGATCAAATAAGTTCATTGAACTTTATAGAATTTACTGGTGATTGTGGAATACTGAGCATACAAATGATAAAAGCACTCAATACAATTGCAAAAGAACTTGGCCCAAAGGAAATAAATACTAAAAATATTCTGCTTTTAATTTTCAAGATTAGAATCAAAATTTAGGATTCGTTGAATCTCGTGAGTTTGGAGGAATTACGTTACCCAAAAAATTGGGGCGTTTTTCAATTCTATTAGATTAAAACTCCTTTAATTGTATTAGAAGTTTCAACTACCATTACCGAAGTTAATGCAATTATCAATGTCTTCAGAACTGTTCAAAACATTATGCGCGCGTGGATTTCCTTAGCAGAGTTATTTTAGAAATGTATTTATTATACTCTTCAAAGATCTTATACTTACAATCATCAACAAATATATTTCGAAAAAGATTATTACAGGATTTTATGTTGATAAAAAACTCTATGGCCCATAACTCATTAATAGGTACCAACTCTTAACATCTTACACACGTGATAACTTTTAAACGAAATATCCGATTGAGATGAAACAAAAAGTATTTTACTTCTACATAAATACTCTTGATAACATAATGCTTAATTTCGATAAAGATTAATATTACGATACGTATTTAACGTAGTTTTTTTTCTTTAGACGATTTAATAATTATTTTGAACACAAAATGGGTTATTGTGATTAAACCATGATAGCTAGATATATGTTCTCGCGGACTTTTTTGTAGGTCTTAATGGGATCTTCTAACCCGTAGTACATCATTTTGTTCTTTTGTCAATAGTTTTTGCAGCGCACGCAAAAAAAGGTTTTTGATTTTACACCTTGTGTTACGAAATAGCAATTTTATTACGGATTCCTAATTTTGAAAAAAAAAATATAGCCTATAGCCTTCCTCGATAAATGGACTACCCAACACTGAAAGAATCATTCAAATCGGACCAGTAATTCCAGAGATTAGCGCGTTCAAACAAACAAACAAACAAACAAACAAACTCTTCAGCTTTATAATATTAGTATAGATAAAAAAATAAATAAAAAATCGGTACATACAAACAATAAATAAGCTGACACCCAATAGCCCAGTGCTCCAGCTTCATTAAATCTCTTCATTAAATTAAACGGTTGTCGCAGTGGTTGAGCGATTGACTGCTGCAATGCGTGTCGCGGGTTTGATTCCCGCACTGAACAATTATTTGTATGGCCAAAAGATAGTTGTTCCGGGTCTGGCTGTTTGTGTATGTGACTTTGTATGTTTGTGAACGCACCCACAATACAGGAGAAATTCCTAGTGTGGGGCAACGTTTCTTTTTTAAAAAATCTTTCAGACATACAAAAATAACAATTAAAAATCACTAACTTAAAATGATCCTCAGCAGGGCTCTTGACAGTGCAGGAGTTAAGCAGCCACAGCTGTGCGTCAAACTTGTCGTCTGTCAACTTGTAGCCATTGGCAGCCAGCAGACCGGCCATGTACTCCGAGTCTGAGTTGTTGTGCGCACACCCCCATGTCTTCACGTATATTGTCTGGGTACCTGGAAAGTAACGAAAATGAAAAAAACATAGTGGGACATATAGGGCTCCCATTCGTCCGGATTTCAACAGGTTTGTCCTAGTTTGCAGGGTGTCTGGGGAGTGTCCAGGTGGAGTTTTCAGAAAGTTTTTGTGTCAAGGGAATCTTTATTGATTGAAAGATAATAAATCAATTAATTAAAAAAAAAACCATAGTTAAAATTCATTTGTAATCCGCAAATTGTAAAGCAGATGTAATAAATGATTAAAAAATAAAAAGGAAGGGATGTTTTTATTTAAAGGTTTTTTTTCCAGAGGTTTCTAGAGAAAATATTGAGTATTTTCTCTAGAAACCTTCACCCAAATGGCCAGGATTTTATAGTTATTAACTTACTAGTTGCTGCCCGCGGCTCCGCCCGCGTGATTGTCAAAAATTATCTTAAGGGAACATAGTCCTGGGATAAAAAGTATCCTATGTGTTATTCCAGACTATAATCTACCACTGTGCCATTTCATTAAAATCCATTCGGTAGTTTTTGCGTGAAAGAGTAACAAACATCCATCTGTCCATCCATACTTACTACTCGTACGAGTTAACTTAGCACCTGGCTCGAATGACGTTTTGAGGTTTTAATTTAAATTGAACAATTCGATTTCGATGAAAATAATATAAACGCAACGGTAACAGTGATGCTAACTCATATATATTGTTTTCATCGAAATCGAATTGTTCAATTTAAATTAAAACATCAAAACGTCATTCGAGCCAGGTGCTAAGTTAACTCGCACAAGTAGTACAATCTTTTGCGTTTATAATATTATTAGGATTATCCAGCATCGGCAATTTAGGTGATGGGAGCCTAAGACATATAGCACTTTATTTATGTGATGTTTGAACAGCTTTGTAAACATGCTGGAGTATGTCACAAAATAAATATTTTTAGCCATACCACAATATCAACCACATTGCCTTACTAATAAGCAATTATTAATTATTAAATAGTTACTGTTATAGCCGTTTATGAGTTAATTCTTACACAGCAAGATACGTTTTAATGGTGTTTTCAAACTGTTGTTTATAAAAAAATGTAGTTTGCAGTAAACCATGTAGACAAGCGTTTATAACTACCGAAGGAACATTGTCCATACTACTTTTTGAATTGAGTATTTAAAGAGGGAGCTTAAACCACACGAAACTAGAAATGCAGTCAAATGAATTGAAAGGGAATTAACACGAAATGAAGGACAAAAGTCTTATGTGTTTGCCTACTACTCATTGGCGATGATGTTGGATATCACACGTATCAATTATTGTATACTTTAACTACGTTAATTATTAAAAGAAATACACTAAAATAAACAACATTTGAGGTTATACCTGGTACGACACTCTCCAAAATAACCTTTTCTGCAGGCTCGGAATCATTCTTGCTGTCACGTTTTCTTGACCGGACGCTCACACTCTTTCTGCTAGAGTATCTTTCTTTAGGTGTAATGTCCTGAGAAGATATTAAATCTTCTATATCGTCTATAATTTCATCACAAACACCTGGCATTTTGTGGAGTATTGTTTTGACAGTTATTTGACATTGACATTTCAAAAATCTATTGGTTTGTTATTTCTGGACCACAGAACTGTAATGTCTGCTTTAGACCTGCCTAATCAACATTGGTAACTGTTGTTAACCGCCGAGAGATGGTAGGTGGTAGGTGGTAGGCGGTTTTCAGACATTCTTCTGTGAGTGATTTCGCTTAGTCGAAGGTATAAGGTGTAAGGCTGGTTTAAAACCAATTAAACCATCCGTTTAAAATTTAAAAAAAACCATTTGAAACCGAAATAAACCATGTTTTTCGATTTAAATCGGTTGTTTTACATTTATAGCCATGACCTTGGTTTTGTCCATGTTCATTTTAAGACTCACTCTTTCGGAAGCTCTAGTGAGGTCATCGAGCATTATACTGAGGTCCTCCATAGTCTCAGCCATGACGACTATATCGTCGGCAAATCGAAGGTGAGTGATGTACTCGCCAATGACATTAATGCCTAGCCTTCTTTAGTCCAAAACCTTGAAGACATCCTCCATTGCGGCCGTGAACAGTTTGGGAAATGTCGTCTCCCTGCCTCACAACCCGCTGCAGGAGGATAGGTTTCGAGGTCTGATCCTGAAGTCGGACTGACATGGTGGCGTTTTCGTACAAACACTTCATCACCTCGATATACCGATAGTCGATCTGGCACCGTTGGAGAGACTGCAGCACAGCCCAAGTCTCGACCGAATCGAAGGCTTTCTCGTAGTCCACAAACGCTAAGCAGAGGGGCAGATTATATTCTTCGATCTTCTGTATAACCTGCCGCAGCGTATGTATGTGGTCTACAGTGCTGAAACCTTTTCGGAATCCGGCTTGTTCGGGAGACTGGAAGTCGCCAAACCTGCGCGCGAGACGGTTCATGACTGACATCGCCCAAAAGTGAAATGGGCCTGTAATTCTTAAACAAGGAATTGTCGCCCTTCTTAAAGGAGAGTACCACAACACCTGTGCTCCATACTTGTGGCATTTTCCTCTCGTATTATCGTAGTATGACGGATTCAAATAGTTTCTGAAGGGCCTTTAGGACCGGGTCTCTCGGATCTCTTGGAGATCTGTCTATTGAGCTGTCGGACAGAGCGTAGACTTCATCAGTTGAGACCTTTCAAGCTTGATATTTAGATTTAATGCGCCTCTTATCATGCGGTGATCACTTCAGGTTTACACCGCGATGATTATAGAGACATCATTGAAAATCTGCTTCTTCGTCGACATGATGAAGTCAATCTCATTTTTAGTTGCACCTTCGGGGCTCTGCCAGGTCCACTTCCTGTGCTCACGATTTCTGAAGGAGTTCATCACTCATAGGCCCTCCTTCTCCATAAGGACTAAACTAGTAGATGTGCTCGATCACCGCAGTTTGTCACCGTCTCGTTTTGACCAATACAAAATATGAACCCTTATTCAAGAAAAGTTTAAATAGATGATAGCATTTTAGAAAATAAAAGATGAAATCAGCGTTTTATGTGGTTTCTGCTTCTGTATGATCCATACCAGTGCTTAAAGCTTGTCATTAAGTGACGCTCTGATTCTTATTTTTTCTTGTTGGATAGTAGGTTGTAAGGAACTAAAGGCTTTAGGTCAACCACTGACCAAAGGTTGTTTTTTTTTTGAGCGGTGTCTCGCTTTTCAACCTATAAGGTTTTCGACTGCTTAACCGTACTAGCCAAAGCCACCAGCCAGGACTTATTAAAAACTTACAAACCAAGCGACTACACGCTAGGGCACCACCTGTGGGGAACGGACCTCGACGGGCTGGATGGTACTAAGATTATTATTTAGAAACGAATTTAAAAATACAGGCTCAGCGGTGCCGCTACAGGAGAAGACGCCCCGGGCGTCGGGAGTCGCAGGGCGATCCCCGGCCACCGTAGGCGCGGGCCTGCGGACGGCGAGCGTTGGGTGGCTCGCTGTCCGATCACCACCAGGCCCGGGTCGATGGCGCGTTGTGTTTCATGCACGCCTCAAAGAGATGTCAGCATAGAAGATGGGGTCCGCTAGGGCCAGAGCCTGCCAGGGTTGTGGAATTTGTTCGAAAGAGTCACTGCGGCCCTGGAACGCAAAGGGCTTTAGAAGGAACACGGATGGGTTTTAGTCAATAAGAATCTGACACGCCCTTCCGCTCCACCCAGAGCGGAAGAAGTCATTTGATGATTTCCCATCCTTAAAAAAAAAGGCTCAGCGGTGCGGGCTGGCTTGAGCAAGGGTTGGGGACTGACCGAAGGCCCGAACGAAAGAGATAAATAAATTACACTATAAACGTCGATATTGTCGAATTTATTAAATAGCTGGACGTGACTTTTAATCTGAAATTCTAGATAGGAGGATAAAGACGTCGCTTACCTGCCACCCTGCCACATTACCTCCTAATTTAAAAAAGCATAATACTATATTAACGTACTACCTTCTTGCTCAGTAAAGTTATTGCCTCTTTATGACCAATTAATTAACTTTGCCAAAAGTTAAGTACAGTGTGAAAATACCAAAGTACCTAATAAAGACGTAGTTTAGACAATAATACGTCATTAATCATAGCTTTTAATTGATGTTTATATCTTATTAAACTTGAGTAACTCACCGAAAATAGGTATCGTGGTACTTATTGCGATCTTATAGAAATCTCATTTCAATGAAACCCCAATAAAAATCTACACTTCCGATTAATAATAGCACATTATTACGGCCATGTTAACATTAAATAGTGTCGTTATGTGCGATAATAGTTCTTATTGCAGTCGAATACGGGTTAGAATCTGTTGTAATAAACGCGAATGTAAGCATTACAATAGTGACAATGGGTCGTAGACGCAGCAGCTGTCGACGTAATGGCGGCAAAGCTACCTGTGGGTTTTGGCGCCATTTGTCTGGCAGCTCATTTTATTCAAACTGTGTAGCTCAAATCGGGCTAATTACCAACATTATTATGATTAGGTACCTAATTAGTAACACGTAGCTCTTAGATCAAGGTACAGCAATAAAAGTTGTTTTTCACGACTAGGTACTGCCTGCTTTTACCTTACCCTACCTAATTACTTTTTAATTTTCGTCTGAGCATAAATCAGCGGTAATTAATTTCATTTTTCGTGGTCGTTTATTTTACATGCATCTACACCAACAACTGACAAGTACATAAAGATAATCTCGATCTCGTTAATTTTGCATTTTATCGCCGTTTTAATTCGCTGATTAGATCATAGTTACGGTGTATGAATATGAATGTAACGCGAACAAGAAAAGTTGGAACCGTTAGTGGAGAGAATATTTTAATAATTTACAATCTCTGGTTAAGTTTAGTGGTGGTTTTAAGAGAATAATTTGCATTTATTTGATCGTAGAAGACCCCTTTCGAGTATGGTGCAGTCGAGCGATAAAAAGTTCACCTTTCTCCGTCCGTGCATCGCGCGTGCTAGCCCGCGCTCGCTTGGCAGAACTTGCAGAAGCGCGCGCGCGTCGGACGCGGCAAGTAGCTCTAGTGACAGCTGCTGTCGGTGCTCGCTTTGTGTACGAAAATACTGTGTGAACTTTATCGTGTTTAGTTTGTGAACTTTTGTGGAAAATCGTGTTTTTGAATATCGAATTGGTGAGTTTTGAAGTTTATATTGTTTATGCTTTTACTTTTGTTCGTGTCAATAAAAGTTTAGCTGATTTATGGATTTGCTCAACTTTAATTCATAGAAACACTCGAAAGTATTCGTTAAATTAATATTTGAAGAGTCCGGTATGTTAAGTGCGGTGTTAATGTTTAACCAAGATGTGCATAATTATTTATTTAATAAATACCTCGATAGATAAGATACCATCCTACTACTAATTTACGTTTGCCAAATAGTCAAACAAAATTGTGATTTGTGGGTTTCATGTACTAGTTGATTGTGATTATTTTATACTTATCTAATTAAAGTAAACCTTAATTTGAAGTTTATTCACTAGAACGTGAGTAACTAGCACCTAGTCATCAAGCACTTGATCCCCTCCCATAACTCCCAATCTTTAAATATAGGTAGGCAGATATCCAAGAAAATGGGTTTATAGGAACTAAATTTAATTTCTCAAACACTCACAATTAATTGTAAACAAAAACGTTATTTATTGCGAGAAGAGCGGGTAGTTTAAAACAACCTTACTTGGAGCGCTTCAAAAATTGCCAGCCAGAAATATTATTTATTAGAAAGTACGCAAAAGTACCTACTTACTAACGTCCAATAATTTTGCTTTGGTAATCTAATAATTTGTTATTATTTTCTCTATTTCGAAATTAGCTTTTTTTCTTCACATTGGAAGATAAGTAGTGCAACGGTTAAATCGCATCTGTTTCTTATATTTTCTCACGCGAGAAGAAATTAGATATGCTTCTAAACATTACCCGAGAAAACTAAGAGAAACATAGTCCCTAACAATTATGTAGACACATATGTATCTACTCATACATGTAGGTGTTTGCAGGGTGTAATGCCCTTTAATGCGTAACGCCACAGATTACCTAAAATTATCAAGTAGGCCACAGTCCTAGTTCGACAGACTTGTGGAGCCCTCAGCTCGTGCGTAAACGCATCATCGACAAAAGGCAATAAAAAAAACTTAAAACATCTGCCGGAAGAAAATGGAAAGTCAATAAAACGGCAATAAATGACAATGGTTTGAAATAGTAATCGCTGGAATTAATGACATATTTTGGGTAGGGCTACCAGCTACCATACATTCCCATTTCTAAGTATTTCTTATTTGTTATATTAATCATTCCATTACACCACTTGAAGATTGTGTGAGTAATTTTAAAGTGGGTTGGGAATTTGATAAGGCCTCAAAGCAACGCCTATTGGCTACAAAGTTTAGATTATTTACCTGTTTAAAAGTTACCAAATATTTACCAACATGTTTAAAAACAAATCAATCAAATCTTGTATAAGACCATACTTTTATAGAGCCAAACATCTTCAGAATAGGGGCGAGAAAAAATTAACGCAGATTTTCGCAGGAGACTACGATATTCAGGATTTAAAACCGCTGTTTAAATCCATCTAAAAACCGGCTTGACCTAACATTACACACGCCTAACACTGGGCACTCGGCTAAACAAACTATTTATTCTATTTCCAACTATGCGAGCACCACTAAGTCTCGATCATTTAAATTAATGTTTTATTTACGTCTACATTTTTACGGTGTAAAACTAAAGTTATCGTGTTGTTTGGAGGTCGTTACGAGTTCCTGGGGCCATGTTATGAAGTGCTGAAAGTAAACCACTTCAAACCCAACTTGGCGAAATGGGCCTTTACAGACCCGTGTGATACCAAACGTGACTTCGGTGTACTCATGACCAATAAGAGACAGAGTGCCCATCATACACCAATAATGCTACCTACTCTGTAATAATTTCACCGTAATAACAAAGGTGAAGTGAATTGTCTATCCAAAACACCAATAAGAATGTCAGCTCTAGCTCACTTCATCTAGCTTTTTACGGTGTGTTTTGTAGAGAATCAACCCAATAAACGCCATTGATGCCACTAAAAACAGAAGATGGTGCTTTCCGCATTGTGTAGCTCCATCTCTTTCACACAAACAATCAAGGATCTACAACGTCATGGCCCTTGGGCTCAGTAAGGATGCGCGTGCGACCCCACGCTGCAGGGGCGGGGGTGGAGGTCGTGGATGGACGCACAGCGCGTGCGACGCACGTGCCGCGTTTCCACCTGTCGATCGGTGAGCTGCTGGCGTTTTATTAAAAACAATAGATACTTTTTTATGAGTGAAGAAAGGGAGGCTGACCTGCAGTGTGGCAGAGCTGACTCAAAATAATAAATAAATAAATAAGTCGTTAGGTTCGAGGATCCGATGCTTTACTTCGTAGGCGGTACGGTCGGCTAAGAAAGCGGTCTCTGAAATCCTCAGTTTCCTTGTATTATTAAAACTAGAATATGAGCTAACATGGTCCACTACCCAACTAAACGACTAGTCGGCGTTCAAATGGCTGACTAGTCGCCGTCTAAAAAGAAGTTTTTCCCGACTAGTGTTTGTAAACTAATGTGTGGTAAACACACACATTAGTTCACAAATACTAGTCGGGAACTAGTCGACAGACTAGTCAGCCATTTGAACGCTGAATAGTCGTCTAGTTGGGTAGTGGACCATGTCAGCTCAGCATGTCGGGAATGTTCGTGGAAGTAAGTACTAGTTGATAATACCTCCTGTAAAATCCCGGAATCATAAATGGAATCATGACAATCAAAGCCCGGGATTATAAAAACATGAACTGAACTTCGTTACAAATTATTGATTTGAAGAATCAAAAGAAGAAAGAGTTGTGAGAAAACAAAGCTATTTAATTTAACAGTTTTAGCAGGTACGGAACTATAAAAACGTAATAAGATTCTTCAATATAATAATTTTGTTCAAATGTATTCAAAGCGCATTAAGTAATTTGCAATTGCTTAAATCCCGGGACACAATCGTCATATTTATGATTCCGGGATTTTAGAGGAGGTATTATCAACTCTATTTTACTTACTTCCACGAACACTAGGTAAATATAGTCTACCTATTCCGATCTCTGGTGTTTACAAATGATAATGATCTCTATTAAATTTGTTTATGACGTGCAAACCAATTTCAATCCAAGAGTGGTACACCACTACAACATGTATTGCGTCAGAAGGCGGGTTATTTGGCTGATTATATAAAACATACAGCTACTTCAACAATCCTAATATGTAGCAAATTGATGGTCAGAAACAGATGACGCTCTTATCCTAAATAGTAATGATTTAATGAACGGGGTTCGCAATCGTGAGCCAAATAAATTAATATCAGGGGGTTTTACCCATTACAACTTATAAGACTTCTGAATTCCTCCTTTAACAGGTCCTTTTGACGAAAGAATAAAGTCATCTACCTAATGTGCAATTATGCGTACGCAAACTCGATACTTTTTCTGGTCAACCACCTTCGTAGGTTCTTACTAACCGAAAAACCATGGAAAAACCCAAATGACTGCAGCCATACTATGACGTGCTAATGCCATCCAATTCCGATGATCTAAACGGGATAGTGCTCTTCGCTATGTATAGCTCCGTCTCCCTCTTAGAGCGGAATCATGATCGTTTTAAGACTTCATAGTAGCCCCCTGTAAGTTCCAGGAATCACACCCAAGACCCCATGGTAGCGCTTGTAACCGCTAGACCAACGTGAACGTGACTTCGCATATTTTTGTAATTTTTATCGAAAAGGTAGTCAATAATGAAATCATTATCTGAGCCTCCTACACTGATAGCCAATCTCTAGTGTGCAAAGTGAATCAAAATGTATTAATTATTTTTATATGAAGCTCTGTAAAAGCACGCACGCTCGTTAATCTGCAGTCTACAGGGTGTAAATGAAACAGCGCATTTAGAAAACGCTTCACAGTGAAATTTGTTTTCTTTTTGGAGTTTACTCCTTAAGAAACGATGTTCATATTTAGCCCGCGGTATGAAAATTTTATGATGAGTAATATCGAGTGTTAACTAAAAGTGAGGCGTTACGTTCCTTTGCGCACCTTTCACTTGTGATTATGTATGTGTGTATTACAAAGTATACTCAGCTTATTTAAGATGCTTTCATGTACCCTCTTTTTACATAATCTACACAATAAAAGTTCTTAACTCCAGTCGTGCGTCGAAGCTGACAGACACACTTTTATTTTTTAAATTGGAATTAACCTGAAACGCGAAGAAAAATCAATTGCGCCAGCCCCATGTGTGCATAACTCTAAAAAATGTAGGTAGGTATTGGTCAGCTGATTTTTTTTGCGATCTCTTTGCTGATCCTGTTCAATTATATTGAGTACCTACAGTGACCTCTTTCCGGGAACTGAGTAACTACTTGTAGATGACACTAAGGAAGAAAGGCGTCGGCCTGATTCGTTAACCAGCTAAGTCCATTTCTGCATAATTCACAGAAGGAAGAAGAAACGGTTTTTATTCACTTCATTTTAGCAATCATCATTCTGAAAATCCCAAAGTCAAAGTCAAAGTCCAAACGTTTATTTTAATTAGGCCATTAAACGGCACTTTTGAACGTCATCGTTTACAGTTCAGTAAAAATAATAAAATTACATTAATAAAGTGACTCTACTGTCCATCCCGTTGGTTCATATAGGATTTAGCAGTATGTTTTGATGAAGGGATTCCTACTGTTCAGAAAGCAGGTTGTTGATAAAGTCGTTAAGCTTTATCATAAGGTAGATAATCGTCTGAACTTGTTGGCAGTCTTAAAAAGTAAAATGGACTTAGCTGTTTAACAAATTAGGCCGAAGAAGGAGAAACCTTTTTCCACAAGCCACTCGCCATAAAACGACAATATATTTACAAATAAAACAGTTGAACAAAAGCAATCAATTTCTATTTTTAGTGAACTGAAGTAGTGGTAGTTGACAGGCGTGACGTCATCACCCGCGTTATGTCAGTCGTTATGTTAAGTTAACACCGCAGGCAAGGAGAATAGACTGAGTAAGACCTTTACAAAATTTACCACTCTGTCCTGCAGTATGAGCGCTGGACATCATCCGTCTCTCCGGGCTCTTGTCACCGCCGAGGTGCCAGCTGTTTTAGAACCCGATGACTTGGCACGTGACGATGGGAAGAGGCCAGTTGGGATGACCATAATGCCTTGGGAGGTGGGTAGGCCTTTGGTGTGGGATGCAACATATTTCGTCACCCTTGCGCCATCCCATCTTCTTAGCACGGCGGGCTGCGCTGGGGCGCGGGCGGCTGCGGCTGGTGCAGAGATCTCAAACGGCACAAATATAACAACCTAATTGGGCGTTATATATTTGAGCCGTTTGGGGTTGAAACATTACACCCATGGGGTCCGAGTGCGCATCGAGTCTTTCGGGACATCAGCAAACAACTTGTCGACTGTTCACGTGACCAGAAGGCTGGGCTTTTCTTCAGCCAAAAAATCAGGATTGTCATTTAACGTGGCGGTGATGCCAGTGTTCTGGGCATTTTTGCCATTGACAGCGATGTGGATGATATTTTTGATGCGCAATGATTAATTTTGTTTGGTACATAATTTCGTGATTATTAGTCTAGTTGTTTATAAGTATTCAATTGTAAATACCTAGGTACAATAAATGGATGTTTCTCTGTCGAAAGCATAGAAAAAGAGGCAAAGCTAGTAAAGCTAAGAGTATCCGGCCTATTCTCTCTCTCTCTTCTGTAGGTACTCTTAACAGATAGATGTGTTGCCGGGAAGTTTGCTGCGCGACTTGTACTTCCCAGCTTACACAATAAGGAGGAAAAGGTGGCGGGTGGGCGTTTTGAAGGTCTTTTGTCAATTTTGACGTTCAAAAAGTGCTGAAACAGCTTATTTTGAATAAATAGCTTGATTTTGTCTTAGTGACGAAGGCGGCATAGCAACTAACGTTGCCCAAGCAAAATTCTAGAAAAAGAAATCGCCGTATTTACTGCGTACCTGGTGAGAGAACGCTCTATCTATTCTCTAAGTCACCGAGAGACACTGGACACTTTTATCGGCAGATTTATGTGGAATAATTGAATGTTATCAACCTATCATTGTTGTTATTGCGGTTGCGCAGGCCTACGCCGCAAGCGGGCGCTAGATAACTTACTAGCTGGTCTAGGAACTTAAGATAAGTTGTCAAGTACACATACATAACATAACAACGCATAACAACGAATAAGTAACTACGAGTAGCAAGTTAGTTTTGAGTATCAAATTATTATGTTAATTACATCCATAATGTTGTATTTTTATAATTTACCACAATACACCAGCATAAACTGTAACACTACTTCCCCACAAATTATGCTCACAACTCTAAGTTTCTTTTACAAACCCCTTGTCTCATAGACAACTTTAAATAGTAAGTATTCCGCAAAAATTTACATATCTCACAGACAAAACGGAACACCTAAGTAGCCATCTAAAGCCCGATCGGATATCCGAAGTCCTAACACAGAGTCCACTCTCTATGGTGACACTCATTTGAATATCCCAGATATTCGAAACATTACTGGCATTACCATACAATAAGCAAGATTACAATCTCAAACAAGCTGTTATGAAATTTTATTAATAGTCTGCCCTCTGCAGGACTAGTGACTTCCGTGTATTGATTTACAATTTATTTAAACATTTCGAAATTACATTTAGTCATGCCATGAATGATGCATTCAGGATTAGTTGTATGTACTGCATTTGTTAATCAGAAATGTCGGTCTGAAATTTAAAGTATGAATGTAAGGAAAGAAACAAACAAAAAAAACAACGGGTTGCACTCCGGGAGCAGAAGTGAAAACTTGAACATTAACGTTGTGCCTTTTTGATATTTTGGAATGTTTAGGGAATAATTTCGCACGAATTGCTTTATTTATCAGTATAAAAGTACTATCATTTATGTGACAAAATACAATATTAATTTATTACGCTATCGTACACAAACATGACAATTTACATTACATTAAAAATTTAACACTTCCGAGCTTTCCCTTCGTCTTACGAATTTTCACGTCACGGTCACGTGTCCTGACGGGAGTTTCACATTTTTTACCCATCCCAAAAAGTGCACAACGCCGCTTAAGAAGTTTTCACTTTAAAAAGGATGGTTGTGTAAAAGATGATTTCACAAGGAAGGAAGTGAACATTATAGGTAATGACCGTAATGACGAATGTCTCATAGACATGTATCATGGTATTGTAGAACATGACACGCTGCGGCGACCTCAAATTGGTAAGAGCAGGAGCAGATAGCGCTAATACAATGTCAAAGTAAAATGAATCAATATTAGCAACAGGCATACAATCATATCAAGACATTATTCATGACTAAAGTTCATACACAGATACCATAAGCCAAAAGTTACTGACAGACAGATAACCGTGAAATACTGCAAGACTAAAAAATTTCGTGTTCGGACGCAGATGAAATGCAAGTCTGAATTGAAAGGCCTGAGGAGAACAAGTTATTTTGCATGTACGTGATAAATTAGCGTTGAGCTATTCATTAGTTTACGTGTGGTCCTGCTAACAATGACTTCTCCATGAATATACAAGGTGGTATGGCATGTCTTGAGTAGAATGTGAAGGCTGCATCCAGCGGTCTTTCAGACGCGTTTAAAGCTGTATATTAGGGAAGTTCAAGATTAAGGAGAGCAAAATCCCAAGATAACTCTTTTGAATCTTTTTAAAACTATTTTTTTTATTTGATATGTGCTTGCTCTTGACTCTAGTCTGGGTCATAGATGACAGAGACAAAGTCGACGATGGACCGAGCTTACCCAGAAAAAACCTGTTCACTCTCATTTTAAAGAGATTAGGGTTGTAGCGTTTGGAAACACAGACGCAGGCAGAGAGTTCCACTCCTTTGCTGTGCGCTTTATAAAAGAAGTTTGGAAACGTTTAGTGCGCATTGGTGGAATAGCAACAAGGTAGGGATGGTAACTTGCAGTGCATCTTGCCTATTCACAAAAAAATATCCCATCATATTCCCCGTTTTTCTACCAAAATCCAGACATAACCATAATTAAACGATGATTTGGTTAAGGTAGATTCCTCGTAGGAGGGAGCTGATCATAATCCCAAATTGGTAAAAATAAAAATATTCATGATTCGAATAATACATAATATCCTTATGCCTATACCCTTGCCAAAAATATTATTTCATTTGGTGACTCATATCCAACAGGTTGCAACTAACTTGTTACCTAGAAGGCCAATGGCTCAATTATTTTCTTGATTAATTGGCCTTACTTAAATGGAATCATTTGTCTGCGAGGTACAAAAACTAGAGCTATATAACACATAACTAGAACGACATGGCCAATCATGATAGACTTGTTAGTGTTTCTGACACCTACAGTGCTATTTCGGCTGGTAAATTAAAAGGCACGCGACCACTTCCGCGTGGGTGTTCGAGTATGTTGTCTGTAATCAAAATAAAAATAGGATTGACCTTTTCGCAAATTGTGTTGTTTTTCGCAGTCACACTAACTTCAGCTGCGACGCTATACATATCAATGAGAATTTTGTAATACTTACTCAATTCTAGTGCAACATCATCGGCTCTTCAGCTCAAAAACAGCCACCAAGTATTAGGAATAAGCCGCCTTCACTTTCCGCCATTCTCCCGATTCTAGTCATCTCTCGTTCAGGCTTTTCTTGCAAGTTTGACGATATCGTCAGCGCAACGTACTCTTAGACTGGCTATGTGTCTTTGACTCTGACCAAATCCAACTCTAGATTATCTTAGTAACTTATTTATCTCTTTAACAAATATTCCCTTGTCTCCTTTAACTAATCGCACCAATGTTGTAAAGGCGAAAGTTTGTGTGTGTGTATGTTTGTTACTTCTTCATGCGTAAACGACTGGAACAATTTTGATAATTTGGTATGCAGGAAGCTGACACCCTTTTTTTTTTTTTTTTGATCTCGGGGGGAAATCCTCATGGAAATCCTCCACCCTGGGGCGGGTGGAGGGGTCTGTCAGACTCTTACTGACTAAAACCACCCCGGTGTTCCATCTTCCACCTACGCCGGGGATCGCGGGAACGTATGCGACATCCGCAATCCCCGGCTGGTGCCGGCCCGCCTCTGCGGGCCACCTCGCGTCGGCGAGGGGAGTGAGGTGTTTAACTCCCCTCGCTACGTCAAAGAGGGGCGCACGGGAACACCACGCGCCGCCACCTCGGGTCCGGATGAGTGGGGGGCGACGGACATCCCCAAGTCCGCCGCCCCTGGACCCAGTTAGGGGGGCCGGAAGAGGGCAGCGTATGCCCTCCTCCGACGCCCGATGCGCCTGCTGCGGGCAGGGAGAGCGGTTGTGATCTCCCTCTCCCTTTCCGCAGCCTCCTTCTGCGCGATAACTGTCTCGCAGAAGGAGACCACCGCGTCCCAGGACTCCTCACCGCCGACCATAGCATGGACTACGGCCGGCAGCGAGAGGTCACCGCCTACAACAGAGATGAGGGCACGGCGCGGCTCCTCCCAAGCTGCACACTCTGCAAGCGTATGCCGTGCCGTGTCCTCCCGACAGTCGACGCAGTGGTGGCATCGAGCGTCCGGCTCCCTGCCTATGCGACACAAGAACCTCCCGAAGCAGCCATGCCCCGAGAGGACCTGCGTCGCACGAAACGACAGGGAGCCGTGCCTTCTCCCGAGCCAGAGGTCGAGCACTGGCCGGATGGCCTCGATGGTGATGAGGCCGGCGGTAGGGCTCGAAAGCCTGTCCCGCCATTCCGCCACCAGGACCTCGCGCAGCTGCGACCGACGCAGCTCCAAGTGTTGCTGCGTCAGTCTTTCGCCGCGCGCCCGCGCGCCCTCGCGCCTCCTGTGTAGTGACGCGAGCACTTTCGCCTCCAGGTCCCACGGCGGAGATCCGGCCAGTGCGCAAGCCGCCTCGTAGGAGATCGTGCGATATCCCCTGATGACTCTGACGGCCATCACCCTAGGAAGCTGACACCCTGGATTAACCCTTCGGATAATCTTCGACATTCACGCGGAGTATCTGATAGACCGCGGGTAATACTGCGGGGCGCAGCTATTTAAATATAAAAATAGTACTCAAAGATCTAGAAGTGGGAACGTTGATTATTATCACTTATCAGTTTACTTTGCAATAGTTTAGAGGGTGCTATTTATTTTCAAACACGATTCTTAGAGGCAGGTCACCAGACTTGACCGCTCGATATATTATTATTGATATAAATTAAACGATGCACCTAACATTGATAGTATTGCACCATATCACTAATTAAAATACTGTGCGTTTGAGTCAGAAGTGCTAAAGTTTTCATTGAATTTAATATTTTAGCGAGGAAAAATTGTACCTAATTGTGTGGGTATGGGGTGTGGGTGGTTATATTGTAACTGACTGTTCCCACACTGATTCTGGAGAGGAGAATGAAAAATGAAAATATTCAGACGATCCAAGAGGAATAAAGAACCAAAGGGTATATTTTAATCAGCCGGTCGATTCTGTCAACATGTCGAAGTGAAGGCTTGGGTGAAGTGATCAGGAGGCGAGCTGTCAATCCATATAATCAAGATGAAATGACAGCTCGCTTCGTGATCATGTGATATCTTGACTATATGGATTGACAGCTCACCTCGTGATCACTTCACCCAAGCCTTCACTTCGACATGTTGACAAAATCGACCGGCAGGTTCCAAAGCTTCACCCGTTCAATTCCTTTATATGACCTTAATAAAACTACCTACTGCGGGTCAGAACAGCACCACAGATTAGGCAAATTACATGAATCACTAAAACATAGTAACACCAGCAGCTTATCACTAACCCCAAAACAAATTCTATAAGTCAATACAGAAAAATAGGTTACTGTGTACTGACGACAAAATAAACACGCACATCTACACGATGATGCATCGCCGTCGCTGCTCGTTTCGCGTGAAGCTAGACTTCTGTGTCTCACGACTAGTATAGAGTCCATTGTGCTAGCAGCTAGATCTAGGCCACTTATCCGAACGTTATAATTAGTGTGGCCGACTGCAGCTCGCGGCGTCTTCCTAACTGCCAGTTATGTACGGCCGACAAACCACACGCATATATAGCCAATGCAAAAGTATGTATTTGCGGGTGGATATGATGATGTGGCTTTTTTTTTTTTTATGGGAAATCATCAAATGACTTCTTCCGCTCTGGGTGAAGGGCGTGTCAAACTCTTACCGACTAAAACCTATCCGTGTTCCTTCTTCCTTTGCGTTCCAGGGCCGCGGTGACTCTTTCGAACAAATTCCGCAACCCTGGCAGGGAGATGATGTAGCTAGGAAGTGAACACTGAGATGAGAATTAGGATATAGAGTTACAGTCGCTCATCGTTACACCTTTAGTGTTAAGCTTCTATTATAATTTGTTATGGTGTACATAAAAAGTATATCCATCTGTGAAAGAAATAATTTCCCACCAAATTACGTTAAGAGCAGATAACGATGATAAAAATGTAAAAGACTTGGCTATTCAGCAGTTTCACACGAACAACATACATTTAAAACAGGTAGCCAGATGCCTGTATACTAATCTCTTTTTTAGACTGTACCTGCAAGTGTTACCGGCTGTTTAGTGCGTGTAAATAGGGTTATGTGACGTGATAATTATGACGTGGACAGCCGCGCGCCGGCGGATGTGCGACTGCTCATGATTAGGGAGCCTCGTGTTAATGGAAGAAATACACGATATTTTGGACGTGTTTGAGTTTAGTGTTAGAGGCATTAGTGTAGTTTCGATTTTGATAGATGTCGTTAGAAACATTTAACTTTAAGTCGTCTTTAGGAATGCACTCTAATATCCCTGGCTTAAAAATTAGTATACATGTGTCCTCC
Organism: Mamestra configurata; assembly: GCA_002192655.3. Taxonomy (NCBI): domain Eukaryota; kingdom Metazoa; phylum Arthropoda; class Insecta; order Lepidoptera; family Noctuidae; genus Mamestra; species Mamestra configurata. The sequence goes on from NDFZ01005383.1 coordinate 43,919, forward strand.
TCCGAATTCGCAATCTATCTCTATAGGTACCACTTTTTTAATTTGGACTAAGACCAGCCGATCGATTTTGTAAACATGTCGAAATGAAGGCTTCGGTGAAGTGATCACGAGCTGAGCTGTCAATCCATATAATCAAGATGGAATGACAGCTCACTCCGAGATCATGTGACATTCACTCCTCCTCGTCACGATCACTTCACCCAAGCCTTCACTTCGACATGTTTACAGAATCAACCGGCAGGGTGGTTTGGGTGACGAAAACAAGTCCTAAATATTTCTCGAAAGTAAGCTAAAACCGCTACAATAAAATAGAACAGGCTTAAAACACCTACTAGTAATAATGATTACGCCGGCTATTAATTTCCCCTTGTCCAGTTATTGGCCATGCTAAAGGCTCTACTTACTTCGTTATGAGTTGTCATTAGTAGATCAACAAACATGAGCCAGTCATGGTAGGTGAGTTACGTTGTTCTTGGAAAATACCAGCAATTAGTGATCATGATTTTCATTTGAATGTTCATAAGTTATATTCTTTATTATTGCTGGCTTGTTCTGGTTTCATATTCTTCCCGTTATTGAACATTTCTAATTCTTCTCTCTCTATTTCCTTTCTCAGATATAATTTGCCTGTTGGTATCATAGGAGCTAAGTGTAGTAGACTTTATTAGGAATTCTTTAACAGCTTTGTAACATAATGTATTTCCATTTTCTTCTTATTTTCTTGTCGATGGTACAGTTATATACTTGACTGGCATGTTGGTCGAGTGGTTAGTGACCCTGACTGCTTAACCGGAGGGCGTGGGTTCGATTCCCACCCAGGACAAATCTTTGTGTGATGAGCATGATCATTTGTTCTGTGTCTGGGTGTAATTTGTGTATAATATGTATGTATTTAGAAATATATAAGTATGTTTATCAGTTGTCTGGTTGCCATAGTACAGGCTCTGCCTAGTTTGGGATCGGATGACCGTGTGTGAGTTGTCCCAGGATATATTATATTATTATATTATTATTATATATATATGTAGCTATAGGTACTATTTAAGCCCAGTTATTGGCCATGTTTTTAGCGGCGACACGTCAGGGGCATTTCAGTTCATCGCGGTGCAAGTGGGTGGACATTTGCGACACGCCAACAGGTGCGACATATAGTTTGATCAGAGGCACCACACTCGCACTCAGTATTCGCAGCTAATCCCCAATTTCGGCAAGTTATGTGTGCGCAACCGGTATTTCTATCAAGAAGCAACTTGCTAGTACATTCCTAATCCGGAACGCTATTATGGTACACCAATAAAGCACGAAGAATTGCGGAACCAAAACTTCTCCATTTTCCACTTACAAAAGCAGTGTTGATCGGTCCAACGCGCATCGGCCGCCACTTTTATAACTGCAAACATTATTCTACGTAGAATCTAAATGTAGTTTATTTACTTTCGAATATTTCTTACGTCTTCGCTTCAACTATGTGCGCTACTGCTCCTAGATTCCACAGCATACTCCGCACTCGTTTGTTAAAACTTCAATTGTTCTAGTTTATTGTCACTTATGTTAGTCTTTCTCAGGACTGATACAAACAGTACATTTTCGTGTCGATTTATGATGATATCACCATATATCAACTTCGTAAGCACTGGATAAACTATATTTTGGGAATGTTTCACGCGATCCATTACGACTGCTTCCTCGGCCATTCATCACGTCTTTAAGACTGTAAATAAACAAGTTTGCTTTGAGCTGAGACGCGTCCATCATTTTGGATTACTTGCTTTTGTTATCCATGAAATTTGATGAATTTGTAGTTCTAAGTTCAGTGCGTCACAGAGCTCTTACTCAGAAGTACTTATCATTGGACGGTGGGAGTCATATTGATGAGACTGCAGGTTTTTAGAACTACTTACAATATATTTTCCTAACCCTTACCCTACCTAGAGTAACTCACAAAAGCGCATGTTCATTCACAATCATCATCATCATCATATCAGTCGAAAGACGTCCACTGCTGGACATAGGCCTCCTCCAAGTGTCGCCACAACAACCGGTCCTGTGCGTCTCGCATCCATCGGTCCACCTTGTGGGAGGCCTTCGAAAGGAAAAAAATCCAGATTCATTCATTCCTGAACACATGTTTAAAAAAAATCTGCTCTAAAACCTTAATCCTGTTATTAATATAGGAAGCTTCGCGAAGTTCGTACGCCTCAACATAATTTTTTGTCGTGTTTTGTTTTTGTCATGTATTAGAAATGGCGTTGTATTCGAAAATGATTCTTGTAGGTACATATTTTTTTTTCTTTCATTGACCAATGTTTTAAAAGTTATTCTGCTATTCGGGGCAAAGACAAATCCAACAAACTAAAGATCTTCTAAATTGGTCCAACTGGTAACTAACCCGACTTCGTTATATAAATATATAGATATAGAAGAAGAAGATATTCATATGGGTAACAAATAGATATCGCAAGCTATACCTACCCACAAAAAAACTGTATTTGAACTTTCGTATTCTCTCCATTCTTGGAAAACACGAAATAATGACATCGATATAGGTAAAGCAAATATTGGCAGGTAAACAGGTGTCAGGTATGGACCTAACACCTGACCGACCTAAGTTTATGTTAGGTAACACTGCCCGATCGATATATTGTTTTTGCATAAACATAAACAAGGAAAACCTTAGGATAACGACATGTAAACTACATTCAATTAATCCTGCTGAAGTTTTTATAGTTGATGTTCAAAGGACTGCTTAAAGAACATTATAACCTCCTTCCCGGCTCGGCTGTAGCTGACTTCGGGTTCGATTCCCGCACGAAACAAATATTTGTATGGCCTACAGTTAGCCGTTTCCTGGCCGGGCTGTTTGTGTATATGAGTTTAAATATTTTGTAAACGCACCCAAGATACAAGAGAAATTCCTAGAGTGGGACAACGATTTAGATTAGAAAATTAAAAAGATAGTTAAATAAGACGTAATTCAAAGTCAAAGTCAATTCATTTATTTCAACTAGACCATTAAAAGGAACTTTTAACGTCAAATTTACAGTTTTAGATAAAATATCAGTGACTGAAGTCTAGTTGTCCATTCGCAAAAAGTAGATTCTTATGGAGAAGAACGGACAAGAAACTCCATAGTTACTCTTTTCAAATATAAGTTTTACAATGTTTTGTATACATACATTGATCAATTGATTATATTATGTGAGCACAATGCACCCAACATTACACATGCAACCGCCTAGAAGATCTATATTTTTAGGTAATCCACAAAGTGCTTTTTACTTTATCTACAACATGAAGAAATCGTTCACTTCAGCATGCCGTCCTACGATAAAGGTCCACGTACGCTGGTGAACATTTCTACATACTAATCTAATTCCGTCTTAATGTAAGTGAACGAGCTCGTACCACGTATCGGAACCAATCGCTGTTTGAAGCTCAAAATACCTCCACTTGTTCTCCACGAGCGTCCAGCTGTCTACGTCCCCACGTCATCAGTTTCACAACCACGCTTTAAATAATATTCACGGAACCCATATCTATTGTTACTGTATTAATATTAAATGTTTGCCACTCTTCCCTCCTCCGAATCCACATCCAATTGTTTGTTTTACGAGATTCCAGAGAATACTTTCCGTTTTCCTCCTCCCAAATGAGATTTACCAGAAATGTTATGCGAACCTTCGGTCTGAATAAAAACAGCTGAATACTTGAATAGCTCTAGTTTTTGTGGATATACTCGTAGAATTTGTAGGTGCTAACGATAAGTGCAGCTCGGCAGTAATTGTGTTGGCTGCGATAAAGCAAAAGCTCTGTCAATAACATTGATGCTATCTAGATTCGATAACAGGCGTTGTGTCCTATCATTGCAACGTTCAGGCTTGCTCATCATTGCAATGCATGATCTTTAAAGACATCTCTGGCCTTAGTGCGGTTAGGGTACTCGAAACAGAATAAGCGTCGACTGGTGAGAGTACATAACGGAAACGTCCTTTTTTTCATACAATTTGACTCAAACAAACGTTTTCGTGAACGCGAAACTCGCAATAAGACCTCTGGGCGTATTCTAGTCCGTATCACCTAACCACTACAAATTTTAAGGACAACACGATTTGACAGTTACTGTCAAATTGTGTTGTTATTCATTCTTAGTTCGGCTTCGGAACTTATCGTAAGTCCGTATGTGATACGGAGTAGAATACGCCCGCAACTAAGCCCGAAACTACGGACTTCTCTACGGGTTTAGAGAGTAGCCCCCCTGAACGAGCAAAAGAAACATAGTCAAAACAGCTACCTATACAAACATAAATCGCAAATGGAAATGTGACTAAAACACATGTAAATTCGTCTCCATTATACGACAAGAATAAATTACCCTAACCCAATATTCCAAATGTCTAGACTGAGTGACTCACGTAATCGTTTACTGTTTTTTTTTTTTCAAAATCGCAGTTTGCCCAGCCTACCGGGGTGAGTCAACTTAACATAAGAGCTGCTCTCAAATGATTCAGTCAGGAAGTGACTCAGTTTAATGTCTCGTTGTGAAAGTCTAGAATTTTTGAATGCACTATTTGAATTTGAAGATCGTCCGTCAGTTACCTAACTGTGCCTCTTGCAACTATTGTTCTGTTTTACTCAAAGTCAAAGTCAAAACGTTTATTTCAATTAGGCCATTAAACGGCACTTTTGAACGTCATCGTTTACAATTCAGTAAAAATAATAAAATTACATTAATAAAGTGACTCTACTATCCATTCGGAAAGGTAGATTCTTATGGAGAAGAACGGACAAGAAACTCCATAGTTACTCTTTTCAAATAATGATTTACAAAATTTGGTATACTAAAATTAATTTAATATTATGTGAGGACGATGCACCCAGAGTATGCTACTTATAAGAACAAAGTATCACCAGCAGAGGTAAACTTATTCATTTTCTAAAGAAATTTAGGTAAATGGTACTCACATATTTACAAACATTGGAACCATTAATTAAACAGTGTGTGAGTCAACAGAAAAATAGAAACACAAAAAAAGAAACAGTATATCTATAAAGTTAATACATAGATCAACCAGTTGGATTTTGTCTACACCCTTGATTGTCCTATGGAGCAGGACCAGCATGTTTCCAAGCATTCTTATCCTGAATGTAATCTTCTAATTTGTAATATGCTTGTTTACAAAGTGTACTTTTAACATAAGTTTTAAATTTTCCTTCATTTAGTTCTAATAATAATTTAATTCGCATTATCAAAGGTCATTTTGCGGCATGCAATTTAGATTTCTTCATTTGGTTCTGCTAATTTTAAGTGTATTGTTTTTAAAATCGTTATCTAGTGCGTCTATCTCGTTTTCTGTCTTGGCAGTTGGCAGCAACTGTACTATTAGTTACTAGCTATTGTTTAAATCTACTTTTACAGCTTCAACGTCTCTTTCTATTCTAAAGCTTCCTTCAGGGCTTTGTCTGAGACTGACAACTTCTTTGAGCTTACATACATTAACATTTGTAACATCCTGTGATGTCTGTATATGTTTTAATGTGATAATTTCATCACAGCTTAGGTTCTAATCTAGACCAACATCAATAGGTCCATCGCCTACTCATACGCCTACTATAAGCCATAACATCCGGGAAAAACTTCAAACAATGAATAAAAATATATTCGTAACTTAGTTTTATCGATGAATAATGGCTATGTATCGAGAACTGTGGTATTTGTAACACCTTTATAAGTTGAATCACGTTGATAAGATTAGCGGTGCTGACTGGCATCAAAATATTGTCGTTTCAACTGTTTCTTTGAACTTGTGAGTGTGGTTTTCTTGCGTACTTGTCATTGTTACACGGCACGAGGCGATGTTCAAGGTTAAGCAACTTTTACTGGGGTCGGTTCATGAATAGGTGACGATCCCGAGACCCCCTCGTACCTCTCGAAACAAAAATGTAAGCAGTTTGTTCCGGCTGTCATTCGTAGATTCACAGTTGGTACGGGTAGTCAAATCCCCAAAGTCTGAGGTCTGACAACCAATCATGTACAGTCAACAAAGCTATTTGGTATGCAGGCAGCTAACTTGGAACTACTTTTAAACAATGTTGTGAGTGTGCTGAGTAGACAATTATTGTACACCACATTCGTAAGTAGGTATGTTATAGGCTTAAAAAGTTATAATCCACACATTAGAAATAAACATTACCAGTGCAGTGGAAAAATATAATTTTTGCCTGTATACCAAATAGCTTTGTTGACTATACCTAACTGGATTGGGGAAGTATTTCGCTCCATGAAAAATACTGGTTGTAAGGCTGGTAGCCCAGGGTTGCGGAATCTGTTCGAAAGAGTCACCGCGGCCCTGGAACCCAAAGGGCTTTAGAAGGAACACGGATGGGTTTTAGTCAGTACGAGTCTGACACGCCCTTCCGCACCACCCAGAGCGGAATAAGTCATTTGATGATTTCCCATCCTTAAAAAAAAAAAAAAAAAGGCTGGTAGCTGCATTTAGTTAGACTGGAAGCTGACTCCAACCTAGTCGGGAAAAAGGCTAGAACTTTTATTTACTCCTTATTTTGGTTAAGAAGCTCTTAACTAACTAAAATAGTCTAAAATATGGCGTCAAAAAAATCCACCGCATCACTGGCCATTGGTAATGTACCCAAACGGCTGGTACCATTGCCACGTTGTATGGCAGTGCTTATCCTCTGTCCAAGGGAAAAGCCAGCCCTTGGGTCACGTGAAGTGTCAACTAAGCGTCTTCACAGACCTTTAAACAAGCTATGAGCACTCAGACCCCACGACCCGAGCGTTTCAACCCGAAACGGCTCGAAAATATAACTAACAACGAGGTTGTTTAATTTCCGCCGCTTGAGGTTCTCTGCAGCCGCTGCGGCAGCGCCAGCACAGAACTTTAAGCTAGGAAGATGGGATGGCGCAAGAGTATCGACACAAGTAGCGTCCCACACTAATGGCCTACCCATCTTCCATTGAAACGACATGCCGTCTGGTTTCTTGACATCGTCGCCGCGTACCAGGCCATTGGGTTCTACTGCTAATACAGCCGCCTTTTGGTCAAGTACCTAGATAAAATTCATAAAGTACGTGTTATTGTTTTTTTTAAAGGTTTATGTTCCACACTATGTCTTGTGGTTATTTAACACAACAAGGAAAATACGTCATAGCATAAATATCGCTTCAAGTACATATAAGTGATATCTCAGAATCTGAAAGTAGGTTTTTCGGTATTCATTATAGGGAAAACTGCTTGTTGCTGTATGGTGTTAGGTACTTACTGCAGTTACTGCAATAAATTAGGTATTTGATGAGGCAATTACAAAATAAAAAGAAAGAAAGAATCCCATCATCTTTTTCAGTCTTATTCTCAGGCAACCTACTTCACTCAACACAACTATTAACTTCTATAGTCCATACCCAAATACAAAAAGCCGAATGCTTATCCCAGAAATCTGAATATCATCTCGAATCATTTATTTTAAGAAAGAAAATTTCAAGGAAAGATTTCTTATTCGGCTCTTTAGCATAATTTATAAAAAGTCTTAGGAGCACTGACATAAATATATGTAATATTTAGTAGTCAGTAACAAATTTGACGCTCCTTATTCTGTATGAATGTGGGTTTTCTCCCCAAAAATCCAAGGACCACTGCCCCATATGTTCGTCTAACTTGATGGCCCTTCAAGCTATTCACAGCAGAACTAACAATCCAGAAGGAGGGTCGTTTGCTCAGTGCTATAACTTACACTCTATCCACAACCTGGACGACCAAACTTGCCTAATAATTTTGGAAGAATTACTGGACTTACTAAGGCCATAATTCTGCCCTAATTGAGGCTTCGGAGCTACTTATGTTACTTTGGAGTGTTCCTGTGCAAGGTGGAGACGATGACACGACAATAAATCAAAACACTGGCAATACTAGTTCATAGGAATATGTTGTCTTTTATCATATCACAGATTTGATGTCAGTAACTGCAACAGACTGCTTGGAATATTTCGTCAGAATAGTAGTCATAGTGATTACTATTCTGACGAAATCTTGACTAGTTAGAGTTTTTATGACGTTTTATGCAATTAAAAAGTTTATTTTTAATTTCGGTGTGAGAATTTTTAATATTTCTGTCTCCAATCCACATTGTATACTTAGACCGCAAAGCTTTGGCTTCGCCTAAGTTTTCACGGTGATAGACTATCACCGTGAAGACTTAGGCGAAGCGAGCTTGAAGTGAACTGTCTTTCCACCTAAAGCTATAAATTGAAAATTCACTTCACCTAAATTTCCACAGTTAAATGTTAACAGAATAGCCCTGCTGTTTCTGATGAACGATAAGGCGATGACTGACACACCAGTCAGTGATGACTTGGGAGGTGATTCGCAACTACTTCACCGCAGTAAGTCAACAAACGCATGCACGCCATTACGCAGTGGAACCCATTTGCTAAACTAAGTGGATCAACAACAGTTGAAGTGTCGCTGCCATGACGATTATTTTTTTGTTACGTCTGACGACCGAGCGGGTTTCCTCTGTAGGTTCAGTGGGTAAATGATACACAGGACGACATGTCTAATCGTATAACATTGTCCTTGAGCTTAAATCTAAACTTCTACTATACTTACTTACTTACTATCGTTTGTTACTTCTTCACGCGCAAACGGCTGGACTAATTTTGATATAATTTGGTATTTTGGTATTTCAGGACGCTGACACCCTGGATACCATAGGCTACTTAAACCGCGGGTAAAACCGCGGAACGCAGCTAGTAATATTATAATATGCGAAAGTTTGGATGTTTGAATGGATGGATGTTTGTTACTCAATCACGTCAGAGGGACGGCTAAACCGATCTTGATCAAATTTGGCACAGTGGTAGATTATAGTCTGGAATTACGCATAGGATACTTTTTATCCTGGAAGTATGTATGTTCCCTTGTGATAATTTTTCACATTAAATATCGGGACGAACCTATCCCTATCTAACTCTATTATCTCTCTATTTAACAATATCTCAGTTTCTATTGCCTGGTTTACTGACTTGAGTATTTAGAGTTAAGAAAGTATTTCTTTTGATAGATTTTCTTAATCAATTCAGTAATGGGGGTTCCCTATATCTATTTCTTACTGATTTGTTTTTGGTTATTAAGTTACGTCACACGATTTTTTTAATAGTGTGAAGGAGTTCAGCCGATCTCGCTCTAATATTAAGCATCAGATGGTTCGTTTTAAAAGATCTTTACTACCCAATCGCAGCACTTGTAAACAAACTGATTGGTTTCAGATAGATGTAGGCTATCTATAGGAGGCGAGCATTAGTCGGTGGCCGCGAGGTCGTTGGCATATTTTTGCGGTATTCGTAGTTTTCCATACATTACGCCGGTAAAGCCCTGGTTCTGCCTGGTTTTTTAAACTAATGAGTAATCATTAGTTTAAAAAAATCGAACACAACATTGACACACGTCAGCTTCGTTATCAGGTATAGAGAAACTTGAATAAAGTGCAGCTGAAGTTACGCATAGGTATCTACAAGGTATTATTTTTTATTTTTGTGTGTGCTCAGCATGCATATCGCATGCTGAGCACACACAAAAATAAAAAAATGTCTTCTAATTTCAAATCAGTAGCATAGACCTGCATGGTCGTTGCCATAGACCTTTTGTAGGCATGAAATGGTCAGGTCATGCGCATAATTATGTTACTTAAGCAAAAATTTGTAAGTAAAGCTACAATTTTCGTGTTGCATTCGTTATTTCTCAGTATCAACCTAAATTTAGTTAAAAATTCTCAACAAACAAGCTTTCCTAGTTTCGTCCGGTTTCCACAAACAAAAGCCATATCTACACAAGTGCGTTTACTAGCAGTGGCCTGTTACGTTATCAGCGTAAGCCGAGAAGCGCCACTGTCAGGAAGATTAACTAATTAACTCGTCAAACAATCGACATTTTATCAAATTAGTGACGTCACCCGCCGCCATTTTTGGCGCGCAGTTACCGCGGCCAGTGACGCCCCCGTATCGATTGGAGCTCTTAGTAAATTAGTGATGTGTGCAAACATCGAGCACTCGATGAAATTGGATTGACATCTGTCATTAACCGTGTTGTTTTCAGTATTTTTTAATATGATACAGTGTGTTATCTTTCTAAAAAATTAACTACCTTAGTAATATTTATATTAATAAATTGCGGCGGCTTACTACACCACTCCAATAAACAAAAATCTAAGAGAAGTTCACTGGAAAGAGCAACGGGAACCGAGTTCGAATGTTGATCTTATGCTAGGGGCACTTTATGAATGTGTTCATACAATTAATTATTAACGAGAACGTTCCCAAAATTAAGCATGTAAGTAGTAACTTTCCTCCTAAAGCCTTAGTGAGTGTTCTTAATTATCCCGCGGGACGATATCGAGTATAAAATGCTCGAAGACAGAGCGCGGTCGCTCATGAAGAGCTGTTACAAAAAAATATGTCCACTCTGTAGAGAAAAACATTCGGCAAACCCCCAAAGCATATATCTGGTCTTTTGTCAAGACCAAAAACGCAAAATCTGGCTCGACACCCTCCGAGATGACATCAAAAGAGTTAGTAGTTACAACAGGCTATGATATATGCCAGCTTTTTGCTACTCAGTTTTCATCTACGTTTTATGTCAATCATCATTATCATTAAAAGCCGTCCACTGCTGGACATAGGCCTCCCCCAAGTGTCGCCACAACAACCGGTCCTGTGCGTCTCGCATCCATCAGCTACCCGCGGCTCTCACCAGGTCATTGGTTCACCTTGTGGGAGGCCTTTCAACGCTGCGTCTTCCAGTATGCGGTCGCCACTCCAGAACGTTTCGGCCCCATCGACCATCTGTTCTGCGAGCAATATGAGCTGCCCACTACCACGTAAGTTTGGCGATCCTTCGGGCTATGTCGGTAACCTTAGTCCTCTTGTTTCTGTCAATAGCTCAACTAATAGAGCAAAAAACAATTCTCAAATATTTCGTCAATTTACACAAATATACGTCAAATATTTCCCTCTCACTAAAAGCAGTTGCTTTTAGTGAGAGGGAAATATTTAAAACACTAAACAGAATTGATGTTACCGCTGGTCCAGATCGGTTGCCACCTCTCTTCGTCAAAAAATGCGCTCGTAGTCTGGCATGTCCGCTTACCGCAATTATCAACAGATCACTTGAAACCTCTAAATTCCCAACGTAATAGAAAAAGGCTAACATGGTTCCACTTTTCAAAAAGGGCGATTGCTCAAATGTTAACAATTACAGACCAGTCTCCATGTTATCCATTTTCTCATAACTTTTTGAATCAATGATCTGCCTTATATTAACATCTCATGTCAAAGCGCAACTCTCCCCTCAACAACATGGTTTCCGCGGCAACAAATCCACTGTCACCAATTTGGTTTCATATCTCTGAAAATTGATTCCGGTCAACAGCTTGATGCTCTGTATACCGATTTCAGCAGCGCTTTTGACAAAGTCGACCACAAAAACCTGCCGCTAAAACTACATGATCTTGGTATTCATGAACCCTTTCTAGAACGGTTCAGGTCATATTTGAGTGAGCGTACACAAAGAGTGGTGGTGAACGGGTACGAGTCTTCTGAGTACATTGCAACATCCGGTGTGCCCCAAGGATCTCATACCGGGCCCATCCTCTTCATGGAGTTCATTAATGATATAGTCGACTGCATCAAACATAGCCAATGTTCCTTGTTTGCCGATAACCTTAAGATCTATCGTCAAATAAAAACCCAAGAAGACGTTGCCCTGCTCCAATGTGGATTTGAATTCATTGCAAAAGTGGCGTGTGGTGAATGGGAAGGCTTTGAATGGCAGCAAATGTTATCACATTACATTTACACGGACAAAACACGTGTCCGAAAAAAATTACTAGGTGCTTGCGATTTATGACCACAAAATGCCTTTTTTTTTTTTTAAGGATGGGAAATCATCACATTACTTCTTCCGCTCTGGGTGGAGCGGAAGGGCGTGTCAGACTCTTACTGACTAAAACCCATCCGTGTTCCTTCTAAAGCCCTATGCGTTCCAGGGCCGCAGTGACTCTTTCGAACAAATTCCGCAACCCTGGCAGGCTCTGGCCCTAGCGGGCCCCGTCTTTTATGCTGACATCTCTTTGAGGCGCGCGTGAAACACAACGCGCCATCGACCCGGGCCTGGTGGTGATCGGACAGCGAGCCACCCAATGCTCGCCGTCCGCAGGCCCGCGCCTACGGTGGCCGGGGATCGCCCTGCGACTCCCGACGCCCGGGGCGTCTTCTCCTGTAGCGGCGGTTGGGGCGAAGGCCTTGCCTTTCCCTCGCGCGGCCCGCCTCCTCCTTCGCTAGCATTACTGCTTCGCAGAAGGAGGTGACCGCTCCCCAAGCCTCCTCGCTCCGGACCATGTATTCAACCAGGGCCGGACGCGAGAGGTCACCGCCGCCGATCGCCTCGACAAGGACACGGCGTTGCTCAGCCCAAGCAGGGCAGACCTCCACCGTATGCTCCACTGTGTCCTCACCACTAATGCCCTTACGGAGCCGATTACGAAGAACGGCTAAGTCACTTCAGACTAGACTCATTGAAAAAACGAAGGGTTCTAAACGATCTGTTAATACTTCATAAAACTGTCAATGGATACCCCATCAACACCAGACCTACTTAGCAAAGTCAGACTAGAGGTACCTCGTCATTCTCACCTCCGCTCCAAGCGAACCATTAGTACGTTTGCTACTAACGCTTGTCATACAAACCTAGGCCTGCTGCTCTCCTAAACAGAATATTGACTCTTTACAATAAGGCCTGCGCTATTGACAGCATATTCTTCGATTAGCCAAAATTTAAAAACAAAATCATTAGAACCTATCATCAGCCGCCTACATCTCCTTCTACTGCTACGGATATTTTGAAATCATATTTTATAATCTCATAATATTGTAATTTGGGAATTTAATAATATTTTGTAAATTTATAATACTGAATCTTATAATAGAAATTTAATTGGCGGAAAAATTTAATTGAATTGTTTATATTTTATTGTAATTTTATTTAATAATTATGTTGTAATCTCAATTTAAGTGAGGACATCTATTTATAAATTCTTATATTTTTTTTTTTCAATGTTGTTCATTTACAATAATTAAATTAGACCTACTCTAAGAATGATGTGCATACCAGTAACTTGTTAGTGACTTGTTTACAGAGGATCTTCTCGAAATTGTTTTAAAGTATTGATTTGTAAATGAGTCGTTGATATGCCTATGTTAACTAAATAAATAAATAATTGCTTTTATTAGGTATATTCTCTGTCCTTTCAAGTGCACTGTTATGGACATCTTGGAAATCGTATCGATTAATCATTCATTTAACGCCTCGTTAGTTCTCAACAAAATTGATGATTAAATTACATTAATTCAGCTTCAGCAAGAACAATCGTCACAATTTATTGACGATGATGATGAGCGAAACTGCGTCCGTAATCGCATACCGTCGCCTTATATGTGCAACAAACCCATAAAACTGCTTTACGAGACGAACAACAACAATAAATAATTATCTAGTATTTAATAATAGCAACAAATGATACGGCAAATCATACTATCATCGATTTAATTAATGCATCGTAAAATTTTTCAAGATGGCGTCATAAGACGTTTTGACCTACGCGCCATTGTACAGATCATACGCGTGTTGTACGTCAATAAACAACCGCTTCCCGGTAAAATGAAGAATTGAAAATTAAAAAGCTTTATTTGCGCGTATTAGACGCGAGTTTCCGATTTTAAAATTAGATTTTTCTCTTCTTGTTTCTGAAATATGCCATTGATCTTGGTTGGAAATGTACGAATGTGTAAGTAGGTATCAATCAAGACTGTTGAACCATTAAATGTCTAAAATGTAGATAATAACAATCACCAGGGAATTGCTAAATAGCGAACACTCAATAAATCTTATGCCATTACGCTTCACTTCAACGAGACGGAAATATAGCCGCAGAACTTTAATACGACATTAACGAACCACGGAAGACAATAACTATTTGAAGAGCTATAAAACTTTCAGTCGGCACCCGCACAAAGTGAGACACTTCGAATTAACATAGGTAGATATTAAAGCCAGTTTATCTTGAGATTTAACGGTGGCGCCACTTGTAATGCCAAATCTGTCAGATCTAGTGCATTTCAACGTAGTTCCTTATTTCGTCGCCGACCAAATTAAACTGGGAGTTCCGTAGGTATAACCTAGTCTTGTTATGAAATCCAAATACTTTCCCAGCAGAGTGGTTAGACGGCGCCAGCTTCGCACGTAAATGGTTGCAAACGATATTATGTCTGTACGGTAGACTAAAATAAGAATGTGATCATTACCAGCCGGATCTGTTCTAGCGGCGCTTCGGTTGTCTCTACAGATATACCGACGCTGTTTCAATAATTATGAATATTTCTCATTTTTCAGCTGCCAAACAAAAGAATTTTTTAAATTCAAAATGTTGGCGCCCGCGCAGGTTTTAAGAAAATGTTCGGCTTGTCTCGCCGTCTGGCGGTTTGATTCCAATAAGTTTTTTAGAAGTAACGAGTATGTAACTTCCGTAGTTTAATTAAGAAAATTGGAATGTGGCTATTAGAAAGTAAGCTATCAATAGGTACTTAGGTACTAAAATTTCCAATTCCAAGGCGCCTTGATTTCACTCTTACATTTCCGCTACCAATGGCAGAATTTTGTAGCAAAATAAGTAGGTATAAGGTTATGTTAGTAAGTAAGGCAGGGTTGCTTTAACCACACTTGACGCTCGGGGGAGCATACAAAATGACGCTAAGTGCCTAACAGTTTATGATAAAGAATCTTCTCTCTTTTTAAATGAAAAAAAAATCAACGTTTCATTCTTACAACACTTGAAACTTTCATCAACAACTTCTAAAGTTAACTGCACTCGACTATAATTCTAAATGCTCTTAATTTCAATACCACTAATGAGTTTAAATTAACGAAACCCCTATGATCGACTCTTTCTCAGAACATTTTCTTAATAAGGATGAGAAGTCATCAGCTAGCGACCGGCCACTTAACAGGGCAGCGGTCATTACTGGCCGTATTAATAGCTGTTTGTATTCACTGGCCATAATGAGGGACGATGGGTGACCATTGCACCGTAAACAAAAGAGTCCTTGGCATTACTGATTCGAATTGCGAAATGTCAAGGTGTACTTTATGGCAATCAGAATAAAAAAGTATCTGTCAAAGTCAAAGATAATTTGGCGCTAAAAGTGACAGCTTTTAGGAGCATATTTTATCATCTAGAAAAAGTCCTTTATACGGTCCTGGATTATCGAGGGAAGTTATGTTTTATCAAACTTCGACGACGAAAATTAACTGTGATTTACCGAAATAGACTGATTTTGGGTATAGTGTTAATACATACTACCTCGACCTCGCCTCTTGAAAAGAAACGAAGTGGCAGAAATATGGACTACCTCTGTAACAGTTTTTTTTACTTTTTTCGAAGAAACATAAGAAAGCCTAAGAAAAATATGTGCCAGTCTAACGGAACTGCATTCAAGTGGTAATAATTATTATAATCATGTCAGTGGGCAGGTGTGCGTTTGTGTGGTTGAGATATAAGAATGCAGGTATGCTTTCCATACTTACTATACTGAGCTCCCGTGCGATTTGTATCGCCATGTAAATCCATGCTAATGTGTTCACCCGGCGCCGCGTGACTTGCTGCGCCTAGTTTTTTTTAGTTGGGAAAGAAAATTACATGGAAATATCGTGATTGTTGCATGCGCGACTCTAAGGTACCATATTTCAATTTGTAACGGAATCGCGGAAGTATTACATCCGGAACCTTACTAGTGCGGGGAATAAAGTATCGAAACATTTGATGAGCTCCCTAAGGTTCGCGTATGATTCTTTCTATGTTCTCTATGATAGACGGAAAAGTGTCGATGTTTTGTCATGCTAAAATAGATAGGATATTAAAAAATATATCCTATTTTGATTTGCCAAGAAGGGTGAAAATTCGTGTAAGTCTATGTTACTGTGAGGCGCCTTGTGCAAATGTGTTTGGGAAAAATTATGTATGAGTCTAATGAATAACTCCGCATGCAAATAAATACGCACCATTTTATGAAATTCACGTGTAATTTCGACTAGCCTAATAATCTCTTCACTGGGGGTTCGTACAATACAAAAAAAAATGTTTACACAACATTGTCAGAAAGGACCATAAAAGTTTTTTGCGATTGACTCGAATCATTAAATATGGTAGCCTAAATGTATTAATAACGGACCTCCCACAGCGCATGATTGGCATAACAATAATTTATTATATTTATGATCACGTAACGAGGGCGAATAAAATCTGGGAGGGCATAGCAATGAAATGAGATCAACTTCTTTGCCTGAAAATACATCTACATACGAATACGGACCACCAGTCTTCCGTTATATTACGTATATTATTAACTAGAACTAGTCTATTAATATTTAAACAAAATATGTATGCTGAATTGCATACAGCATCTTATTCCGTTAGTCTAATATTTTCTTCGGTTTTCTGAACTGTGCTCTGAAATTTACCGCACCAGTTTTTGTGAACACTTTTTCTCAGAACATGCTCTTATTTCTTTTGTCAATATCTGCAAAATATTTAGATTTGTAGAATATGTCAAATACATAATATAACTAAGTACATCTACTTAGCGAGTCGCTTTTCTTGCGAAATTGGCTGGTTATGAAGCCAAATATGACGGCAAAAAGTACTAAATCAATTTACATAGCCTAAATGACACTGATCTCCTTGACATTTCCTTAAAAAGCTCTAAGTAGGTGCCCATAATGATCGTATGAACTTCGTATTAGTAATGTGACTAACAGCACGTGCTCAATTTATAAAAACTGTGTAACACAATCCCTGTCTTTTGTTACAGATCGCATGGTGGTGTCCGTAAAGCTACGTCATGGCAGGAAGGAACTTTTGACAACGCCATGTCAAAATTAAAAAGTATAAAATGTCAAAAAAGAATTCAAAATTAAAGTTTTAAATCTTGTGAAGTGATCGAGTGATAGTGAAGTGCTTAACTATGGCCGATATCGATATGTCGTTTGAAATGTACGAGAACATTACAAAATTGGAACAGAACATTACGCATTACCCGGCAGAGGCCACGATACTGGCGGCAGCGTGCGCCTGCATCTTTAGTGTCGTCGGAGTCGTCGGTGAGTTACCTCACTGTTCTTTGTTTACCAGTTGATATCGTGTTTACAGGTTCGATTTTATAGGCCGTTCTACTAACTGCATGCCCGATGCAACTATTCGAGGAAAGCGTTGAAACACTGTTTGTTTATAGCGACGCGAGACGTGACGCTGTACAAACAATGTGTCATATCCTAATAAACTACATTTCAAAGCATGTATCACTGATATTTCATCAACTTGTTTTGAAAACACTCGCAGTGGTGTTAGTTTTAAATGGATTACCAGAGATACATCAAGAATATTATGATGTGTATTCTGATGACTTGCTTGAAACAAATCTTAAACACAATTTTAAGCTTTGTAAACTTTTGTTCGTTATTGCTAGTTCACAGATGGGTTATTGCATTATTTGAAAGTGGTACGTGCTGTAACATTTCCACAGATGCTCTTATAAGCAATACATAAAAGAATTTAAAGGTAAACAGTTTCCGTATTAGAAATTGAACCCTTTTAAGTTCAAATCGTAAATTACAACATCAGAGCTTTTACAAATAGGAATTTAAGCTTTAACAACAAAGGTTAGAGTTTAAATTCGGGCGATGATTTTTAAGTATGCATTTGTTTGCTGCTCGATGTACTCGCTATCACAAGAAAGCGTTCAATAATCGGTCACTTAACACGAACGCAACATAAAACGCTAAGTGCCGGTCGTAATCGGACATCAAACGGTTTGTTACACGACTCGATACCGAGCCGGGTACAGCGCGCGGACGCCCAGCTGCGTAAACAAACATACGTTGCACATCACTAGCCAGTTGCCTGGCGTTCAATGTTTGAATTATTATTTTTTTAAATATAGATGGCGATGTGTTTTTATTATGCATCTGAATTTAATCTATTAATATTTTTTTCATCTTTGCTAAATAGCCAGCGCTACGTAATATTAGTATTTAGCTAACAAGGAACTTTCACAGTTCCCGCTGAAAGCCGAGCAGCCAATGATAGAGCGTGTATTTAAAATTTTATTACAGTGTTATGACTACTTTAAAGAAGTAGCATTTACATTTTATTTCGTGGCTTAACACACAGCTGGCTCATGTTTTAGCTCGCTGCCAGTTTTGACTGCGTTGTTTAATTATATTATTTGAACGTAGACCAACCTCCTTTCAGACGTAACTGAATGAACTTTGCCGTCTAATTTCTCATCCCATGACATAACATGGTAATAAAACCTAGAGCGAGGGCTGTTGCCCTTCAAGAGTGAACAGGACGATTGAATGAATGAATGAATGGGTCCATTGACAGGACGTGACTAAGCCCTGAAACGCACCACTGAATGTTTAACAGGAATTAATTAATTTAATACGTTTTATTATAAGTCACAGTTTGAATGTATCGTTTGTCAAATAAGTCGGATGCATCGGACCGGGGATGACAAGTTTCAAAGCATTAATTAGAAATTATTTTTTTATAAGAATGTTGAGACGAGTCTTGAAAAGAGCTTATTGAAAAAGGTTCTTGACCTGATGACAAACACTGACTTGATAATATCCACCTAACTTATGTATAACGTAGAAAAGAACATTGAAGTTAAATCTGACTTCAACGTACCAACCATAGACTAGGAACCAATCAATTACGGAATATCTTTCGCCCCACACTATAACTGCTGAGCAAACCTGTTGCAATTTCCTCGCTATTATATCAAAGCAAACATTGGCAGACCAAGCGTCCAGGCGTCCAGCTAACGATCGCAATGGCCGCCATTTGTCACCGACTTTATTATCGGAACAATTAGCCTCGCCGAGGGACATCCGCACACAATAACACCCCCTATGTATCAGTCTATAAATAGATCGCAATAAATAACTAGTTTTGTTATTGAGTGGATTAGGAGCGATATGTTTTAAATGTAGGTGAACTAACTAATGAACTTAGTGCTTAATGGAACCTAGAAAGTTAGAAGTACAATTAGCTTATCTGAAGATCAAGCAATTATTGTTTATTCTTGAAAATTAATTGAATTAAACTTAAGGAGAAGTTCAGTATAGGTAGACGCAGATGATAGCTTTGTAGGCGAATATTTACATGCGAATGAAAATCAGATTGTGGCTGCAACTATCAAGATCAATGCTAATCGCTGGTGATTTCATAGAGACATACCCGCAGTAAACGAGCCGCAAACCGCAGGAGGATGAGCATGATAACTGTTATTATGTAACTGATCTAATAGGTCACATTGGCATTGGAAAAAAAACATCTTGAAGTTAAGGAGGGAAGGAAAGAAAAAGATAATTTTAAAGTTGGTCTGGACAAATCAATAAGACCCTCGGTGAAACGGCCGAAGGGTTGTCCCAGTTTCATACCCTTTGGGCCCCCACCTTCCAATTGAAGTGTTTTGTGCGCTGCCACCGACAATGCCATGGAAATAGGAAAGTGTTGGAATAATCTCGAGACACAGACTCAATTTACTTCATAATCACAATAGCTGTACCACCATCAGCCTATTGCTCCAAGTCGAGTGTATAGAACAGCCGGTGTATTTTGTCATCGTCTCACGGTGAAAACCTTGGTGGAGTGAGCATGAAGTGACTGTCATTGCATCTTATTGTATGGGTTGGTAGCTTAACTCATGTTCACTTCACCGAAACTTTCACGGTGAGAAGTTACAAAATCACACCGCAGTCCCATCCCACCCCAAGCTAGGCTCACTGAGTAGACACGGACTTCCAAAATAATGAAACTTAGATGTACCATCGAATCGACACCAAGAAGAATAGGAGGGGTTATTTATGTAACAGTGCTGTTACATTACAAAGCAACAACCTCAAACCGAGAAATGACCTGCCTCCGCCTATCAGTAAACGTCCATTACCAAGTTCGCCATTACAATTTTTTCTTCCACTCTTATCACCAATATAAATAAACTGCCACCCATAAACTGATTAATTACGAAGATTTACGCCGACAGCGTGCAGAGGGTAGGCAGATCAATCACTTTGTCTATCGCTCGACAGTTGACCGACGACCTAGGGGACGAGCGCTGGAAAATAAACATGTGTGGATCGTGTGGCTTGCCTTGCAGCCGGGTGTCGAGCTATGTTTATTGATCAAATGGAATTGTGTTTTCAATGAGATGGTAATGTGTTATCCTTATCTAATGAGGCTGTTGGTACTGGCACGAGTGTTCGAGATGGTAAAGCCGCAATAGTCATAATGCGTTGTCTAACTACTGTACTTGCATCTGGGGTTATTAAGGTTACTTTATTGACAGTTATAATCGATTTCGTTCATGACTGGGATACTCGAATCAAGTTGAGTTGCAGATAGAACTCATTCATCAGCCCAGATGTATAGAGGACTCGCGATGACGCGGCTCATTCAAGCGTAAGTTTTACAAACGCCAGAAATCTATCAACAAGCACCCATCCCATGAGGACACGGTGGAGCATACGGTGGAGATCTGCCCTGCTTGGGCTAAGCACCGCCGTGTCCTTGTCGAGGCGATCGGCGGCGGCAACCTCTCGCGTCCGGCCCTGGTTGAATCCATGGTCCGGAGCGAGGAGGCTTGGGAAGCGGTCACCTCCTTCTGCGA
>NDFZ01005383.1:65200-181550 GCA_002192655.3 Mamestra configurata
AATAAAAAATAAAAAAAAAAAAAAAAAAAAAAAGCACCCATCCCATTTGAGGATTCAACGCGTTGGCTTACTATTAACGCCTCATAAGCACAACAGTAACGAACGGTAACCGCGAGGAGAGATCCTCTCTGATCAATGATCGTGTCTGTCTGTATGTCGGTCCAAGCACGCGATCTCTTCATCCTATTATAGTTTTAATTAGCTCTTTCCGCTAACGGAGTCGTATTGTGATGCACTAGTTCTCTTGTGATGGGTATATGGCACAGATTCTATACTTGATGGATGCGGATAGAATCTTACGGGATTGTAAATTGTGGGAAAGAATGCAATTATTGTAAATAACTGTTCAATTTGGTCCTGTAACCACTTGTTCATAAGAAACAGGTAAACTACAGATTCTACAGAGTACCTTTTGCACTCAAATATTTAAATCTTCTCTGTTTCCACTAAACACCGATGTTTCTTAGATGTCGGAATGATCCATTGTTTGTAGCCTAGTGATCACCACTGACTTGCAATGGAGTTGAAGATAAACAATCGATTTGAAATCGCGTACTTGCAGCAAGCAGTCGTGTGATGAATGTTCGTTACACTTTGTGAAGCCCCTTGCGTTGGTCCTGCTGAAGTGACCTGTTGGACACAAACATAAGTTCGGAATTTGTTTAAAACTGTATTAAGACCAAGAAGGGTAAGTGGAAGATGATTTTTTTTTATTTAATATGGGTTTGCTGTTGACTCTAGTCTAGGTCATAGATGACAGAGACAAAGTCGACGATGGAGCGAGCTTACCCAGAAGAAGCCTGTTCACTCTAATTTGAAGAGATTAGGGTATAGCCATAAAGGGGCAGAATACTTAGATAACAGAAGGACTAAATATGCAAGTAACCGAAATCTGCGCGTCGACTCCATATAACATAGGATAAGATGACAACGAATCGAAAAGCACGTTAAGCCGTTGGTCCCAGCTGCCATTTGTAGATCTTTTACAGTCGTTATGGATTATCAGAAGCCAGAAAATCTGACACCAGTCTAGCCAAGAACTACCGAATCAATGGGCTGTGGAGGTCTGGTAGGCAGCCGCTCCATGTAAAACACTGGTATTCAGCTGAATCCGGTTTGACTGGGAGTCGATCCCAATATAGTTGGGAAAAGGCTAGACAGATGAAGGCGACAACGAATATGGGATACTGGATGTAAGAAGCAAACGAGCGGTTGACGGACATGGCAAGGACACAAAAAGCATGATACTACAAAACACTACAACCAGACAAACACATCGTTTAAAATGTTTTGACACATATCAGCTGGCTCCTGTTGACGAGTCGAGTGTCCAATAAGTGGCCCATTGACCGATTGGTCACATGCGCTTTATCAACACGAACACATTACACTCCTACGTCATCGGTAATCCTTTTATATCGAGGATTTATAATTAACACTTTTAAAACGTCATGTGTTCTGTTCACTATATATTTTGTACACACTTTCTCCGTGTTGTGAACTTGTAAAGTAAGCGCCATTTACTTAAGCTCAATTTTCACAGATATCGACAGTTTCGATTTGCGACATTTCTAATCCTTGTTCGCCATTGTGAACAGAGTCGGCGACATAAATTAGCTACTTACACTTTGGGAAATCGGGTACATAATATAATTTAATGGGGATTTAAAGGAGGTATGAATAATTAATTTATTGTTCTAGGCTTAAAATTGTATTATAGGTATGTATTTATATGAATACTTATGTGGTGGGTGCACTTATGGGTATTCCATCATCATCATATCAGCCGAAAGACGTCCACTGCCGGACATAGGCCTCCCCAAAAGGGGGAAGGGGGAGTTTGGCATAAACGCCACGCTTGGCAGGCGGGTTGGCGATTGCAGTGTAGCTGTCGCAATGCACAGAGAATGCTGCTGCCCATACTCTGGTGAGTCCCCTAGTCGCCTCTTACGACACCCACGGGCAGTGATGGGATGGTGCTATTCTTTTACGACACCATACAGAACCATACACCACATAAACCACAAACTGTTTATTCCGGTAATTACGTTTCCCAAAACTGAACAGAGTTAACCCAACAATAAAATAATTATTATACTTAAATACCTAAACACCAAAGCACCTAAGTACATAGGAACTGAAATGAAAATAAATCAGGAAAACATTATGGAAAATCTCTTTTATTATGGAACTAGCGCGACTTTCAAATTCAAGGGTAATACCGCCCAGATATTTAATGGGCGAAGCACAATTAATAAATAAACATTTATGCCCTAAAAAGTCTAACATCCATTTAACTTTCGAAAGTAACAAATACCATAACAACGTAACTAAGAAAGAGAAACTTAAAATTAACGACTTGTAAAATTAACAACTAAAGATATTTGCATAAAATAATAGCTCTATGTAATTTCGTATGTATATTTTGTAGTTATTGTTTGAGGGTTACTGAACTTGTACAGTTACCGGAAATCGTAATAAAAATGCGACCATACTTTGTAAAGATACTTTAGGTAATTTTTGGATAAATACCTAATGTTAAACTATGGATGGACAATCAGCTTAAACCCAATTATTAGTTTTTATCCCTTATTATATAACCCCCTGTTTAAAAAATCTTTGAAGGGGTCGTTATTCTTCTCATTATTAATTATTTAAACTATAGAATATAAATTCAAACTAAGGGTCACTTGCAATTTTAGTTGCTAGGTTAGATTTATTTATTTATTAAAACTTTATGCACAAGTAAAATCACTGTACAAAGGCGGACTTAATGCCTTAGGCATTTTCTACCAGTCGACCTTAGGGTGGTGCAGAGACAACATGGCAGGTGCAACTTAAAGAAAAACTAAAAATAGAGAGAAGAAAAATAAAATAAAATTATAAATACATAGATACATACATACACTTAAACAAAGTTATTAAGAAAAAACGAATCCAACGAATTAACGCTGTGATGATTCTACCAACTTCTTGCGAATATAAATAATATATATATTAATGCCTTCACCTTAAAGGACAACATCAGATTAACTGTTTCCCACTCACACTTAGTAACTCATTTTACAAATATTAATCATTCATAATTATCTCTAGTTAAGTTTATTTTTCGCAAACATAATTTAACGCCGCCCGGTTTAGTATTAAAGTATCTCATTAACATTCATCCTTACATTATTTATTCGCCCGGTTAATAATTCCTCTTAAACAATTAGAGCAAGACTAAAAAATAAATAGCCTAGCAGTTCAATTAAATGCCAGGACGTAACTTAGGCCGCTGATTAAACGGCTGATGGCTGCGACAGTTATTGAGTCCAGGGTATCGCACTCGGGTTGCAGAATTTGTTCGAAAGAGTCACCGCGGCCCTGGAACGCAAAGGGCTTTAGAAGGAACACGGATGGGTTTTAGTCAGTAAGAGTCTGACACGCCCTTCCGCTCCACCCAGAGCGGAAGAAGTCATTTGATGATTTCCCATCCTTAAAAAAAAAAAGGGTATCGCACTCGCAAATAAATCACTCATTGCGATAAAAAATACATCTACGTACTCGTTATAATGGGCGATAATACACAACTAAATGTATGAAAATAATATTGTAGTGCATTTCAAAGTATGGCGATATATGAAAATGAAAGTTAGTTAATTAGTTTGTTCTTCGATCATCCGTGAATAAAGCGATCGATCATAGTTTTATTGATTGCGATTATTTACATAAATTTCTTTCTTTTCTAGACGGATTAAGTTGATGTTGCCATAATTGTTTTGTATTTCCAACTAGTGGTCCCGGCGAACTTCGTACCGCCTCAGAATATTTTTTGCCGTATTTTGTTTTTGTCAAGTTATCAAAAATGGAGTTACATTCGAGAATGATTTTTGTACCTACAACATTTTTTTTTTCTAAAATTTTCCAATGCTTTAATAGTTATTCTGCTATTCGGGGCAAAGACAAATCCAACAAAACAAAGATCTTCAAAATCGGACCAGCCGTTCTTGAGTTATAAATGGTGTAACTGACCCGACTTTGTTTTATATATATAGATATGTGCTTTCCAGACCCTTTCGAAGTTTAGACTAACATAGTCTAGGATTCTATGAAGTTCATGTATAAGTTTTATTTGTGGGTTAGTAACTTAACCAAATGTCCAAATCATCTAATCTGATATACGTAACCTAATTACCCGTTATGTCCCACTGCTGGGCACAGGCGTCCCTCTCCCTGTTCCACATACGTCTGTCCTCTGGTCCCCTGTCCTCTGGTGCTGCCGGTAAGAGTCAATTTCGTCTCTCCACCTTCGTCTTGGTCTGCCGCGATGCCGCATAGCATTTTGTGGGTTCTATCCACCATCCCCCATTTGGGGGGACCAAATGGTGGATGGGAAACAAATCAGACTACTTTAGGGTGCACTTGTATACCTCATACCTTTAGGGCAGCGTTTCCCATTTGGTGGGTCGCGACCCGGTACCGGGCCATCAAAATAAAATACCGGGTCGCAGCATTCCCGCCTTGTTTTAAAAATATCACTAAATAGGCGATACCGAAATATTAGTTGAAAATTTTAATAGTAATATAACATACTACTAATGACAATAAATGGGTATTATTTTACTTGATGTAACCAGTGAAAGTATTGAGTGGGTCACGAAGGGGCAGTGTGTAAATAATCGGGCCGTGACAGAACAATGTTTGGGAAACACTGCTTTAGGGGAATTGGAGAGGCATAGGTACGACAGATGTGTGGAATTTAAAAGTGTTTCAGGTAAAAAAGTTTTAATTTTTTGCCTAGTTTATAATAGTTAAGGTCATGGTAGATAAAATGATGAGTAACGGTGATTCAATATTAAATCCAATCATATTTGTTTAGCTAATCAATAATATTCCTACGTCATATCCGCCAAGTAGGTACTTATTGCAATGATATCATAAGTTTATTTATAAACCAATATCGATATTGAGAATCGATGTATCCTGCATCCGTTATAAAAACCACCTACGAAATAGGCACCTCTCTACCTTATTATTCGAATGAAGTATTTTGGCCATCTTTGGCGCTAGTTATACCTTAGATTGGTATTAAAAGATTTCTATTATCTTGTTTGGGATGTCAAATTCTAGAGAATGCTACTAGATTCTAAATACATTCTTAAGTATTTTTACCCTTAGCCTTTAGAGTAGGTTTTTTTTAAAAGTTGGGAAATCATCAAATGACTTCTTCCGCTCTGGGTGGAGCGGAAGGGCGTATCAGACTCTTACTGACTAAAACCCATCCGTGTTTCTTCTAAAGCCCTTTTCGTTCCAGGGCCGCGGTGACTCTTTCGAACAAATTCCGCAACCCTGGCAGGCTCTGGCCCTAGCGGGCCCGTCTAGTGGAACACAACGCGCCATCGACACGGGCCTGGTTTTGATCGGAGAGCGAGCCAACGAAAGACACCCTGCAGTAGTTCATTTGGCAGTTTATCTAGAAAATAGACAACGAGTGTATTTCAATCAAGAGAACGCGGCGGACAGGGCACCGTCCACCGTCTAGCACATTAACAAGTAACTTTCTTTCTTTTTTAAAAAAACATTGCCCCACACTAGGTATTTCTCCTGTATCGTGGGTGTGTTTACAAACATACAAACTCACATACACAAACAGCCAGACCCAACCTATTCCTACCAAGCATTTTGCAAAAACATGCCTAAGTAAGGGCAGCTTCACACACGTCTTCAATAACTGACACTTTTTATGATACCGTGGCGTTTGACAAACGTCAATCATACAATGCAACGTTCGTTTGACGTATTGCATGCGTTCTGATGACCTATGGGTGACTTAGACCACACCGAACTGCCGTCTTGTATATTCTGAATGAATCGAGGCTAAAATCTAACAGCTGTCGATGGTATGGCAGTAGTAACTACTATGGGGTGAGTGGACAAAATGCCATGGGTTTTTCCGTTTTTGCGTAGAAGAGTCAAATCTTATGATTTTAACATCCCGCCATTTTCAGCAACCATTGATTTTTCATAGCGTTCACGATCACCAAAGAACAACACCATCCGAACATCTTCTAACTTCCATGGACATTGCTCCAATAACCGCCAGGGCCAAATATGCCAAATCAAAATACTTCCAGAAAAATGTAGCAAAAAAACTGAAAGACACCGCAAAAAATAAGTTTCATACCGTTGTAAATAGATTCGCTATTTAATTTTAGTTTGCAAAGTAAATACGCGAGTGAGAATCACGAATAGAGCGGCGCTAAAAAGGGTTATTGGCATGTTATGTCTCGTCTAACAGCTCGTTAGAGTGTAAACAGTCCCTCATAAACATCGAGTCTAAAATAATTGCGAATCGATTTAATTCGGATAAGTGGTGCTGGGGCCACTCGAATTGCGTTTAAGAGAAATGCCAATCAATCGAATAATTTTGTTTATGTTCGGAATCCGGGTACACCTCTAGTTGATTCGTTGTGTTGGTACCATTTAGTTTTGGAAATCAAATAAGCTTTTCGTGAAAGGTGGCAATCGACTTGTTGGCGAAAGTCATTAGTTTTCGATCTTTTCTTGAAGATTTATTTTTCTCATTAAAACCGTTTTCGTACTCATGATGATATTTTACTATCGCACCATCAATACAGCCAGCTTGTTGATAATCTGAAATTTAAGCGATAACAACTTCCATACGTGCTGGCGTTATTAAAACCAAAATAATAACGACATATTGCCGAAATAATATAATATACTTAAGTCCTTTACCTACCTGCCTAGTTACCTGCCTAGGTTCAATCTAGGAATTTATAAAAAAAAATATATATGTTTTGTATAAATATTTTTGGGTATTTTGAAACCCTTCTACTCATCAGTCAAGCCAGCATGGGCGTCGGGAGTGGGGTGCAAGGGGATGCACTTACACGTCTTACACCCCCTGGCTTTTAATAAAACATGAAGAATAAATATTTGGGAACCTAATAGACAAGCGGAATGTAGTCAAAGAGACCCTAACGAATCCGAACCGCGGTAGGTACTTCGAGCTCCCTTAGCTGGGGTTTGCACCCGTCTTCTTTAGTTCTATGTCTATAGGAATGGGCAAAAGAACCCCCCTGAAAACAGTCCTGCCGGCGCCCATGCAAGCCAGCTACACTGCACGCTTAGGTATTTTGGTAATGAGGCCGCACTGAAAAATTACAATAAAATTGCGTAAAATTTTCCAGTAACCAGTGTTTCGCATGACATTGATTTAGACATCTTCTTCCTTCTTTTGTGTCGGAAACCAACGAAATTCTGTGTTTTTTTCGAAATTTGAAATTTGCAATTGTTTGCACACTGAATCAGCTGCAATCAGATTTTCGGAGTTGCCTACGTGACTGTCCTGTGAGAGCCGATCTCCGTGAACCTCGCGTATTTTGCGAAGAATCCCATACATTTTGTGTTTGTGTTGAACATGCGAATTCTGCATGTTTTTACCGTGCATTTAGTGTTCAATTGATGAGTACAGTGATTGATTTAACGATCAACAACGCAATGTAACCTGTAACGTAGTTATTACACGCGAGTGCACGAAAAAGTATGCATCCAGAAAATGTTTTTTCTACGTAGTTTTTTTTATCTGGTCCATTCCTCTTATTTTATCTTATGACATGATAAATCTTTTCCTTATGAAATGTTGCAGGTTTATATTATAAAAAAGATTAATGACTGGAATAAAACATAGTTTTTTTTGTTGCCTCGTGACACTTTTCTTCCAGTATTTCATTTTATTTAGGTAGGTTTAGTTACGTATTTTCTGTCCTGATCATGAGTGTTTCGACTTGAAACGCTTTATTTTGTTGACTTGTATTACTTTTCCGCGATCATTATTCACTGTATATATTTTTAATAAGACTTTATTATTCCATCTACATTCCCCTCTTCTCCACATTCCAGGTAACCTAGTGACGACAGTGGCGCTGCTGATGCACCCGAAGCTGCGCGGCCACGTGACCACGATGTTCGTGCTCTCGCTCTGCGTGTCGGACCTGCTCTTCTGCTCTATCAACCTGCCGCTCACCGCCAACCGCTACATCAAGCAGCACTGGAGCCTGGGCCCCAGTCTCTGCCAGATGTTCGCCTTCGTCTTCTACGGGAACGAAGCAGTCTCCCTACTCTCCATGGTCGCTATTACTATAAATAGGTGAGTTTCACTGAACCTGTTTGTAAATTCAGTTGTTTTTGTTTAGGTATAACTTCTATGAACTTTTCAAGGAATACTCTCAAGGAGTTTCCCCACATTCTTTAGTGTTTGGAACTTTGGACTTAGGTACTGTTGGGGTTATCCCACACGATGTTTTTGAACTAACATTGGGATAAATATTAATGTTACACCCAAAACTGTGCTATGATTATTCTGAATACTTAGATATAATCAATTAATCAGAATACTGCGTTGTCAACAATTTAAACGGAAAATGGGTACTGAAAAATATCCGCCTCTAGTACGTAAACAGGAACTGAAAGTTATGTACCACCTACGTATTTCATGATGGAAAACATGCGCGGACAAATATATCTTTATTTTTCTCTATCATTAAATGGTCTACCACATTCAACGAATCTTTTAACGGAAGGCCTCTCGGAGCGATTGGAGTTTTACTACGTGTGAACAAACACACAGCCTGAGAAAATGTCTGAAACTTCAGTGGAAAATAACTAGCATCTAACTTTTTATTGTTTCACTAGAATATGTACTTTAGTAGACGCCACTGATATCTCCCGAATAGATTTTCTACGTGGGCATCGTAAAAAATACATTTAGTGGTGGCGTGAAACAGATTATAAATGTCGACGAGTTATTTATCTCGCATCCCACCACTCCACCGAGTACAGTTGTAAAACAAACCTCTTTACTGACGCGGACGCCAGCAAAAAATACTCCTCATTCACGGCGCTATCTATAGCAGCACACAAGTGATAGCTCGCTCGATATTGACCTACTGCAGAATTCACGTGAACCAATAAAATTGTTTCAAATCACATTTTTATTTATTGTTATACTATCCTAGGAGATCTATCTAAAACACGAAAGTGCTTTTGAGTATTTTTTCTCATAATCCATCAATTTTATGTTTTTATATCAGCCTTTGCCAATTTGCAAACTATACTCGAGAATGTTTAGAGAAAATGGATGACGTGGGTGCTGCGTACAAATAGAAACTAGGTACAGACAATCTG
The DNA here is from genome assembly GCA_002192655.3 of Mamestra configurata. Taxonomy (NCBI): domain Eukaryota; kingdom Metazoa; phylum Arthropoda; class Insecta; order Lepidoptera; family Noctuidae; genus Mamestra; species Mamestra configurata. The sequence goes on from NDFZ01005383.1 coordinate 74,390, forward strand.
CAGTGAACTCAAAACGTCACTTGCGTTTCGATAAAGTTGTTGTTTGTGCAATTACTTCCCAAGAAATTGAAACAATAAGACAATTTTACACAGTATGGGCACACAATATCCCATTGTAGTCATTTTGAAACCAATATATTCGGTTCGTCGACCCGCCCTCAGATTAAACGATTACCATAATACTGGTGCATTAATATTAATGCGTGGTAACCAATTTAAAGTGTCCCCGACTGTACGTGCGCCATGCATGGGCGCTGCGCTCACCTTGGCTGCACCGAACATTAAATTATTTTTATTAGTTTCTATGTTGTTCAGTGAGATTTTGTGAGCGACTTACTAAGAATAAAAACGTGTTTCTAATTTAAAATAATGTTCCCTTCATTTTTTTCAAGTCACGTAGTTATAGGGTTAAAGGGAAACAAACTTTTAACTATGTATTACACTTTTGTTCCAAAATACTTTCCTCCCGGAATTAAGCGTGCTTGGATGTTATTTGAAAGGTTGGGAAAAATCTTATAACGTATTTTTCACAAGCCGACTGAATTTAGGTACTTTGGTTTAGGGAATATCAGGAAAAAGTGCAAATAGCTAGTAGAAATCTGATTAAAAATGTCGTAAATACCTACCGTCATGGCGTTCTCCTTCTCTGATGCATTAAAAAAGTAAGTATTATTTATCTGCATAAATAGAAGCCATTTTTCTCTGAAAATGAGGATAACAGATGGGCAGGGCACGAGTATCTTTCGTGATAAAAGGCCAAGCAATATTTATTTATTTATGTATACGCAATTTACTTAAAAAAGAAAATTGAGGACAGTTTTTAGGATACCCAAAGGGTAACCAACGGAACCCTATGACTAAGCCTCTGCTGTCCGTCCGTCCGTTTTTCTGTCAGCGAGCTGTATATCTCTCAAGAACCGTAATAGGTAGACAGTTGAAATTTTCCCAGAGTGTGTATTTCTATTACCGCTATTTTTTTTAGTATTTGTTGTTAGCTATAAAGGTTCATGAGATACAGCCTGGTGACAGACAGACAGACGGTGAAGTCTTTAATAGGGTCCCGTTTTTACCCTTTGGGTACGGAACCCTAAAAACTAAATTAAATTAAAAATTAAAGGGGGCTCCCATGCAAGAAACGTGTTTTTGTCCGTTTATGATACGGAACCCTTCGTGTGAGAGTCCAACTCGCACTTGACTGGTTTTTTTGCATTGCTTATGTGCGACGTATCTTCAAGTCAAGAATTAAATCAACCAACGGGCCTAGCCTTTTTCCCAGCAATGTTGCGGTCGGCTTCCAGTCTCACCGGATAGTATCTTACTATCCTGTGAGACTATATTACTGGACAGTTCGAATTAAATCACTTTCTTTCATAGATATTGTATTGGGACTTTTTCGGGACAGCGTACGGCGATGAATTGCATAGTTTAATTTCCGCCAAGCCCGTTCCATCATCGGACCACAAGACGTACGGCGCCGCGGCGATGCGCCACCGGTACATGGTGACATCCCACCCACACGCACAAAACGTTTTGGGAACACATTAATTGTGTGTACCGCTAAGGAGTGGAGCTCACTGCCGAGTCTATGTGTCCTGATAGCTACAACTTGGGAGTCTTTAAGTCAAGAGTGAATAGGTTACTTCTAGGCAAGCGTACTCCATCATCGACCACGTCATCGCTTACCATCAGGTGAGATAGTGGCCAAACGCCTGTCAATAGTAAAAAAATAACTAACTAGGCGCAGAACAACTAACAGAATCAGAAACTATTTAACACCAACTAATAAACCCTGCAATAATGCATAAGCGTTAACAGTTTAGAATAATATGGGGGAGCCAACACGAGCAATTAGTTTTATTTTATGGGGACTCTATTGTTACATTTTGGGTGCATTCTCTAGACATATCTTTGACATTTTAATTTATGTCCAACCCTCGATTTCTGAGAATAAATTACCGACACGTCACTTATCAAATGCAAGGGAAGTGTTACGATTGGCTGTTAAAAATCAATTCATCCAAACCAATCACAGCGTTTAAAACCTTTTATTGTCAAATTCGCGATTGCGTATGATCAAATGATAATTTTCGCCCCAGAAACTTTATTTCTTGCCACATAAAAATATTTTCTATCGGTACTTGAAGTGGCCTGATGATTATGGAGGCCATTCCTAAAAATATGTTTAATGTGCTTTCCTTGTGAATTGTAATAAATAACTTTATGATCTATAAAACTTTACGATAAACCACAAAGGTACTGAATGAATCAGCAGCAAGTATAAAATAAAGAATCCTTGGTAAATAATAGAATCGTCGTTGGTATACTTAATGTAAAAAACAGTAACTCGTGCGCTTTGGTCATAGCTTTGTCTAGACTTTAACTATGAACACGCAGCGACTGGCTAAGCTATCAATGTTCGGGCTTTATTATTATTTTCTGACATCTGTGGCTACACATATATATGTATGTAGATACTTCTTATAAAGTAGGTACACTGTATGACCATGTATTACGTAACATAACATCGCTTCTATACTTCCTTGAGGGTTAAGTTATGTGCCGCACATTTCGAGGACAAACCATTTAATAAGAAATAAGTTTTTTTTATATTTCTATGGGGCGAGCCAATTGCCATCATATATCCAGACTTTGGTCTGCTACTAAGAAGATTTGCGAAATAAACACCCAATGCTACTTTGCCCGAACCGGCAATCGAACTCAGGAGCTAACGCTCAGCAGTAGCGCATGCGACTAGGTACTAGAACAACGTTTCAATCCATTAGCAATATCGGCTATTATTATTGCTTCCGCATTTTTATGACGACCGCCACGCTATAAATCGCTTATCAAATCTACGTGCTTTTTAGGGTTCCGTAAGTACCTCAGTCGGCAAAAATGGAACCCTTATTGGATCTTTGTTGTCTGTCTGTCTGTTGGTCAATACCCTTTTTCTCAGGAACGCGAGGAGGAATCAAGCAGAAACTAATATCAAATACTCAGGTCTGCTACCCCTTGGAGCAGTTAAAAAATTAAACTTTTAGTCAACGCAATCTAGAGACAGATTTTTCGAACATTTTTTTTAAATTTCGAGCAACCTTGTTTTTATTCTTAATTATCCCTCTCGGGTTCTCGATCTCGCCATATGAAAGTCTGCAAGTTCTGCAAGTAGCAAGGCCTGCAACGTGGCGAGCGAACCCCGAAAATGCCTGTTCACCCTTGCTTTGAAGGTTGACGGGTCATAGCTGGCAGAGAGTTATATATATGTCATCGGAAAATTGCAGACTCCGTAAATATTGTAATAAATCATTATTACAATATTTACGGAGTACAATATTTAGTTTATAAATTCTCGATTTATTATGAAAAAATCGTTTTGTATACAATAAATCCCACCCAAATTCAATAATTTCCAATACATCAGTGTCTTATAATACAACTATGGCAGGTATCCAGCACCCCTGGTTGCAGATTGACGCTCCACCTATCTGAAAGCATTCGACGATTGCGATAGAATAAGTATCCACAATTCCATATGAAATTCTTTTGCCATTACAGTTTCAATTAATGAACATAATTATATATTGTACAGTAAAAAGTTGAATCTCAAGATTTCAACCCATTGATGCGTTGAAACTACAAAATAGTTTGCGAAGAATGTGATAGAAACTTCTTAGGATAACTTATAATTATGTCCGCCGTGCGTGGACTCGCTGGATATTTAGTAAAACTGTGTGATTAGCTATTATGTGATACATCATTCATACGAAAATATGTAGCTGGGGTGCCGGGTACAGACCAAGCGGACGAGCTCACAACTTCGTTAATGAATAAGCATCGCTAAGCAGGCACTTTTGAATTGTCAAAGTCGGTCAATCAAATTGGTACATAACTAAAGCTAGTTGCATGGCCCAACGCGTAGATATCTTTGGAGGATCTGAAGAACATAAAATACACCACGCACCAGTGTGAGTATTTATCAGAATAAGCGAACAAATGCGAATAAAGGCGAATGAGTGTCTGAAGGCGAGCAAGCATGCATGCGGTTATTTTCATTCCTGAGCATTTGTTCGCTCGTTCGCCTAGTCTGTACCCATAAGATAAACAGAAAGCATTCTCTGAATCAGGCGCCAGTCAAGTCGAACGCTACATTTATCTGATTAATTGATTTATTTAATGTTGTTTGCGTTTCCCGTTATTGCCCATTAACTCCAAGCTAGATACTATCCTAAATGCTATGAATTACTTACTAGTCACTAATCTTACGTAGCTCACAAGTCATCATCATCATCATATCAGCCGAAAGAGGTCCACTGCTGGACACTGCTGGTTATCGGTCCACCTTGTGGGAGGCCTTCCAACGCTACGTCTTCCGCTACGCGGTCGCCACTCCATAACTTTTCGGTCCCACTGACCATCTGTTCTGCGAGCAATGTGCCCTGCCCACTGCCATTTCAGTTTGGCGATCCTTCCGGCTATGTCGGTAACCTAGGTTCTCTTGCGGATATCATCATTCTAATTTCGATAACGCAAGGAAACTCCGAGCATTGCCTTCTCCATTGCCCTTTGGGTGACTTTAAGCCGTCTGATGAGGCCCACTGTGAGCACCACGTTTCGGTTCCAGTTGTGCTTGTAGTACCTAGTCTCTTAATGCCATTGCGCGAATGCATATTTTAAAGGCACATGGACCAGTCGCGCTGGTGGTAGCCAACGCCATCATCTTCCTTACAAGTACGCGGCGCGACATAGCGATACCGTTGAGATGACAATTTTACACAGAAATTGATCTGCGGATTATCCATATTGTGACACCAAGCAGCGAAGTCTTTGGGTCTTTTCGTCTCTTAACAAGCATTTCTATGGCTAAGGTCCCCGTCTTGACCATGAGTTAAATCAGCTGAGCCTTCAGCTTCGGACACGACTTCAGACAAACAGACTTTCAAATATTTAAGGAGCGGCTGCCTACGTACAAACGTAAATTATTAGTAAATGGGCCATAAACGAGCAAATATTTAATTTGTAACAATAAACAATCTTATTTATATGTTTAATTTAGCGAGGATCCTCTAAAATTAACATCTTGCTATATTTTTAGCACTCTTGCTTGTGATAAGTACGCATGTAGGTAAGTACTGTTACTCAGAATTTCAGGTATTTGTAATTGTACCTACAAACACAACATACATACACAGGGCCGCACTCAAAGGGTAAAGACAGAGGTGTACCTATAGTACCTGAAGAAGAAGAAGAAGGTTCGGTTTACGAATCCCTTATAACAGCCAATAATATATATCTTATTTATTTATTTAAACTTAATGTACAATAGTGGTCCATGGGCGGACTTAATGCATCAAGGCATTCTCTACCAGTCAACCTTTGGGTTATAAAGACTACACTGTGGTAGGTGAAAAATGAGTAAATAAAAATAAGATTTAAAATTGAATTTTAACATTTCGGAAAGAATATAAAGATAATATAATATAATACTAAAAAAATACATATTTATGCTCAAATAATAAACTAATAAATATGATATATAATAATCATACCGATTAAGAGAATTCATAATAATCATGACGAAGAACATCTAAGAATGACAAGTTTTTAAGTAGTGTTTTCGGATTTTACGCTTAAAGGAAAATTTAGACTCAGCCTTCTTGATGTCAAGGGGTAGCATATTCCAGAGTTTAATTGTACAAATAGCGTAGGAATTAGACAAAAACCCGGTGCGGTGAGAAGGGATAAATGAAGAAGTAAGTTTTTGGATGCTCGAAGGTTGAGACTGTGAGAACTGCCCAACACTTTAAAATATTGTTTTAAATAATCAGGAGCACAAGGATCGTTCATGATAGTGAAGAGCATGCAGCAGAGGGATCTGAGGGATCTCCTTTGACGGATAGGCAACCATTTAAGCTGAGAACTGTGATCATATATCGGCGCCATATTAAAAATTATTTTAAGTTTACGGTGATGTCGATTGAAACCCATCACTCACCATCAATCATTCGTCAATCATGACGCTTGAAATTGATTGACGTTGCCATGAGCGTGTAATGGACGCCTTAGGAAAAGGCTAGGTAGATTGAATTATCTGGCGATAAATCCTGCGAACCCCTTCCAGGAATAATACACACAGATATTATCTATAATTTCATATTTAACAACTTTGCACCGATCCCGCATGACCCCAAATTCGTCTGCCAACACTAACGGACTAATGTTGTATTTCAACTGGTAATAGGTAGTTCTGGCACGAAATGGGGCTTATTTCAGCTTATCTATCGCAATTTCCTGTGGTAATGAGCAGAATAACACATTGGCCAGAAATTCTGTGGTATATTCAGTGGGTGTTGTAAATCAAATACAATTGCTTTACCTGCTCTCATAGCGTATCTGGAGTTATTAATACATTCTTAGGTATAAGTACTTGGTATAGATAGGGGGTGTGGTCTTCCTATGAGCTCGGTAAACTGCTTGGCATTGGAGTCCATCCAGAAACTGATCAGAGAGTTCTTTGTTTGTTTGTTTGGGGGTGTGGTCTACCATTATAGTCCTCCTGACCGATTTCGGCCAAGGGCGGCCAATCTCAACCGAGACTAGCCATCGGCGCGGGACATTTGTGTGCGCAAACACAGGTGCACTCCCTCTTCCAAGTCTTCCATCACTCTCATATTCCGACGGGACGGCAACCCGACAGGAGAGAGATCTGAAGCAGGACCAACGGCTTAACGTGCTTTCCGAGGCACGGGTGTGTCATACCACCAACTTCCAAACTCCGGGCTGTAACTTAGATATTCCTATTGGAAAAGCCCAATGACACTTTTTGCCCGATTTGGGAATGGAACCCAGGACTCCACGTTCGGCAGTCGCGCTTAACCATACTTTCTATAACAATGAAAATTGGGATGGGAAATGAAACATAGTTGTATTAACTATTTTGCCTTTTCAATTCAATGATGAAATCCAGACTTCCAGGGTTTTCCCGATATTTATTTATTTATTTATTTATTTATTACAGTACCTATATACATTTTGGTATACATTTGGATATACATTACCTATATACATATTGGTTTCAAACGTTGTCATAGTTTAATGAAAATTCAGCATATAACATGGATTTTACCCAGCCATCATTTAAAAGTAGCACGAAAGTAAAATGAGCAATTTAATTCATCAAAATGTCGCGGTCGCTACCTTGTAGTATGACAAATAAAGTCATTTGAGTAAGATCATCTTGCCAACCTACGTCAAACTGGTAGTACCTACGTACCTCCATGAAACATTAAATCGTCTGTGTAACTCATATTCGGCAAGGTGCCTCTTACGCAGAAGTACGTGCATGCATCGGCTTCTGCTGACCTACATTTTATTCGTAACACTTGCGCACACAGATTTAAACTTCCATTTAAATTATATGACCACATGTAAGAGTTCAAATAAAATGCCCAAACCTTAGGCGGTGGTGCAAATTATTAGCGGTAGCGATTTGTAATTTTATTCAAATGTTTCTCTTTATAGATCATACTTTGGATAGGTGGCCATAAAAAATCAAATGTCGAAGGTGAAATCGCAAAAAAATTAAAGCATGCATAAAATCATTGATTAAACGAATTGGCGAAAAACCTTTTTTGTAGTTTGCCTAAAACCATCAAAACCTTTTTTGTGGCATGAAATTTTTTTTTGTTAGCCCTAAATGACTAATAGTAATAAGTCGTCCAAATCCAGAGTCCAAAGCCTCATTTCTTTTATAGAATTATACAAACCGTTCTTTATCCCATTTATCGTTACCATTCCAATTTTATACCTGCGACCCCTATCTATAACAAAATCATCAAACCGTCCTATCTAAACAAAATATCAATATTTGCTGAGCGTTAAGACTTACGGATCACTTGCATCTGGCATCACAGATTTAATCCATCGACTAGGCGCTGTATTCCATCTGTGGGTACATCTATCCCGCCCAATGGGCAAAGGGCCCGAGTCAAGAGCTAAACAAAAATAAACCAAAATGACGCTGGGTCAGTAGCCGGCGCACAAAGGGCGCACTGTGCACAATGAGGGCTTGTGCCTGTGTCTGTTTGCTTTTTGTCTTATTTAGCTTCAGTTAAAGGCTTTGTAAACAGCCTATTGATGAGTGCACTCTAATTTGTTTAAGTAATTGTTGGGTAAAGTGATCTCTGCGTACCTAATTGCCTATGCGGTTATTTTACTCGTACGAAGTATATTTGTTTTCTGGGTAATTTAGCGTATAATTAGAAATAAAAGCGTGTTGCTCTACTGTTGTCGCGGTTGGTTGAATTATTGATGCAAATAAAACCTTTTAGCAAACAACTACAAATCCACAACGAGCGTTTTATTATAGGGAATACAACTACAATAATTAACGTTTTGTTGTGGCGAACTAATCAACAATTTAAACGACCTTTGTTGTCAAAACTTCAAAAGGATCACATAAAAGTAAATCTGAGCTCAAGGTGGTCTCGGATAATCAATGGTAGGTGGTAAAGGTACAGTCAGCACCTAATGCTTTTCATTACAACCCAATCACAGCGTTTGAATGAAGTCGCAGCTATCAAATAACTTCAAACGCCCCTGCCGGCTTCCGGAGCGTCCTTTGCCATGGTTAGCTATCAATGTACACCATAAACACTGTAATAACAAGTTAAGCCTCAAATTGTTATCTAATCCGTGTGCTGGCAAACACGCTGCTTTCCCACGCCAGATAACCAGAGTGCTAGAGTGGTGATTACATTATGAAAGCGAAAAGTAAATGTTATCAACTTAAGTGGAGACACTTTGTTGTTTCATCGTGGGTTCAGCTCAGATGACGGTGAAATAAAACAGAGTTAAAAGCTTGGGAGGAGCAATGTGTTTGGTTTTTAATTAGCTGATAAATTGGCAAAAAGAACACCAACGTCCTCCAGTCTGCAATGATGGGTTTAATATAGCAATATAAATATCTCTGTGGACCGTTTATTGTGTAGGTCGTAGGAGACGCCATGTTTTTCCTTATATTAGCCATGGTAAAGACCTTAAAATCTATACTAATATAATAAAGCAGTTTGTTTGTTTACAATTCCAGTCGGATTTGGTTTTATTTTTGTATATGATAGCCACATTTATGAGGAAGGCTATAGGTTACACGGGAACGGAAAACTCCTACGGGAACGGGAAAAAACGGGATATGCGAGTACGAGTCCCGGGCAAAAACTAGTATTATTATAAGGATAATATCACACTACTGTCAAATAAAAACTCACTTCACTTCGAGTTGAGAATTGAAAAAAAAACTCAATTCTGAAAATGAAATCTTGCCAAAGAATGCCTTTAAATCTTCCCTTAATTGTCTCTATTTTTACCGGAATTCGGAAGCCGACTAAAATTGGAACACTGATATGCTCCAAATATCTTAAAATCCACGTGTAGAGAGGTTCTTTTACTTCCTCTTGTAAATTGTTTACCTTTTTAGGTCTATAAATAGTTGAACCACGAACGTAAATATAACCTAGATTGGAGTACCGGAGTACCTAGTAGGTATTCTTACGTAGAGAGGTAGGTATGATCGAGGATGGTTCGTTTGATGCTCATGTCTTTGCGTTTTGTTTCAGATACACTCTGATCGCGTACTACGACATGTACTCGCAGATCTACACCAGCACCAAGATCTGGGTGCAGCTGATTCTTATATGGCTGGTGTCATTTGGATTGATGGTGAGTAAAAATACACTGCCTCAGAGACTAACTGCATAATATTTGGGTTTATTTTGTAAACAATCTGGTTCTGTGTAGTCAAGTGGAGCTTCCTTGTTCAATTCCAATTAATGAGTTCAATGGTAAACGCTAACCCATCATCGTCGTTTAACAAGCGTTATTACTGGTTTCGGCTTCTACAAAAGAACCGTTACGTAATGCTCAATACTGTTCCATAAAAATCCATTCTCAATGAGAAAGGATGAGCGATGTAATGAGAATTTCTCATTACATCGCTCATTGCATGTAATGAGGTTTTATCTTAAAATTACAAGCGTTTTTACTCTCATTACGCTCTCAAACGAAAAAATATACAAGAATATTGTAACAAATGGTTCCTATCAATCATTAGCGAGCGTTTAAACAAAATTTCTGGGTATTTTTACAACAAAAACAATTGCATCACATTGAAATCAAAACAGAAATCAGTCTATCAGTCGACGCGGGCTTTCATCAACTTTTCGCTCGAGATTTGTTAAAACGAACATTTTGCTAAAGTGTATAACATACTTATCATTATACTTGGAGAACTTGACGCCAATAGGAAAATGTTTAATAAAGAAAGTAGAAGGAACGTGAAATTAAATCTGTTTTTCGCGAGCATTTCGAGTTTCCCTTGTATTGAATATTTTCTTTCTAATTTCTAAAAAAATAGCAATACAAGAGGAACTATTTAACATGGATCCATTGCCTCCATAAAGGACTTTCTATTTTCCAGCAATTACACCAGATGCCTGTTCGTAAATGTTAAAACATGTTAAAAACAACAAAAAAAAACAATATAAATACACGAGCCATCTGTTACAAGTCAGTAATAAATAATAAAGGGACCCGGAAAGAAACCACATACAATTTTATTACATAACTACAATAACAAAAATGAAATTATTACCGGAATCAAAAAGATAATAATTTATCCGATTCGTGGAACACACACAACGTTACCGTTGAGGTTCGTAGTTCGTAGCCACAGTGTTGCCAGATAAATAAACTTTTAGTAATGAAGGAAGCTAGAATTAGTTCGTTGCACTTCCACGGTTGATTGTCCTGAATTAGCCAACATCCTCTTTGGTAGTCGAACTACATGGTGCTAATTAATGACTGTGATGTAACCAAGGGAATTTGTAACAGGAGAATTAAATAGAATGTCTTACTGACATTTATTTTGTTTGATGGTATGTTTCAATTTACCCAAAACATATTTAATTTAAATTAAGTATGTCAAATTAATATAAATCGGGAGACCAAAAACTTGTATCGACAGTTTTATTATTGTTGATCAAACCAATTATCACAATAATAATATTTAGTGTCGATTAATTAATTAATTAGGATTATGTACTATTTATAATGTGATAGAAATTGATCGTATGTTGAGTAAAAATACATATATTTATTGAACACATTTCTTTAACCTTTTTATATTTGAAAAGTTTTATTTTCTTGTGATTGTACTCGCGATCTTCTATAACTTGGACCATACACAGCCCTGGAAAGTAACGCAACTTTATTATCTTCTAGCTTTTGCCCGCGACTTCGTACGCGCATATCCCGTTTGTCCCGGTCCCGTATAGCTTCTAATATAGCCTTCCTCATGAAGGGGGCTAACATATATAATTATACAAAAAAAATCCAACTCCGATAGTTCCAGAGATTAGCGCGTTCAAAAAAACAAACAAACAAACTCTTCAGCTTTGTTACATGTATTAGTATACATAGATTAAAGAAAGCTATCTGAATCATGAGAAAACGACTCATGACACAGCAGTTGAGTCCAATTGTGAACAAAGCGTTGATGAGCCCAAATGTGTTGCATTTTAATACTCCTTGACTTAACACCCTTCTGAATTATTCAACACTTTTATGAGAACCCGCATTCAATAAAATGTTACTTGTTGATTATTTTTTTGGGGACTTGGTGCTAACGGTGACAATGATGGTGTGAAAGATTTCTCTTTCGATTTTTAGAAAATTCGGAGATCTATTCGTATTGTGTTTATTGTCTAACGTAAATTGTTAAGGCAGAACTTGGCGAAATAGAGTTTTATAGACACATCGTATACCCAATGTGAGTGTGGTGCCCCTTTTCAGAACATGAACATTGAACACACGTTGGTGTGCCCCAAGTACAAATACACTTGTAGTTTGGGGGCCTTAGTGAATGCCTTCGATGCTGCGATGCTACAATTAACGTAGTCACCTATACTGGCCCCAAACAATCTAAGGATTACCATTAACCATCGATTCTAAAAGAAGAAAATTAAGGCAACTGTTTTTTAGCCTCATAGCTAAAATAAAAGGAATTAAATGATCGATCATAACTTTTCCTTCTGATCGATTATTTTGTAGCAGTTCCTTTGGAAGCTTTTAACCATCACTAAGTTATATTCCCGATGAGCATCCATCGATATTTACAGCCCCATTATTACTTGCTTCAGTAACGCTATCTCTCACCCTCAGGTACCACCCCTCCTCGGTGTATGGGGCCAACTGGGGCTAGACCCCAGCACTTTCTCCTGCACCATCCTGCCCAAAGACGGCAAGTCGCCCAAGAAGTACCTCTTCGTGTTTGGCTTCGCGCTTCCCTGCGTGGTCATCATCGTGTCGTACTCCTGCATCTACTGGCGAGTCCGGCAGAGCAAGAGGAAGCTGGAGGGCAGAAGGTGTGTATGTGGGTGAGGATCGACACGTCACTAGTGTGACTAACTGGTGGTGGGGTGGCTAGGTTTAAGTGGTGGTGGTATTTATGTAATGTTTTGGTAAATTTTGGCAACTGTTAATTCATGGGCACGGCTCACACAAGACCGACCGACGATCTGATGAAGGCCACGAAAATTCGCGCGAGAAGCATTGGACTGGTTAAAGTGGCGATACAGGGAGGGGGGCCTTTGTCCGGTGGACTCGGGTGTGTACGTCTTTCGGCAGAAATTATGGTGATAATTTAATGATGAATCGATCATTTTATCTACACTAATATTATAAAGAAGAAAGATTTGTATTTTTATATCTTTCAGCAATGGATAGCTACATTATCAGCGAGTAACATAGGCCATATTTTATCCCCGTATTCCCACGGGAACGGGAACTACGCGGGTGAAACCGCGTGACGTCCGCTAGTTTTGAATTTAATTGATTTATCATAAATTTAGGAATCAACTTCCCGACAAGTCTAAATAAAGGATCTAAAAAGATATAAAGATTTACCTCGATGCGTCTATTTGTCCTAAGACCTGGGTTCAATTCCCAGGTGTGGCTAAGTATTATCGGATATTCTTTTGGGCATTTCCTAGAAACATCTAAGCCAGACTTTAGACCTGTTTTTGTGTCTCTGTTATAGCAGAATTGGGATGTATCTGTCACACAAATGTTTCCAATTTTTTCGTGTAAACCCACATTACACGAAAAAATTGGAAACACTGGGTCACTGACCGCTATTTCAAATATCCTATTGTTAAACAATTCTTCAACTCAAAACATTTCCTCTCCCTTATCCACAGCAAACTGTCCGGACAGACTGCGAAAGAGAAAGAAGAAGACTCTCGCCTCACAACTCTCATGCTGACCATCTTCCTGTGCTTCCTGGCGTGCTTCCTGCCGCTCATGATCATGAACGTGGCGGACGATGGCATCACGTACCCCTGGCTGCACATCATCGCCTCCATCCTCGCCTGGGCCTCCAGCGTCATCAACCCCCTCATATACGCAGCCACCAACAGGCAATACCGGGCAGCATACGCAAACCTCCTCAAATTCTGCAAAAACAGCACCGTAGGCAGACGAACCACGTGGGGCAGCAGAACCATGGGACATTCCTCTAACTCCCCCCACTATGCTGACAAACGAAATCATAATAAGGATAAGCCCGCCAACTTATGAATGATCAGTGACATCTAGCGGCGGTAGCGGGAACTATGTTCCAGTTTCAAAGTTAAGCAGTAAATTTTAGAAGTCGTTGTGAATTATTGACGTCCAAAATATCATTTTTTCTATAGTTTACGCTATGAAATTCCAAGAGAGAATCAGGTTAGGATTTAATAGCCGTGTAAACTACTTGGTTGTTTTTTTAGGGATCTGTAAAATTGTTTTTACTGATCTCGGCGACTTTATTATGGCGTGTATTTTTACTATTCTTGAAGATAGTGCTAATTAACCCAATTCTGCATTTACACTTTATGAATCTCATTACCAGTGCGCCGTTATAAAAAGATAATTGCAAATTTCTGCACAGAAATAAAAATAATCTGTGTTCTACAAACTATGTGCTCACACCAATTTTTAATAAATGGGAATAGAAATCTATAACGCTTTTTTGATTATTGTAAGACAATCAGGGGCATAACGGGTATTTGACGACAAGTGACCATTCACATTATTATATAAAATTTAAAAAAAAGCTGCTTGTGAGTGCATATACCTATCCAAATCTTTCTGTAAATATTAATTATACAACTGTATATAAAAACAATGGCAACACACTTTATAATAGCTTATAATGATGCTTACCATTTAACTTAACCAAAGTAAAATATTACCTTTATTTTTATATAAATAATCTTTAGCACTAAGATAATAATTATAAATAATACTTATTATTTAAACGTAAGAATGCATTCCTTTAGATTTTAATTATGTTTAGTTTTTGTACGTTCAGTTCTGTAAGATTGGGTCCAGGCACTAAATGTATAATTGATTGTAGTTTGGTTTGTCTGCATCCGCCTCAATGTAACCTGACAATTACTTGATGAGATCAATGTTTAATTTTTAAACAGCCGAATAGTAGTAGAGTTGGTTCCGATTGTTTTATTTTTATTAAAACCCAGTTATATCGTTGAAACTGTGACATGATCAAGATTCTTCTAAAGAAATGCTTTTTTTTATTGTGTGATTTGATAATTATGATTTTTATAACACTAGGTTTGATCCATAAACAATATGAACACGTTCCTTGAGAATTACCTAGTTATATTTTAATATTCGCACAGCATGAGTGGTACGATTTTTGATTGATTTCAGTGAATAATTGTCAAGCTTCTATAGTAGCAAAATATTATATTATAATAGTTCTTGTGAAGACTGATATGTAAAAGTCAATTAGGATAAATAGCCCCCCTCAATCATAGCTAATGTCGGAGACACATTTATGTTAACATTATTACCTATATTTAAATATTTTGGTTTCAAAGAGATACTATTTATTTCATCAGGATAGATAACATCAACTCTTTTTCGAAGAAATAGAAATTTCGCTTAAAATAATTTATTTTATTATGTAATTAGTGTAGTGTTGTTAAATAATAAGTGAACCAAAGGTAAAATAAATGTATTTATATAAAAGTACATGGTTTCTTTCATCCCGCACGCCTTTAGATTTACCTCAACCCAACCACTTTAGATTTCTACTACTAGGGATTGCAATCCAGCATTGTTTTCAATCCCGCGGGATTTTTGCTGGATTGACTTCAATACAGCGGGATCCCGCGTAGGTTATAGACGTTATAGTTGTTTTAAGGAATTTAAAACAATATTGTAATGGTTATAATCAAATAGATATTTATTAAAAATACACATATCAATAACACCTTATTGTATGGTAATTGACTAATTATTTCACAGTTCGGTTACTTTGTTACTAATTATTTAATAAAGACTCAAAAGCAATAAGAAAAATCAATATTTGTTAATCATAGTTTTTGTACTTTAAGTTTTGTTGTCCCTTCAGCTCCCCCCCCCCTGATCTATTATAATATACCGAGACTTAGTAACGTCTTTACCATTAGGGCACAAGAAGGACATGCTCAGGTCCCCACTTTTTTGCAGGCCCCCAAATTACATAGTAGTCTGTTCTTCGCCATAGGAAACGACCAATTCGAACCATGCTAACTTCTGTCGAACCTATCCCAGGCGGCTTTTCTGAACTCGCTTCGCTTGCAAGATGAAATCTTCGAAAATTTTGGAGCTCGCTAAATGAAGAAAGTTTTTCTGCTTAATACAATAAAGTAATTTCCTATTTATTTGAATGGTCAAAAGAAAATTTAACTATTCCGGGACTGGCTGTAAAATTTTCCGAACACGCTTCGGTCGCTCTTGGATCCATAGTTTTCAGCATTGTTTGTTTCGACAGCATAGGTAAGCTTCCTTCGGAAAGCACAGTAAGGGGCCGTTCAAGTATTACGTAAGCAGATTTATTGCAATTATTTACCCCCCCATCCCCCTTGTCAGCAAAAGTAAGCAAAGCTCTTACCCCCTCCCCCCATGCTTACGTAAACATTTGTCAATTAATGTATTGTTTTTTTAATTTTATAATGTTATAATTATAATTTGAAAAATAAGAAAATAGATTTAGGATAGAGATTATATTTTACTGAAACGGTATTCAACATAGAGTAAAGGACAAAAATATTATATCTTACTAACATAACAAACTTATTTTAAATTTTTGGTACATATATTAAATTCAAATTAACAGTCTTCAGTCCATGAAACCCGAATCCATGATTCTAAGTTTTCGATGACATTGGATTGCTTCGATTGCTGCTCAGTGTTGTGAGTCTGCTCGCTTTCATCCGATTTTGGAATGTCTACGTCATTCTCATCGAGCCATTCAACATCATGGTGCTCTAAATTTTGAATAATGCACATCAGTTCATTAGCACGACGAGCAGCGACTCTTACAGGTCTAACTTTCCTATCAGTGTGCGTGTTTACTTTCTTATGGATCTTTTCGATGTGACGATTTAGTGACTTGACGGAAGCATGATAAAGACCACACGTTTTGCATGTTCGACTTGATAGCCTCAATTGTACCGTCGGACAAAAATAATCGTATGGCATTTGCAGGAAATCTTTGAGTGAAGCACTTAAGCGTAGAGCTAAATTGACTGGAAGATTAAGAAATTGCCCTCCTTCATCTAAAACCAAGTCATCAACTGTTTGTTTTACTTTTACAGGTGGTGGAAGAAACCTGTTGTCTAGTAATCTAAATAGTCCACTTCTTGGACGACAGCATTCTGTATTTCTACATTTTACAATTTGGAGCAAGTATTGGCTTTCACGCACATGTTCTGAATACCATTTAATGTCTGGAAAATCAGGAAGATCTTGTTCACCTGCCCCAACATATTTTGCATTAACATTATAGCCATCAATTTCCATTGAACTCCATACTTCAGCTAATACTTTTCCTGCAAATTCGAAATTAGATCTTTCTAAATGTTCATCAATTGTAACGCCACGTTCATCCAAATGAGACCCAAAATGGTCATGAGGCAATATTAAACCAGCCAGTTCCCGACTAAGAGGAGCCATTCTGCGCTCTACTCTGTTATACGCACTTCTTCCGGGAGCATTGGTAGCTAAAAACAATGCATCGAGATCATGTCGCTTAAAGTGTTGTATAGCAAACCCTATGACTTTTTGATAACGCGGATTTTCATCTGGCCCTCCATCAACCGTCATGATTACCACTGGTTTTACTAGTCCATGGTCAGTTTTAGCTAATGGTCGAAACTCTTCAAGTTCGAGAAGCGTCTCGAAATCCTGAGCATGAGTATTAGCAGTAGATGAACTATGCTTTCCACTTCGAATAGCGATGTATGTTGGTCCAGAATATCCAACGGCTTGCGGTTGTCCTAGCATATTGGAAGTGATTTTGATACCAGCATAAACAGATGGTATTAATTTATGACGCTCAGCGATTACCCAATCGTGATCAGGCAATTTGATTCTATATTCCATGTGCATTAGAAGAGGTGCTTGCTTATTTGCCGCAGTTACGCCAATAGGGACTCGAGCTTTATCATCTTGAGATATGAAAAATACTTGATCTGGTCCTAGTATGGATGCTATGTTCTCTAAATAATGGATTGATGTTTCAGCGAACTTGCTATCTAAGTGGCTCTTGTGGTGATCAGTTTGAGCCCGAATGAGCTTAACAGGGACTGTCGATACATGTCTTCGTCCCTCTGCAGAATTAGATTTTCTGGGAATCAAACGAAGATATGTCCCACTGCGACTAATGTCAAATCCCATTTTACGTAATTCTTGTGTGAGTTCATCAAGAGTTTTTACGCTGCGAATTGATTCCGTTCGTCTTCTATCATCTGCTGCACTCCCAAATAAAGCTATATCCGCGATTGTTTTCAATAGTAAAGGTTGATTGCTTTCAAGATTAGGACGTCCCACTGAATCCCTCAGAGATAGTCTTTTTTTCATTTCTGGATTTTCATGACAAATATCTTCTAACTTTCTTTTCATACCATCCCTGTGTTTCTTCTGGGCAACTGCGTTTTGAACCTTCCTGTTTAAAGACTGTTTTGCTGTTTTTATTTCCTCGCGCAACTTAATGATCTGTTTATCAACTTCAGCACGGATTGACATAGTATCTCTGGCAGAATACAAAGCATTCAAATTTTTTTCGAGTAGAGCAATCTTATTTTTCATAGCTTCCTGAGAAGGTTTTGGTCTCTGTTTATCTGTATTTTTATTAATTTCGCATTGCTGTTGTGATTCATTACCGGTTTTTATTTTATCTTCTTCCTGTTTTTTAATATTTGAAGCTGGCTGTGTAATTTGTGTTTTTTCTGCAGGTTTACAGGTTGCCTAAAAATAAAAACTTTCTATGGGTTCTGCTAAAGATTCTCTTATTAAGCTACATAAATACAAAGTATGGCAATAAATATGGTAAATACAAAACCCTATGGCTTTAAATCTAATATCTTTAAACGAGCAAATCGTTCCGGTCACAAAATACAGGGTGTTATAGTCTATTCAAGTAGGTATTTAAAAGAATATAAACAATCTTGATATGTCTTTTTATTGAAATATGCAATTATAAAATCAGATATCTGTAAAGGTGCGTACAGACATCGCGAGGCTTGCGCCGCGAATGGTTCGTCTCGCATACATCAACCTGAGGCATGCTACGGCACATGTATACGTGCGAACCATTCGCGGCGCACGCCTCACGATGTTTGTACGCACCTTTATGTATTTACAGAAAAGCAATTTTTTAATATTGGTTGAGTTTTTAAATGAATCACAACAGATTTTACACAGTTTACAATTTTAAACCACATATTTCAATAAAAAGACATATAAAGATTGTTTACATTCTGTTAAATACCTATTTGAATAGAGTATAGTTTTCTGTAGGTATATAATATATATGTATAAAACTGACATCCTGTATTTTGTGACCAATTGACGGAATCAATTATAAGAAATAAATCTATATAATGAATATTACCTCTATACTTTAAGATAGGCCATAATATTTTCTAATTAGCAAAGAGAAACTTTTTGGCGATTTCTAATATTTCTAGTAGGTACCTAAAATGATTTCGTCACTCACCTTAGAAAAAAAATGTAGTAAATTGGATTTATTCTTAGTCGCTGCTTGCAATTCTTCTTCGATTCTCTTAGATACAATAATATCTAGTTCCTTGTCGGATTTTGCTTGTAATTTATAATTTCGCCACACTTCGTTAACTAACTTTTGTACATTTTGTACTTTCGTACTTGTATGAGATTTTTTAAAACTTTCAAACAATTTTTGGTATAACTTGGATTTGTCTATTTGAAATGACATCTTATTTAAACATTAAACTTTGGATAATGGAATGAATGGTAACACAAATGTTAACTTGCTTTACTATGCTTACAATACGTCTACTCGCTATAGCAGCCAAACGAAACAATACACTGATAGAGGAAATTTAGACAAGTGAACAGCGCGCGGTAATTCCCTTACTCGGTTCTAAAGCGAGTAGGGGAATTACCGCGCACTGTTCACTAAATGTATGTATTACTTGCGGGAATCCCCGAAAATGCTTTTCGTTTTCAAGCAAAGACAATGTGTGGGTTGCCATTCGTGTAAAAAAGAAAATAACTACCGATGACGTAATCATCATCTAGACTCCCCTACCCCCCATGTCATCCAAAATAAGCAAAGCAAAGACCCCCCCGCCCCCCCATAGTGCTTACGTAATAATTGAACGGCCCCNTTTACAGAAAAGCAATTTTTTAATATTGGTTGAGTTTTTAAATGAATCACAACAGATTTTACACAGTTTACAATTTTAAACCACATATTTCAATAAAAAGACATATAAAGATTGTTTACATTCTGTTAAATACCTATTTGAATAGAGTATAGTTTTCTGTAGGTATATAATATATATGTATAAAACTGACATCCTGTATTTTGTGACCAATTGACGGAATCAATTATAAGAAATAAATCTATATAATGAATATTACCTCTATACTTTAAGATAGGCCATAATATTTTCTAATTAGCAAAGAGAAACTTTTTGGCGATTTCTAATATTTCTAGTAGGTACCTAAAATGATTTCGTCACTCACCTTAGAAAAAAAATGTAGTAAATTGGATTTATTCTTAGTCGCTGCTTGCAATTCTTCTTCGATTCTCTTAGATACAATAATATCTAGTTCCTTGTCGGATTTTGCTTGTAATTTATAATTTCGCCACACTTCGTTAACTAACTTTTGTACATTTTGTACTTTCGTACTTGTATGAGATTTTTTAAAACTTTCAAACAATTTTTGGTATAACTTGGATTTGTCTATTTGAAATGACATCTTATTTAAACATTAAACTTTGGATAATGGAATGAATGGTAACACAAATGTTAACTTGCTTTACTATGCTTACAATACGTCTACTCGCTATAGCAGCCAAACGAAACAATACACTGATAGAGGAAATTTAGACAAGTGAACAGCGCGCGGTAATTCCCTTACTCGGTTCTAAAGCGAGTAGGGGAATTACCGCGCACTGTTCACTAAATGTATGTATTACTTGCGGGAATCCCCGAAAATGCTTTTCGTTTTCAAGCAAAGACAATGTGTGGGTTGCCATTCGTGTAAAAAAGAAAATAACTACCGATGACGTAATCATCATCTAGACTCCCCTACCCCCCATGTCATCCAAAATAAGCAAAGCAAAGACCCCCCCGCCCCCCCATAGTGCTTACGTAATAATTGAACGGCCCCTAAGTAGTTGGTCCCGGCTGTCATTTTTAGATCTTTGATCGTCTTTACATTAGTCAAAAGCCAGAAAAATCTCAAGGGGTGTCGTATTCTCGTATTACTCAGTTAATGTGTTATGGAGCTCAGATAGGCAGTCGCTTCATGTAAACCACTGGTATTCAGGTGCATCTTCTTAGACTAGAAGCCTTCCAGCTGCAAACATGTTATGGACGTAACAATTTCAATGGTATAATCTGACACGATAATAAAAAATATACTGAGCCCGGCTCGTGCTCGTCTCCTGTCAGTTCTTTCCGAAATGGTACATCGTGCGCCATCTGTATTCTGTTTTTGCAACCATAACATTGCAAAGATGAATGACTTCTATGGCCACCGATAGATGGCTGTCTCATAAATTTTACCAAAAATGAAAAATAAAAATCTGCTCTGAAAATCGAGATTTATAAAAAGGATAATTAGAAATATAAAAGCCTACCACTTTCATTTAAAATCAATTAAAAAGTTTTTAGGGGCATAGACAACAGACTTATTCACCAAGCAAAAATTGCATTTATCCCGATCACGATCAGCCATTTAAAAGTAAAACTTTTGTTGTCTATGTCGTTACTTCGTTTGACCACTTCCTGACAGTCCCGTAATTTTGTAGAAATAAAAATCGCCGAAAAATGGCGAAAAGGATCGCACAGAGCTCCGTAAACTGGGCCGCCTTGGCCGAAAGGGTCCCGGCCGAGCAGAGGGTACAACTTGCGGCTTTCAAAATAAAGTCCGACTCTTACCTCCGAAGGTTAGTTTTGATCGATGGATTACATAATTTTTGTTGGAACATTTTGGTTATTTAATTTGGTTGTTTTAGAGTTTTGGCTAACCCCCCTGAACCGCCAAAGATCAACTGGTCTGTGTACAAGAACGCCGTGCCCGTGGCTGGTATGGTTGACACCTTCCAGAAGCAGTACGAGGCATTGAAGGTGCCCTACCCCGCTGACACACAAACTGCTCAGGTGGACGCTCAATGGGCTGAAGTCAAGAAGTCTATCGACGCCTACATCCAGGAATCTAATGTTAACATTGCTGGGTAAGTTAAAATCATGTTCTTATCTGTTCCTCATATCTTCACATTTTTTCATACAGATAACTCTACTAAATCAAGCAGAGACATTTACAAGAATTTTATTATTTTTCCAAGTAGCAATAATAGAACAGTTATGCTCATATTAACACAGAAATATAATGAAACTTCACTTCACTTTATTTTTACAGAATTTTGTGAATCCAATGTTGTCTATTGTTAACTCAAATGTTTTAGTATTGCTATGAAAAGCCACTGTCTTTAGTGAACATCACTATTAATTTATATTTACTGTATGACTATCCTTTGTTGGTTAGGAACTCAAAATGAAACAGCCCTCATCACTTTAGACAAATGTGACAGATCTTTTTATGAAATTGTTAATCCACACTACGTACATTGCCAACTGAAGCTGCAAAAAAAAAAACAAAATGAAAAATTATACAGCTTATTGAACCATTCCTCATTAATAATATCATTCCAGACACCAGAAAAAGATCAGTGAGATCAAGGCCCTCCTGCCATACGACCAGATGACCATGGAAGACTTCCGTGACGCTTACCCAGAGGAGGCCCTCGACCCCATCAACAAGCCCACCTTCTGGCCCCACACCCCTGACGAGCAGCTCGGCTATGTCGACCCAGACAAGCCAGCACATTCCGGTCACTAAGCTAATTAATCAGCACCTTAACACAGCTTCAAGAGTTCAAGCAGTCATCATATATCAGTTCCAAGTGATAGTTGACAGTTTTGTGAAGTGTTGTCAAGGTTCTTTAGGAAGTTGCAACCATTTTGTTCTATTTATGTAGGAATAAATGAAATCTTTACCATTAGTTGTTGTTTTCTTTTAATTTGAAATTAGAAACTAACAATATCTATGACAAGATGATGTTCCCCTATCTTCTGCATGTGTATTGGTGCTTTGTACCTTCTTGGTCAAATAAGGTTAACATTAGTACCCTGCATTTTGTAATTGATTTCATTACACTACAGATGAGATTATTGGTAGAATAGTAGTGTTTTAACATAATAAACTGATGTGGTGTACAGTTTGTTTTATTGGTCAAGATCCTTTCTGTAGTTCACCTCATCAACTAATAAGTAGAATTTTTCCGATCTGCCACCCTGCTTTTTCCCCTTAGGGCAGTGGTTCCCAACCTTTATTTGACCCAGGACAACTTTGATTTATTTTTTGTTAGCAGGGACCAGAAATCAAGAAAATAAAAACTACTTATCTGAAAAAAAAACATATCCTAAACAATATAGATTCAAAACTTGTAGCATAAAAACTACCCACATATGGAATCAAAGTTAATGAACATTGTCATAAAAAACGAATATTTCTGGATAGACACTAAAAATCAGTTAGCATCAATGACATTTTTGAAGTGAAAAGATTGAAATATTAAACCTTTCGCGGACCATATTTTAGCCCTTGCGGACCACAGGTTGGGAACCACTGCCTTAGGGGCTGAGTATAAATAATCATCATTATTTTGTTCACCCTATTTCACCACCCAGATGTCGCAGTCTCTCTAGACTACCCAAAGACTTCATGTGAAATTAAACAAGTACAATATAATTCGATTAAACTTTATTTTCTGTGAGTTGTACAATTCATACATCACAATTAACACTGTCAGAATTACATGACATAGGAATGTTACTTAGAAAAACAATCTATTAGTGCAATGAGCTATGGTTCAAAGTGCTGGTGTGGAAACAAATGGTTTTGCTAAACATTATGCTACATAAGACACTTCGTTAAGTGGCAAACCAATTAATTATTCTGCTAAATTAGCTCAGTTCAAATAAAGAGATCAAACTACAAAGTTATGATTGAAAAACTGCTACTGATTGAAAAACGGAAAGCACGAAAGCTGGAATAAACAATTTTTTGAATTTTTAATGCTCTATTCAATTATATCCTAATTATTATTCTTCATGTTATAAAATAAAAACACGTAGATAACGCTCAAGTATACTGAAGCATGGTTTCTTTCTGAGACTCTGAACGTATACAAATCTGTTGTCATATTACTATATTGGTAATATACGATATAATAGAGTCTATAACCTCATAGGTCTGATCCCAAGCCATCACTTTCACAGAAACTTAGAAATAAAAATTAAATCTATTATCATTTACAACTAGATGCGAGTGAAACAAACTCGTTTCTGATAAGTTACTCACAGGAGGGACCTTTTGGTGTTTCCATTTCAAAGCTACATTACAAGCTAAGGGCGTTGTTAATTTTAAGTGATTTAGCAGTGCGACTGAAACTTGGTGGCAGGGAAGTATTTTTTTAACTAAATAATCTATCTATGACCACTTTCTGACATAGCATGCCACTCGAAAGTCAACCAAGACTGGAAGCAAAGCAAGTCAGCCCCTATTTTAGCGCACTGCGCCAATCATTAAGATTTGCAGCATCCCACACTTAATTCTATGAACATTAATTTCACATCACATCCAGTCGATGTAGCCTAGCTAGGCGCTGTCCGCTCTACTTGGCGGCGAACTTGTTGGCGGGCGGCGGCGGCGGCTGCGCGTACATGTTGTAGTAGCTGGTGGGCGGCGGCACGCTGAAGCCGCCGAAGGGCTGCGCGGGCGGCGCGGGGAAGGGGGCGGAGTCCCCGGCGCCGCGCCCGCGCCCTCGTCCGCGGAACCCGTTGTCGGTCCGGAAGTTGTCTCTGCTATTGTCACGGCTGTAGTTTGAACGAGTATTGTACGAGTTTTGGTTGTCGTAATCGTTGTTTGAGTCGTCCCATCTGGAACCTGAATGAGGAAGAAACTGATATTATTTTCTGTGCATCAACTTCGATTGCCGCTACTGAAGCGATTGTATGTGTATATTGTGATATGTAAATAGATTTACGTGTCCAGTGCGTGCTAGACGCAGGTTAATCAGAAAAAAAAAAATGTAGACCAGGTTTGTCGCAAAAAACGTAAGCTAGTCTCAAGCATGCTTTCGCAAGCCATGTGGCCATATTTACTTTTGTTTAATTTTTCAAGTAAACATGTTATTTTTCATTTATTGTGACAGAGCACAGCGACGTCAAGTGGAAGCAGCCACACACACGTAAGTAGAGCTAGACAAACACACAATTAGTACTGACTCCTCTCGGGCCCGAAGCGGGCGCGTCCCCGCCCCCCGTCCCGCGCGGCGCGTCCCCGCCCCCCGCGCTCGAAGCGTCCTCCTGAACCTTCGTCGCGGTCACGGCCGTAGCGGTTGCGCCCTGCAACACAACACAACATTGGTTAAAGGTCATCGACACCATAATTTCAGCTGAAAGCTGTTGTGATGGTGGATACATTAGTCCTATCCATTTCGCATACCACCGATTCCCGCAATTTTCGACTTACAAGGATGAGTTCTAAGTAAACTGTCTTATTTTCTAAAATAAGGAAGCAAAAAAACAGTAAATGAGACGGTAGCTGAAAAGAAATCACAAATTTGTCCCAAAAGACGAAATTGCTGCAAGCTGGTCCTTTGCGCCGAATACAATTTAACAGACTTGCATCAAAACTATGTGATTTTGGAGCACTCACCATATTTGCCCTTGAATCCCATTCCACACTGCGCCAGCTCCAGCAGCTTCGGGTTCACTACCTGGTTCGCCTCTTGTAGGACGCACATCAGATCCTTGGCCTGACAGAAAATACCAGCAGTTTTATTTTAAGACATAACAAACCCTTATGATACGAAGTATCAGCCTCCTTCTCAAAGTTCAATTCACAATTCCAATAAGAGATCTTATAAGACCAACATGACTCCATAGCTCTATTTTTATTTATTTAAATGAGAATATTTAACTACTTATTGAACGTTAATTATTAAATTATGAATATGGAAAAGAAGCTAAAAACTAACCTTAAAAAAATTGATTTAAAAAGTGTTACCTTAGCCGAATTATTAGGAGTGAAGAGCGTGTAGGCAGTCCCGGTGTTGTGCGAGCGACCCGTCCGTCCGATACGATGCACATAGTCCTCCGAGTTGTTGGGATAGTCATAGTTTATCACAAACTTCACGTCTTCCACATCTGTGTCCAAGCGGGCGTGTTAGCAAGTGCGGGTGTCAAGGCTTACACAATAATGAATGTATTGGACAAGTGAACTAACCGAGTTCGAGATGAGGGTTCGTATGTAAGGACCGATAAAAGACTACATGCTTTTTTTTTGTATTGAATTTTTAATATGTTCCAAACAAACGTTTTTGTAGTTTATATATTGTTGTGCTATTTTGTGGCTATTTTAACGCAAAAGAACGCTCATCTCAAATTTTTAAGACACATAATATTTACCTTATCGTGTGTCGTCGGCACGTCAGTCACGGCTAAACTGGAAATAACTGTATTATGCCCGTCAGTCCGGAGTGTGCAGGCCAAGAGTCGGTGTGCTGACTTACGTTAGCGCCCTTTAACCGCGCGACTGTCAGTTGCGTAGGGCAGGCCAAAGGGCTTCGGATTAAATCTCTCATGACAAATAACCAAGCATGTATTGCTCTAATATGGTCTTACTTTATTTTACCTTTAATTTTTAAGCCAATCGTATCTTTAGACAGAGCAAATTTTCATTCCCCACAATTTTGCATCGAAAACTCCTGAATATAAGACCATGATGATTAATGCTCAATTCCCAAGTAAATATTAGAGGCAGCATGCTCATATTTTGAAACAGTGTGCGCTGACAGTGTACTGTCATTTTCGTTACAATATGGTAACAAGGTTTGGTAAGGTCAGCAACACACCGATAGTCTAGCCGTTAACACTGCACGCATGCGCCTCTGAAATGAAAAACAATCGAGAATAATGCCAAGTCAGTCATGGAAATTTATTTTATTATTATCGGGCTAAGATGTTTGCGTCTGTGGTAGATTTTTACAATCTCTGTGTAGCAAAGCAATTAAAATTACACCATGTCTCATAAAGTTTGCGACGAATAAAAACATTAAATATGTAGGTATAAATATCTACCAGCAGAATGAAATAGCTATCGTGGCCCGAGAATATAGCAGTATCACCGTACCATTGCTGTGTTTACAAGTATTTGGACGCCATGTTCCAATATTCACTTTCATATGTTATTCAAGTGCAACCATCACTAAATCTGATGATATTGCCCTAAACATTTTTTTTAATCACAACTTCTAGCAGTAAGTCTGAGATTGTTTTGGAAACCTACAGTTCTCTAGTTATTTTTCTATTTTGAGAAGTAAATTGTGCAAAAAAACGTGAATACTGGAACCTATTTAGACAGTTGTGTCACATAACTGTTCCTTCATGATTATCACTAAGCAATGGCATCAATATATACCTCCGCTACGCCCCTGACATCTCTTTGACCGTTACAACACCCCGGTGGTACAGTGCGAGACACCGCCATCTTAGTTCATTAATATAGTCTCATAGTACTCGCAACTGTGTCATTTCATCTTTTGTTTGATGCCCTCATCAGTCGGCGGGAAGTATCACCACCATTGAAATAAATAAACTTGATCGGTGGCACAAACATAAGATAGTAACTTCTGGGCAACTTACAGTGACTATTTCGTTGGGTAGTCTTCGGAAAGCGAATAGTGCTGATAATATCTGATAGTACTGAACTGCAATTTTGTGATTTTCAGACATATAAAAGCCCTAAACTTTTTCTGGTGTGAATTCTTATGATACCCTACCATCGGCCAGCGTGTCGCTCGCTCGCGAGTACTTACCGAGGCCGCGGGCGGCGACGTCGGTGGCCACGAGGATGCCGCCGGTGGACATGCGGAACTGGTTGAGCACATAGTCTCTGTCCTGCTGGTTCTTGTCTCCGTGGATAGCCAGCGCGCGCCACCCAGCGCGGTTGATCGCTTTTGTTATTTCATCGACCTTGATTTAAGTTTGTGTCAGCGATTTGGGTGACAGTAACGAGTATGAATGAACAATTTTGAACAAAAGCAGTTTAAAGAAGGTTATTAGAAACAATGTTACATGGTTTGAATATAATCTTATCTTCAAAATACATTTGAAGCATTTTCGCAAGACAATTTAATTAGACCTGGTTTGCAATCTTCAAAGCTTACTTACCCGTCTTTTAGTCTCAGCAAATATGATGGTCTTAGTTTCCTCCTCTGAAGATATCTCAGTGAGCAGAGTGATCAGCTTGTCATTCTTCTCCCACTCTTCGCACACGTCCACAATCTGTAGGATGTTGTGGTTGGCAGACAGGCTCAGGGAACCGATGTTGATCTGGATGTAGTCATGGAGGAACTCCTCGGCTAGGTTCTGTACTTCTTTGGGCCAGGTTGCTGACCACATGAGAACCTTTAATAAATACGAAAAAAGCTTTTGATTGTTTGTAACAAGCGAAAGATGACGCCATTGCCAAGTATTCAGTCAGAGATTTCTAACTAGACTTGAGAATTAAAGTCAGACAAAGTCCCGCCTCCGTCCCGTCTCCGCTTTCAGGACTATGATTGCTTTCAAGGCGCATCAGCGTCACTTCTTTAGTTCTACTGGATTCCTTGCCTTCTGTGGCACCTATAGCTATCTCACAGGATTGTCTTCCACTTACCTGTCTGTCTGGTCGGATCTGCTCGATAATCTTGCGAATCTGCGGCTCGAAGCCCATATCCAGCATCCGATCCGCTTCGTCGAGCACCAAGTACGTGCACCGACGGAGGTTGGTTGTATCTGTTGACAAATAGTAATATTGAAGGACCAAGTAATTTGTTCCCATTTCAGGAATTGGTCCTATGAGACACAAAATATACTGATGTAGATATCAAGGATATCAAATTTTTCTGACGGCTTAGAAAGTGGTCCTTATTTAACTTTTACTATGGGACCAAATGACTGGCCTGTTGGTCGAGTGGTTAGTGACCCTGACTGCTAAACCGGAGGTCTTGGGTTCGATTCCCACCCAGAACAAATCTTTGTGTGATGAGCATGATCATTTGTTCTGTGTCTGGGTGTAATTTGTCTATAATATGTATGTATTTAGAAATATATAAGTATGTTTATCAGTTGTCTGGTTGCCATAGCACAGGCTCTGCCTAGTTTGGGATCGGATGACCGTGTGTGAGTTGTCTCAGGATATAAAAAAAAATAAAAAAAAAAAAAAAAAAAAAAAAAAAAAAAAAAAAAAAAAAAAAAAAAAAAAAAAAAAAAAAAAAAAAAAAAAAAAAAAAAAAAAAAAAAAAAAAAAAAAAAAAAAAAAAAAAAAAAAAAAAAAAAAAAAAAAAAAAAAAAAAAAAAAAAAAAAAAAAAAAAAAAAAAAAAAAAAAAAAAAAAAAAAAAAAAAAAAAAAAAAAAAAAAAAAAAAAAAAAAAAAAAAAAAAAAAAAAAAAAAAAAAAAAAAAAAAAAAAAAAAAAAAAAAAAAAAAAAAAAAAAAAAAAAAAAAAAAAAAAAAAAAAAAAAAAAAAAAAAAAAAAAAAAAAAAAAAAAAAAAAAAAAAAAAAAAAAAAAAAAAAAAAACTAAATCACGAAAAAAAAATCAGCTGTTTAGTACATTACATTTTGTCGAGTTATGAGTACAGAGATGTATGGGAAAGTCGATTTTTTTTTCGCGTTTCAGTGTTGGTCCCATAATGAAAGTTGTTCCTAATGATGAGTACAATGGCCCCTTAAGAGGTATAGCGTATATTCTGTTACACGTTACTATGTAGCTTTCTTTAAATCTTATGCTTTTTCATAAATATCTACATATCGGCTGAAGTGCGTATCAATGCATCCGTTATTATTTTATTGCTAGACTGTATGGCTATGAAGAAAAAGAAAAGACAATAGTGACTTATGATATACAAAACATCACTAACAAAATTAAACATTACTGTGAGTTTATTTCTTTTAAACCATACCTTTCTCCAAGAAATCAATCAGCCTTCCAGGTGTCGCGATGGCAATCTCGACTCCTCGCTCTAGACACCTGCCCTGCGGCCCTTTGGGAGCCCCACCGAAAATGCACGTGTTGCGGACCTGCACGCTTTGACCAAAGTCATTGGCCACCTGCAAACAGGCTGAGTCTTGTAACTAATGTATAAATGTCATGTTGAGTTGTCAAACAAAACTTAATAAGGATAAAGAAAAATAAAATATATGTTAGAGCAGATTAGCTTTTGGTTTTAAATGGAGAGATGAGCATGATTTATGCCTATTCCAGGCGTTTAAGGATAATACACTAAATAATTTGTGAAACCATGTAGGTGGCCTAATGTGGTGGGTGTCGCGCGAAATGCCATATTTGCAACTAGAACTAGCATATTGGTATGTTGTGTTCATAAACCATAAAATGTAGGTATTACACAACTGTGCAGGAGTAAATTAGCTTGTCTTGATAATTTTCAATGAACTGAGGGTCAACATTGACAGAATAGAACTGTTTGTGTAAGCGGCCTTGAATGCAGGATTATTAGATTGCCGCTTATAACTATTGAACCTGCCCCACCCTAATCTGCTCTTACACACTTTGTTAACAGGAACATTAAATGATAATGAAAGCAAGACAAAAAGGTGTTAAATTATTTATGAATAAAACAATAAAACAAAAACAGGTAATATTCTACTGGATGTGTCATTCATAGTCTAGTTGTATCATGAAATGATTCCCAGAGTATTTGAAATTAAAGGTTGAGCCAGTGTTTTTTCCCTGATAGTTCCTCAATAGACCCACCACAAAAACTTGTTAAAAGTCACTATGTGCACGACCCACTACATCTTATTTCAAAACATGTCCATGGCAGGCCTTCCTTATATAGTCTGCTGATTGGTTTTATAATAATTTACATAATACATTATTTTATTCTTATTGTTTTGTTTACATGGTGAGGTGATGTAGCAAGCAGCAGACTGCCTCTTTTCAACATAATGTTGTAACTACACAGTAAAGAAAGCATTCCACAGATAAGCTGCAAGGTCTAAAGATAAATGTAAAACAAAAATACTTGTGCCCAAAACTAAAACAAAAGAAATAAGGTTACGTTCAGAAACCTCACCTAGTAAAAAGGAAAATTTTGAATTTGGGTAGACAATCGAAAAAAAGATGCGAAAAATCATGTCAATGTTTCACCAGGTTTTTGAACATAGCCTGCCTGCAATAAGCTAGTTCTACTAATTAAATGTAATGGATCAATTTACTATTTCCAGTTCGCTCGGATTGTCCGTCATCTCCGCAGCGATTCCATTCATAGAGATCAACGCCTGGAGTAGCACAATGGAAAACAAATACTCATCTTATATTTTAGTTGTAAAAGAATTTATACTAATGACTATTTATACTAGTGTTGCTTCATAAGTTAACCTCCGGCAATCATATTTCAGTCCAATAGGCAGGCCTTTTGTTACTTTAAACTTGAATTAAGAGTCAAGATTAGTAATATAGTAAGTGGCACTCTTACCTGTTGTATCTGCTGAGCAAGCTCCCTAGTAGGAGCCAAAACCAGAACTATAGGCCCCTCATCTCGCAACAGTCGAGGCTGGTTAATAATGTGTACTATAGCTGGCAATATGTATGCCAGGGTTTTCCCAGAACCTGTTTGAGCTATTCCCACTAAATCCCGTCCAGACAGAGCTATAGGCCAACCCTGAGCTTGAATAGGAGTTGGATGTGGGAATCCTTGTTTCAGAATCTCCTTCATAGCATAGTCTGGGAAACCACCCTCTTCAAAGAACATACTTGGGGCCGGAACATCGCGTCCTTTCACAGTGATCTGGTTTTGGCTGCGGTATGCTTCTATCTCGGCTTGACTGCGCGATTGAACGTTCGGGTGTGGTACATAGAAGTTTTTCTGGAACGGAGTGAGAGTGATTGTGTCCCAGCGGATTTTCCGGAGGTTGCCGCCCGGTTGGTCATTCTTAAAATTCCCTCCTCGGAAATCGTCCCGACCGCCGCCACGGCCTCCGAAGCCTCGGCCGCCATCGCGTCCTCCGCGGCCACCACTGTCGCGTCCTCCCCGGCTACCACCGAAGCGGCTGCTGCCTCTCTCCTGGGACCGATCACTCGATCGCCCTCCTCGAGAACCACCTCTACTACCACCGCGCATTCCACGGCTACCACCACGGCCGCCGCCTCGTCCTCCACGCCTATCGTCGTACCTAAATCACAAAACTTCAGTAAATAAACGAAGCGAATCGAAATCAATTATAACAAAAATATGCCAACTTACATCTTTACTTTTGACAACGATGGAACAAAACAAACGCTAATAAATACTGAATTTCTGAGCAAACCAAACGAATTGATAATAAGTTACGCTTTTTTTTAAGGAATCGGTAACTTTTTTACAAATTTTCTGGCGTAACAATCATTGGGTGACTTTTATTGCAGAATGCCACCAGTCAGCCATATTTGATTTGAAATTCGTCTTCTTTTAGTCTATGGTCAGAAAACTGGCATTTCCGTTTCTGTCTTGCACATTTTTGAGAAACTTTTAAAGAAAAATAAAGTAATTTAAGTATTTTTATTAACATTGTTATTAGGCTTAAAACATAAATAGAGTAAAACTAACAAAAATACGCTCAATGTTATAGAAACCCCAATGTCTAAAAAATCGATTTATGCTGTCAGTGAAGGCACGAATTTCAAATAGTTTTTGACACTCTTGTTCACAATCTTTGGAGTAGTCGGGTTCGTTCGTAATATTCTTTGTTCCATACGTTATAATTTACACTTCTTTCAAGTTTCTTAAAAACTTTCCGTACTAAACCTGAACCATAAAGACAGTACTTTACCCGCGCAATGCGCATAACTACTGTTCGGAATATCATGTCCTGTTACTTTATTGATCAAACAATTCGACATTTTCTAACATTTCGTTAGCAGCCAATTTAGGCACGTAGTGTAGTTATTTTATTGTATTTCAAAAATGGACGCTTCTATTCCAGTCTTTCAAAAGCCCCATCGACCTTTAACAGTGCTAGACTGGACAAGGAACATTCAAAGACTTCAAAACGAGGCTAGGCTCCGTCGCTTTGAGTCTTACGAATTGAGGCAAAGAGCTAATCAGCTGAGGAATGAAACTTCAGTCACCACAAGATGGGATAACTATGTGAACAATGAGTTGTTGAGGGATAGGTAAGGAAAGTCTTCCATTTTTTTTAAATTCTCTTAGCTAATAGGAAGGTTAGGTGCAACACGCCATACGAGTTCAAGATTAGATTTACTGTCTTGAAAGTACTTTTAGATAGAAAAATTATTAACGTATACTTTTCAGAATATTCGAAGTCCAAGCATGGAGGGAGAAGCAGAGGTTCACAAGAGACTGTGTCAGAGACGAGATCAGGGCTTTGAAAGAAGAGAAGCATGCGACCGAGCTGCATCTGGAGTCCTTACAAGTACCACTCATGGTGATATCCCAGTGTCTCTCTAACAGAGACCAGAGGGTGCCTCCGGAGCTGACTAGGGACCAACTTGGGGAGGAATTGCATAAGGTTTGTAACAGAAATACTAAGGAAATGCAAGAGCTCTAGTAGCTATAGGTCGTCAAAATTTTCGGATATTTCTTAACTGCAGCAGATAACCTTTTGAAGACCCATATCTAAATAGGTCAGCTTTTTGAGAAAGATTCTTGTTTGTAAAAATATAGGTTATCCTTTTGACCCCTTTCAGCCACCGTTGCGTCCAACATTTGCGCTGACCCTTGAATTCGTTATTTTTATTTCAGCTTATTATATACCTACACCTAGCACATAAGAGTCATCATCTATACCATCGACGGCAGTATTTTCTTTCATTTATTCACAAACTTACACACTTTTTTCTGCCAATGAGGATTGAAAGGTCAGTCCTTTCAACTGGTGATTCCAGGAACTCCACATAACGGAGAACAGTAAGCGAGTCCTCATGGACGTCTGTCACATGGGCTGGGAGAAGATAAAAGAGCTGACCAACGTGCTCTGTCGTCTGGAGCGGGAGATCAAGAATAAGGATGAGACCATCGACTTGGAGTACCACGTCAAAGACCTGACTAGGGACAGCGCGGATATCTGTTTCAAGCTGGATCCCACTAGGGTCCCTACAGAGTAAGTTACTAAGTTTGGGATCTTTACAGAGGGTTTAATACGGATATATTTGACTACGGCGAAGAATGTATTCTGCAGGGAATCCGATATGATGTGGTTTTTGCTATCTGATTTGGATTTAAAAATCATTGGTAACATATTCTTTATTATTATTAATATGTATAAATGATTAACGACCTCTCCAAACTTAAACAGCTCCCGAAATACTTACTTACGGCAACTGTAATGGCGGGCTCGGAAAAAGGGCAGAATTAACCTTGTAGCATTTTAAATTTCAGTCATGGTCTGTTGAAGTTTACTTTTTTTTTCCCCTAAGATCAATGACAGAAGAGAGTTACGTGCACTGCATAGAGAACACGATAAAGATAGCCGAACAGCTGATGTCCGAGTCCAAGACTCTTCGGGAGACGATGTTCAAGAGCCGGGAGCAGGCCAGGAACCAGATGCATGCGCAGAGCCAGCATGTAGAGCTGATCATGAGGAGAAGGGTGTATGATATACAGAGGGCCCGGAATGAGATGGAGTGGCAGAAATATAAGGTCAGTAGGTATGTGTGAGTAAGTATGAGAGGCAAAAGAGATGTTTCCACTTGCGATCATTCACCGAATGGGCGCTTATCTTTTGGTTTTGTTATTTTCGGAATCGGACAAAAAATAACGTTACACAGTCCGCTCACAGTTATTTTCCTTCTGATAGCAGCCGAAGCAGCAACCAGTACCTAACCTTATTGCAACGATTTAGGATACTAAATATCACTGTGATTTTGACACTGACGCGAAATCCCGAGCTCAAAAATAATGTAGTAATGGATAGATGATAATGACCATAGATGTAAATATTGCTTTAATTATTTTGCTAAAAAGGGGATAAATACGGCCACTAGCTCACTTGGGGAAAAAATGAAGGCGTACCTAACTAACGCCGGTCATAGAAATTCGTGTGATAGAAGGTTTTCCATTTCAGCTGGAACAGAATCTCCAGAAGGTAGATAGAGAGATTGAGACGCTACGTGCCGCAGTAGCAGACAAAATAAACCCAACCAAGCTTGTAGAGACCAGGTTGGAAACCAGGACTAGGAGGCCAGTCCTTGAAAGAGTGCAGGACAAACCGATGCGAGGTTTGATAGAAGAGTTTGAGAGAGTCCACTTGAGTCACAATATGCTGGAGAAGAAGTTGGAAGAAGCTCTGTAAGTTTTACTATCCTACTGTCATTTTTATCTCTGTCTTATAGTAATTCTGGTGGTAACCCCTACTGATGCTAAGTGGTCAGCAGTGGCGGCGTTAGGGGATGGCGAGCATAGCAGCCACCCGGGTCCCCGAGCAACTCGAGTTCAAAAACCTTACATTTTTTAAACGTTTTATATTTTATGCAATAAAATAAATATTTTATAGGTAATTCACGAGCTTTTGCCCGCGACTTTCTACGCGCATATGACGTTTTGGGAATTTCGGGAACTCCGCTCTTAGAGCTCCCCTACAGTCCCCAAGGAACCATATTTGCATACATGCCATATTTCAGCGTCCTACGACCAGTAGTTTCGGCTGTGCGTTGTCTGTCAGTCACCAGTAACTGAAGAGTTTTATATACATACATGTTATATTGATTATTTATGGTAATCATAGGCACCACAGCAGGGACGTCGAGTTACGTCGCTCAAGGGCTAAGCACCCACGAGAGGTAAACTGTAGGTACAGAGCACCTAAGATCGTAGGCATTGCCGTATTTTCAGACAAACACTATTTTACTATTCTAGCCTCCTTAGTCGGTCTTGCAACTTATTGTGTCACAAGAAAATTTAACTCATCCGAGGCCCGCCTCAGGTGTGTTAAATTTAGCTCTCAAATGCAATTTTTTTATAAAAAGCGTCTCTGCATCACCGGAAACCCTATGTCAACAGGATGTATAGGCTTTCTTTTGCAGGTATTAAAGGTCTAAACCCTTCAAATTGGTTGCGGAATTTGTTCGAAAGAGTCACCGCGGCCCTGGAACGCAAAGGGCTTTAGAAGGAACACCGATGGGTTTTAGTCAGTAAGAGTCTGACACGCCCTTTCGCTCCACCCACAGCGGAAGAAGTCATTTGATGATTTCCCATCCTTAAAAAAAAAACCCTTCAAATTGGGACACTTAAACGCTGCTTGACGTCAACCCTAAGTATAGTGGTAAGAACCTCTTTTTTCATCCACCTCTTTTGCCCAGGACCACATACCACGGTATGTTCAATCACCATGAGCGCGTAACCAAGGACCTGCAATACAAGAACCAAGCCTTGGAGACGGACAGAAGGTTGATAGAGATCAGGAAACCAATCCACGCGCCGGATGAAACTGAGTTCAAGCGGAACGTCGGATATTGCCGCATGAGCGATGAGCTTGTCACCGATTGAGGGTAACACTGAACTGTGGAGGTTGGCTACACTGATGTTAGTGTTACCAACTTTACGAAAAATGTGGCAAGATTCCATTTTGAGTAGATTAGGAAATTTCAGTTTAAATATTTCGTATCATTCGTTTGTCGTATTTTAATAAGGCACAGAAGTAGAAAGAAGCACTAAATGTATTGCCATATTTATTTAGAATTTATGCGGTAAGTTCGCAGTTTATAAAATGTTTTTGCTTTTTATATTAAGGTTATAGAAAAAGTTCAAGAACTGCTTCATGTAGGTAGTAGTAAGAAAAAGTTAAACTTGTTAATGTTTTCGTAGTTGATAAGGAAAAAAAAACCTATTTAAAAGTAATTTTAAGACTGTCACCATCAGCGGTCGTGTTCAAATTTTATAAATAAAAATCAAATTAAAAATACTCATATTTATTCATGTAATAACATAACAAGCACTGTGCTGAATTATTATTATTATATTATAATTAAATTTAACACATAAACATGGTCATGATCTTTGTGACGATACACCTTGGTAATAATAATAATAGCATTTGATGTAAACACACATTATACATAAAATAGACTATATTATTAACTATACTCGTAATAATATAATACTTGGCGTTCATTGGAATGTGTTCTTAACTGTTACACAACATTTTTACATCAAATGAGGATCAAGGCACTATTTAGCTGTGTGACAATACGATGTATTTGCCAGGGATCAAATCAACTGCAAGAAGTTATCATTTCAAAGAGAAGAAAAACAATAATAAGTTTCAAATTAATAGTAATACAAACGTTATAAAATATTGACCTATGTTAACAAATAATATTCTGCTAGGGTATCTCAAATTGACAGTACCCTTATGTGGTAGACTTAAGGGCTGTTTTCATAGTTCAAAATAAGTCGTGTGTTGACCGTACATTTATGCAATAATAAACCTTGTTGTCCTCCGAACAATTACCAGATTCGCCAGATACATTAATAAAACTGCAAGCAAGATTAAAAACACTATGACCAAAAGAATTATAAACTGGTCGCGGTAATTCATTTTATTGGCTCGTTTGGTTCCAATCATGATAATTGAACCTTCATACTGAACCAGTAACCTTTATGGAACCGGTTTAAGTGTCGATTTTGTTTTGTACATTGAACAACAAAATTCTTTGTATATTCGTGAACTCAGTAACTATATTAAATTTTATTGTATGATAGCGCTTTTGAAGTTATACGTGTCATTTCGCAAGCCAACGCGATTTATATGATTCCAAAAGGCCCGTTTTAATATTTTTAGTTTTGGGGTTTACATAACCATATCGGCTTTTGGCAGCTGCAGAAAAAGAGAGATGAAGTTAAGCCGCGTATCCACTAGGCAACATTTGACGCGCAACACGTGACGCTCAACCTGTTCGGTGACGTTGCACAACAGCGCCAGCTGGCGCACAATATGAAAACGATACTTAGTAAGGGTTGCTCGTTGCCGTTACAACATGATGACCAACATGTTGAGCATAATGTCGGGCGTCAAATGCTGCCAAGTAGACACGCGGCTTTAAAACAGTAAGTTCCATTCAAATTCGCTAGTTTATAATGTATCCGTGTCTTGTTATAAATGACATCATTCTTACAAAATGAATAGAATTACACATTCTATCAAAACATTGTTTTTTTTTTTATTTGGTACGCACTTTTACTTTTAGCCCAAAAATGTATGGGCCGTGAATGATCTCCTTTCCTAATACGTTTTTTTATAAACTTACGGTGCTTGTACAGAGTGTCCGAAAATTTATATCCCCTTCAAATACACGAATTGGCAACACATGTTATTGGTCTTACATATTAGTACATAAAATAAATATAACTTAAGTAGATAGTTTAAGCGGTGTAACTTGACGTACTCGTAGCCACGCAGTGTAGCGAAATATATTAAAACTATGATAAAATATGAGGTTTTATTCGTAATACTTAAGTGAACTGGTTTAATAGCATACAGGGTGGAAAAGTTATCTCAGTGGGCCCTTATCATAGACTCAGTCGGTATGATTAAGTTTTTGGCACGTTTCAGCGGTTCGATTTCCGGATTTAACGCTGTGGCAAATATTTTTATGTAGTTTAAAGTAAATAAAGGAATGTTGCCATTGAGTATTTGCTATTGTCATTTATGTATTGGCATTTTTTCCCAACCTGTATGATAAAGTATCGCACCACGACTTCACGTTTATTAATCTAACAACAAGTAATATTTGGAATTACGATTAATTTACGATTAAGATTCGTTTTAACAGTAAAGTATTGTGCACTTCATTTTAATAAATTATAACAAACTGCACCTACTGTAAATTATGGTCCTTTGCTATGCTAATTTTCCAAGTGATAACTTCTTATGGGAGGGTTAACCGCTTCGTAATGTAACGCGTTACGGCGCCAGTATGTCTGGCTTCCTTTCTCTCACGCATACGGCAGCGGTAGGCAGGCTCTTCCTCTCTCACTCTAACCCACAGCGCTAGTTGTACTTCAGACAGACGCTTCCCATATTAAATAGTTCAACTTAGATTAGTTTAAGTTATCACTTCTGTCGGGCGTGCCGGGACGCACATGTTTTTTTTTTATGTATTAATTTTGAAATAATAAAGGTAACAGTGAAACCGTATTACTGATTCCACGATTAAGATAACAAACGGATCTTATAAGTAATATAATAATAATATTGTCTGTGCTTAACAAGTACGTAACCATTTCCTAATTAATATTCTTAGGACAAGTGTCCCATAAATAATTAGATTACTTGTAAAATCGTAAACGTAAGTAACTTCATTAGATTCTATTAGTTTTTGCATTAGATCAAATTTCTATATTTAGAAAAAGTTTTTAAATTGATATTTTTATTGCATTGAATAGCTTAAAAATGTAACATAAAACCATGCTTCAAAAAATATCATTTACTTATTTATTTATTTCATAACCCTGAATGCAGTGCAAAAATATTAATCTGATATGTGTATTGCTCAGTGCAACTTAATACAGGAAAACCTACACAAAACAAAACGAAAAAATATAATTTCCTTAAAAACAAAGTCAGAAATAGACAACAAAAAATTGTACTTCCCGCCAAAAAACCATAGACAATACTTCTAAAGCAAAGGTTTTAGTCTATACAGGCTGCAGTTCAGGCTTCGGACCTACTTTCTCGTAGGCCTCATCAAGGAGCGAACAAATTAGGCTAATAGTATCATCTGTTAACTTCGTACTGCTTGCCAAACGTATGGAAGGTTCAGGACAGTTTATTTCGACATCTCGTAAGTACGCAGCGACTGTCATGGCGACGCCTTTCTCCATACAGTAGTTGGTGATGTTACGAAGGTAGGAGTGTTTCAGTCTGTCCGTTAAGTCGTCCTTTTTGAGGTAAATGTGCTTGACCGGTGAGATTTCGTCGCCTCGGAACGTGAAGTACTTTAGTCGGGATAGTGCGCTGGAATAAAAAAAACAACAGTATTATTTTTGTTTTGGTAACATGATTAATAAATAGTATAATGGGTTTATTTTATCGAAATAAGTAAGTAAGTAAGTAATTGACACTGCGTGACCAGAGGGCTGGTTCGTTCTTTGTTAAAAGAATTAGCATTGCCATTCAACGTGGTAATGCTGCCAGTCTTCTAGGCACGTTTCCGGATGACAGCGATGCGGAGGAATACTTCGACGTGTTTTTGCATATGTACATACTTAGGTTTAGTCGATGTAAATAGTTTTAAGATTGTTATGTACATACATTCATGGTGTTATGTTAATAAATCCTATAAAGTCCGTGAGAAAATAAGTAAGTACTATGAGCCAGTTTTGAAACGTCCAGTGTTGAATTCAATGTACAGTGTCTTGTAAAACTTAGTAGCAACTCGGTTTTACCTACATAATTTGAGATTTCGAGAGGAAAATAGATCCATCATTTATTAGCAATAGTAAAAAGAGAAGTAAAGAATAGTCTGGATGTCTGACTTTAGAATTGGAAGGGAGAGGCACAAAATCGTGACCGTTGGAAAGAATGGAGGAAAGCCTTTGCTTTTTTTTTTTTGTGTATGGCGTCTCGCAGTTCAACCTATGAGGTTGTCGACTGTTTAACTGGGTTTGCCAGTGGTGGCCTTAATATAATATTAAAGCCTCCAGCCAGGGCTTATAAAAAACTTACAAACTAAGCGACTACACGCGAAGGGCACCCCCTGTGTGGTACGGGCCTCGGCTTAGGGCGTCGCTGGGGGGAGGACAGCCAGGGACGGGCTAGATCGAACTAGAGACGCCTTTGCCCACCAGTGGAATTGTACGGGCTGGTAAAAAAAAGAATATTCAAGAAAATGGCAATAAAATCTCTTTTTCTTGAATTTGGTTTGAATAAATCTCTGTCAAAAAATTGAGGTTAAACAGACACAATCATGCAAGCTTACATTGAGCCGCCATAAAGGCGGAATTAGTCCAAAAGTAATCCTAATCGCAGTTTTTCAGTTTGTCTAACTTATCCTTATCGTTAATTTCCTCTTAACTTATCAGACATAAGATTGTTCAGCTAAATAACGTGTAAAACGACATTCTTATGGTCACATACTAATACAACGAGCAATCTCAAACGTCAAGCGCATACAGTATACAAACAACTTAAACTACTACACAATAAATCATAAAAATTATAGAAGTGATGGCACAAAGTGATCCAGGCATAAAGATCACTTTGTGCCATCACTTCTATAATTTTTATGATTTATTGTGTACTAGTTGTACTACTCATTCTAAATTCAAGTTAGTGTAAATAGCATAAAGTTGAAATTCGTTTAATAGGGAAGTCGTAGTATTTTTAACTCAAAGGTTTGACTGGTAGAGAATGCCAAAAGTCCGGTTTTGTTCCACAATTGATCTGCAAAGCCTTTATCCAACTATATTGGGGT
Organism: Mamestra configurata; assembly: GCA_002192655.3. NCBI lineage: Eukaryota > Metazoa > Arthropoda > Insecta > Lepidoptera > Noctuidae > Mamestra > Mamestra configurata. The sequence continues at coordinate 115,533 of NDFZ01005383.1, forward strand.
CGGCTTCCAGTCAGACCGGATTCAGTCAATACTGTACATAAAGTTTAAATAAATTGGAAACTCCGCTTTTTGTATGGAGGTTACCAATCTACTTTCTGGGTGAATCATATCCCCTTGGCAATTATCGCAAGTAATAATATTGCGCATCAGCACTGCTTATCAAAACGTAAGTTGTGTGGTAATGTTATCAGCATGCCAATAAAATTGCAGTTAGAGATTAGAGGTAGGTACCTAAATCAACAATTGATGATGAATAGTTCTAATCTAATACCTTTAAACGAGCAATTCTTGCATGTATAATCTGAATCTCGGAAACGGCTCCAGCGATTTTCATGAAATTTTGTATGCAGGGGGTTTCGGGGGCGATAAATCGATCTAGCTAGGTTTTATTTTTAGAAAACGTTAATCAAAAAAAAAAAAACGTCACAGTCATCCAAGTACTGTTATTTATTTGTGCATTATATTTAGTACGTTTGTGATTGTCGTTTTACATGCGAAATCGAAAACCGCTTCTATAGTTATTGACAAGTTTTAAATTACAAGCCAATACTATACATTTTTCATTAATTGTTTGCTTGCGTTTGAACACAATCTCACCTAAGGGTAGGCGATGATGGATGACGAGGGAGCACGCTTGCAAAGAAGTAGGTAAGGGGCCATTCCTGTTGCGGAATTTGTTCGAAAGAGTCACCGCGGCCCTGGAACGCAAAGGGCTTTAGAAGGAACACGGATGGGTTTTATAGTCAGTAAGAGTCTGACACGCCCTTCCGCTCCACCCAGAGGGGAAGAAGTCATTTGATGATTTCACATCCTTAAAAAAAAAAAAAAAAAGTGGCCATTCCTTTTATTACGTAAGACGATTTTCACCAGTTTTTGACCCCTCCCCCCCTAAATATGAAACAAAAAGAATAGACCAACCCCTCCCTCCGTTTAATATTTATTACGTAGGAATCGGAAAAATGAATATATGTACGCTTGATCGGCGTTCGACAAGGAGGTCATGATTAAAACACAATAAAGACATTAATTGACACACATCAATAAAAGAACCTCACACACTTCAATAATTCAACTATTTAACCGCAATATTAAATCATCAACGCAATAACGAGTGTCGTTTACGCAAACAAGTGACAGTCTAGTTCACAAGCGAGGAGTTCCCGGGAGGCGCATTGCGGGTAGCGCGGGTACGTTGCCATGGAAATAGTTTACCTAGGTATACGCATCCAAGCGCAATTCGCACTAAACGTTTCCAAACGTCTTTTATAATGCGCACAGCAAAGGAGTGGAACTCTCTGCCTGCGTCTGTGTTTCCGAACGCATACAACCCTAATCTCTTCAAAATTAGAGTGAACAGGCTTCTTCTGGGTAAGCTCGCTCCATCGTCGACTTTGTCTCTGTCATCTATGACCTAGACTAGAGTCAAGAGCAAACCCATATTAAATAAAATAAAAAAAAAAAAAAAAAACCTCGGCAATCGCGCGGGTGCTCGCGCTGTTTCAAATCTTAACTTTGCGTACTTATAATTGTGATCTTACGTAAGAACTATCAAGACTCCCCTCCTTGTAAGAAAAAATAAGACATGGTCGACCCCCCCCCCCCAATGGTCTTCCGTAATAAATGAATGGCCCCTAACCTATTCAGTCTTGACTTAAAGAAACCCAGGTTGTAGATATCAGGAAACTCGAGACAACGACTCAGAATATTTGTGCAAGAATAAGATGAAGCTGTCGTGTTTTTCCCGAGAGCAAGGAAATAATAGTACTTACGTCTACAGTAAATATACTATGACGAATTACGCCAAGAACATCTCACATCTAATCAACATTAATTTACTACATAAAAAAATAACTTTTTATAAACAAAAAACCGTTAATTATTTTTTATATATTTTTTTTTTTTGTAAAAAAGTTTTTTATTTTCCACTTTTTAGTGGTGATACCCCACAACTAAGTGACATTATTCCCATAATGAGTGGTTGTACTATTTACCGTTAAGGAGTTTCTTTGTGTGCCTTTGCAGTCCAAGTCCACACCAGCTCATAGTTAAATATCTACTTTGCTTTGGTATTCGTTTTTACTGATTTTAAGGTGAGGAGCTCACTGGTTTATCTTTGAAGTTCACAGTACAGTGCAAATGCAATATAGCTATAACTAAACCCAATGCAAATAATCATAAAGATCGGTTAATGAACAATAAAGTTATGCCCAAATAGTAACCCCAAAAATATAACATGTTCAGGTTGACTTGTTTGCATCTGCGTACCCCTTCAAAGCATACCGGCGTTATGTTATGTTATGCACTGGTGTAATCAATAAACAGTCATGCAATTTCAGCAATCCCGGGAGATTTGCTATCATTCATTGAAGAGTTCCGTTGCCTACCTCCGAAATCCTTCATCAGATCTTCACCAAATTGCAATGGAGCCAGTTTGGAAAAATACTCTTCCAAACAAAAAAAGAATCATCCAAATTGGTTGACAATTGGGAAAAATATCGCTTATCAAACAAATGTCCTGGGATCCCAGCATCAGATCCTAACTTATACGTTCCATCATCAGCTCAGCAAGATGAGATGTTGATTACCAGGCACAATTATCTGAATTGCGTTAGAAAGTATATGAAAAACATTGTATGTGCCTTAAAAATTTGAGGGTTGCCCTCAATTTCCCTAAGATCCTGACTTGGTGCCAATGGGACCACCTCAGGAGTATAGGCTTTCGAATAAAAAAAGAATCATCAAAATCCATTCATAATTGACGGAATTATCGCATAACAAACATACAAAAAAAAAAAAACATAGGTAGTCGAATTGATAACCTCCTTCTTTTGGAAGTCCATGATAACCTCCTTCTTTTGGACGTCGGTTGATAACCTCCTTCTTTTGGAAGTCGGTTGAAAAGAGTACCTATGTCGCAGCCAACTAGCTTAATCAGCCGTTTTATTAAAAGCCTAGCCTTTTCATTGAACTGCGTCGTTTAATCAGCGACATAAGTATATTAAACGATATTGAACCAAAGATATCACTACGGTCGCTGAAAAATCGGCGCAGTTAATGAAAAGTTAGGCAACCAATAATAAAAAAAAAAGAGTTTACAGAGACAGAGGGCGCAATTTTAAGTTTTCCATCGAAAGTGAAAAAAATAAAAACCTTTTTCTCTGTCTAAACTCTAACTTTTTATGCGTAAGTTTATTAAAATCGGTTCATTAATTTCCAAAAATAAGAACTTGCCAGTACCTTTGCTTGAAATACCGTGATGAGGGACACTTTTTGGTAGCGTTTTGAATTCTGCTAGAAAAATGTATTTACCTGTTAAGTTTCTTCGAGTTTTCGGTAAGTTCCTCAAGGATGACGGGCTTGGATTCAATGATGTCCAGTGCTGAGATGGCGGCTTGTGTCAACATGGGCGGTAAGGACGCGCTGAAGCAGTAACCTGTAACGATGATACAGTTATAAAATGTTGAAAGTGTTGGAACCCCTTGAATGGTATAGAAGCCTTTGTGTAAATTGGGATGAAATTGGAACTAGTGGGCAAAAACATGGACGTAATTGTGAACTAGTCAAAACAAATATTTTTCAAAACCAGCGCTGTGGCTCTCTCGCACATGAGTCGAAGCATTATGCTGAGTGATGGCTATTTAGCGCCGGTGTGATGCATATTTTTGAAACTTAGGTTTTTGTTTTTACTTTCTATTCGTTTTTTTATGATAGATGGTTGGAGCAAATAAACTCTTTTTACACACCCAAAACCTAAAGGCACACCCAATTTCTTGACATAATATTTTTCTTCATGGACCCTTTTGCCAATGCACAATTTTATTAAGATTCCTATTGGGAAAACTTAATAATATTTTGCATCTACAGGGTAAGGAAAATGCGACTCGGCACATAACTAGCAATTCAAGATAGTAATCAAGTATACACTTATATGGAGAACTCAATTGAATTATAAGGACCCTTATATTTTAAACGGTATACGTGAGAGGGGACATGAGTCAATGTAGGAATAGACGCCCACAGGCCATTATTATCGGCCTTTTTCCACCTACGAGTATGTAAGTCGCTTCTTCTTCCTTGTAACTTGATGCTGCTGAATACCAATCCATCCTAATACTATGAATCCGTAAGTAACTCAGTCTGTTTGGTACACTCTTCACGTCTTCACGGATTAGGGTGTGTTTCCACCAGAGATGTGCGAGGTAGCTGAGTGGCGCGAGGATGCGTAGCGACGCTGTGAAACGATGTGAGCGTTTCCACCAGAGATGTGCGAGGTAGCTGAGTGGCTCGAGGATGCGTAGCGACGCTGTGAAACGATGTGAGCGTTTCCACCAGAGATGTGCGAGGTAGCTGAGTGGCTCGAGGATGCGTAGCGACGCTGTGAAACGATGTGAGCGTTTCCACCAGAGATGTGCGAGGTAGCTGAGTGGCTCGAGGATGCGTAGCGACGCTGTGAAACGATGTGAGCGTTTCCACCAGAGATGTGCGAGGTAGCTGAGTGGCTCGAGGATGCGTAGCGACGCTGTGAAACGATGTGAGCGTTTCCACCAGAGATGTGCGAGGTAGCTGAGTGGCTCGAGGATGCGTAGCGACGCTGTGAAACGATGTGAGCGTTTCCACCAGAGATGTGCGAGGTAGCTGAGTGGCTCGAGGATGCGTAGCGACGCTGTGAAACGATGTGAGCGTTTCCACCAGAGATGTGCGAGGTAGCTGAGTGGCTCGAGGATGCGTAGCGACGCTGTGAAACGATGTGAGCGTTTCCACCAGAGATGTGCGAGGTAGCTGAGTGGCTCGAGGATGCGTAGCGACGCTGTGAAACGATGTGAGCGTTTCCACCAGAGATGTGCGAGGTAGCTGAGTGGCTCGAGGATGCGTAGCGACGCTGTGAAACGATGTGAGCGTTTCCACCAGAGATGTGCGAGGTAGCTGAGTGGCTCGAGGATGCGTAGCGACGCTGTGAAACGATGTGAGCGTTTCCACCAGAGATGTGCGAGGTAGCTGAGTGGCTCGAGGATGCGTAGCGACGCTGTGAAACGATGTGAGCGTTTCCACCAGAGATGTGCGAGGTAGCTGAGTGGCGCGAGGATGCGTAGCGGACTCTTTTTCAGTTTCCCGCTCGCGTCCATCCCTAGGTGTGTCCGAGGGATGTGTATCCCTCTTATATTACTGTTACATACCAAGTCCTGACAGTCTCTGGTGCTCCACAATGAAGTGTGACCCAGCACAGAAGCCGCCCACCGTCGCGAACGAGTGCTCCAGAGAGCCCACGATCAGGTCGATCTCATCGCGAGGCACGTTCAGTAGTTCTGTTAGACCGCGTCCATGCTTGCCTACAACCTGTGAAAAATGAGAATGTTATAAAATTAGTGAAAGGAAGCGCAAATTCGCTATTGAATCACATTGCAGACAACCGGAAAAATGGTTTGAAAAATATATGAGTGCAAATTCTACTTATTTTCAAGCAATGTTCACATTCGCATCTCAGTCGCAATCTGTCAAAAAATTATGAAAAACCGGCCAAGTGCGATTCAGACTTGCACACGAAGGGTTCGGTACCAAAACATGTTTCTTGTATGGGGGCCCCGTTTTTTTTTTAAATTTTATTTCATTTTTATTATTTTTTGTTATAGCGGCAACAGAAATACACCATCTGTGAAAATTTCAACTGTCTAGCTATTACGGTTCATGAGATACAGACTGGTGGTAGACAGACGGACGGGGCGGAGTCTTAGTAACAGGGTCCCATTTTACTCTTTGGGTCCGAAACCTTAAACAAAAAGATTTTTTTCTCAGATTGGGACTGAGATGCGCATGCGATCATTCCTTAAAAATTAGTAGAAGTATTTGTCCTATGATCAGGAACTTTTGATCGTGTTTGAAAAAGGAAGATTGCTTGACTCTTTGCTACCCTATTTGTCAATTATAAATTTATAAGACACATAAAAAAAACAGTCTAGACCTAATAAAATTTGATAAGCTTTGACAAAAGAGGTTGGTGTTTTCACTGTCTCAAAAACTCATCCAGTACAAACATACGAACACAGTACAGCTTTCAATTCACGTAAACTATCAGGTATGCACTCAATCTGCACTAGTTCAATAACAGCCAAGAGTACGTTCTAGTACAGCCGCACCGACTAATTACATTAACTCGTTTACTACGCGGACTTGGCCGACATTCACGAGTTCGTTGTCGTAATAAAAGCTCCGCGGCGAGGCGTTAACGAATGTTTATTCAATTGATATAGGTTTCATTGAAGCCCGCAGCCGGCATTCCATGTTCATATAGAACGATTGGGCCTTACTACGCTCGTGAGTCGTGATTCATTTTTAGATTTGTTTGGCTTGGGGTTTCTATTAACTTAAATAGTTATAACTACTCTTAAAGTTCAGGTGGGGGAGCACCCACCAGGAGCATTCGCCTGTAATGTAAAGTTACAGAGTCATTCATTCTTAGTTCGGGTTCGGAACTAATCGTAAGTCCGTAGGTGATACGGAGTAGAATACGCCCGATACTACGGACTTCGGGTTTAGATAGTAGCCCCCAGAACCTAGTATTACAGTGCGCAACTTGATGATACAATGTGTAATATTTAGATAAAACTTTTAACAAAAATGAATGAATCTAATGTTACATTACAAGCTCGTCTGTCAGGGACGCAATATTGTAACGTAATGCTCAAAATCTAATCTGAAATGTTATATTACAGGCGAATGCTCCAGGTGAGGGAGCACCTTTAGACAGACAACCATGCCTATTTTTTTGTAGCTGCTTATCATAAAAACGCAATATAAGAAATATAGTACAGTTGTTTTATTTTTCCTTACCTGAAAGAATTATTTAACATTAATTAACAACGCTTCAGAAACGCGTTCTTTGCACATGCATTTATAATTTCAGCTAAAAAACAGAAATTATGTCACAATTTTTCCTGTTTTACTTTTCTATGGCAACCTCGATATATCTGTAGGAAGTGCATTTACGTAGATTTACGACTGGCAATATGTAAACATACATGTGTGCTATGTAATTTTTTTTTTTTTTTTTTGTGAGTGGCTTCTCGCAGTTCAACCTATAAGGTTGTCGACTGCTTAACCGGGCTTGCCTGTGGTGGCCTTAATATAATATTAAAGCCTCCAGCCAGGGCTTATAAAAAACTTACAAACTAAACGACTACACGCTAAGGGCACCCCCTGTGGGGTACGGGCCTCGGCTTAGGGCGTCGCTGGGGAGAGGACAGCTAGGGACGGGCTGGATCGAACTGGGTGCTATGTAATAATAAACCTGCACTATTTATACGTCCCACTTATAGGAAGATGTCTGTCGGTACATCTGCACTTACGATGAACTATGACGAAACGCGACCGAAGTGGCGACAGCCGTGATTAATGGAGCCTACTGACCCACACGATATAAAATAGTTAATTACTTTTGATTCCTATGTGGAGTATAATAAGAATCCCACTGTTATTATAAATGAAAGCTGTGTATTTTTGGAGTTTACTCCTTAAGAAACGATTTTCATATTTAGCTCGAAAATTTTGAGGAGTAAAATCGAGCGTTAACTAAAAGTGAGGCGTTACGTTCCTTTGCGCACCTTTCACTTCGAGATTATGTGTGTATATACAAAGTATACTCAGTATACCCTCTTTTTACATAATCTACATAATTCTCTTAACCTTTTGAACGCCAGAGCATAAACGCATCGGCGTGCCCCCGACGCCAAGCCACAAATTCGCCGTACTTTTTGTCAAATATTTGTGACGTTTGGCGTACAGGGCACGCGCTTGTTTGTCATGTATCCGCGACAATGACATTAGAAAGGTGTAAGGAGTAAACTCCAATCGTGCGTCGGGGTTGACACACACTTTTTTTACTGCGGAATGGGCTTGCTCTTGACCTCGATCACGCTTGATGGAAACCGATGGATGAGGTATTTGGATAAAAAGGCTTTAAAAACACACTGCAATTGAACTTCACGCCAGCTGCACATAGTATAATTAATGCAGGTACTTATACCAAATATTATAAATCTTTTATTTATTAAAAAGAGTAACTTGTTTCTTGTCTGTTCTTCTCCATAAAAATCTATACTAAAGCCACTTAATTATTAAAAAAAAAAAATTAACTAAATCAAATTTCAAAACTTTTCAGGCAGTCCGCTTGCCGAGGCTAGCCTTTAACCTGTGTGCAGTCTGCAGTCGTGCAATTTTGCTGGCGTGCGGTTCAAACGAAACCCGTCAGTTTAGATCCCGAGATTTTTGGTTTGTTTAAATAAACACGGCTGAATTTTGATGATATTTGGAACAGTTTGATGGTGTTCGGGTAGACCATGATAGTGCGTTCCCGCAGACAAACTTTCCACTTTCTATTTTTGGAGACTCATCCAAGAACATGATTCTTGGATGTGTCTCCAAAAATCTTCTCTACCAGTCTTTTTCTACCAGATTGTAAAGGAGCAAGTGGTCCGCCATCCATGTCAGTTGTCTGAACGAATGATACGTACTTTTATAATGAAAGTGTCCAAACTCAAAATTCCTTGAACTTCTGATTTTGCTATAAACTGACCTTAAAAAAACTTTCACAAGACTTTCTTGCTCATTTCCCACAAATTGCAATTTTTGAGTTAGGTGACTTTCAATTCTGGAGTTACGTATAATAATTCAATTCAAATTCATTTATTGTTTGCCACAAATGGAAAAGCAGTTCTAATCATAATAATATAAAGATCGCTGTAACATACCCATTGGGCGTACAATATCTAATAATCGTTCAAAATCTATTTTATCATTAATATCATGATTCCTGTCAAAGTTCATTGTAATTAATTAATCATGTCAAAATTGAGGTACTCATGTAATGCCTATTAGTATGTAAATGTCTTATTCATTGCTATATCTGGTTCAAGAATGTCCAGTACGCCATTTAGGGGTTCCTATTGCAATTGTTCCAGTACTTTGTGTGCAATTGTATCATCCACCTCCTTTGTAACATCGATCCTTGTTACTTCAGGTGCAGTGTTATCTCTCTTTGACGATCTATGCATCGAAACTATCTATACCAATATAGTACAGCTTTTTTTAAGGATGGGAAATCGTCAAATGACTTCTTGCACTCTGGGTGGAGCGGAAGGGCGTGTCAGACTCGTACTGACTAAAACCCATCCGTGTTCCTTGTAAAGCCCTTTGCGTTCCAGGGCCGCGGTGACTCTTTCGAACAAATTCCGCAACCCTGGCAGGCTCTGGCCCTAGCGGGCCCCGTCTTCTGTGCTGACATCTCTTTGAGGCGCGCGTGGAACACAACGCGCCATCGACCCGGGCCTGGTGGTGATCGGACAGCGAGCCACTCAACGCTCGCCGTCCGCAGGCCCGCGCCTACGGTGGCCGGGGATCGCCCTGCGACTCCCAACGCCCGGGAAATATAGTACAGCTGAAGAGTTCGTTTGTTTGTTTGAACGCGATAATCTCTGGAACTACCAGGCGTAATTGGAAAATTATTTTTGTATATGATAGCCACATTCATGGGGAAGGCTAGGCTAACGGAATTAGGAACGAAGTCGCGGGCAAAACCTAGTAGTTTGTTGGTAGGTGTTGACGGTACGATTAATAAGTTGTTTAAGAACCCATAAAAAACTAATCTTTATAATTCTTCCGTTCGTGTGGATGTCACTGTTATCCTCTTTTTTTACAAATACTAATGTTTACAAATGTTTATTTCTGAACCAAAAAGTTTTACATTAGTTGGTGATTGGAGCCTCCGCTCTTCTTCAGCAATATACAATTTATTGAGTACCTTAGATATAAACAGTATGCGTGTGTGTGTGTGTGTGTGTGAGGGTGTGTGTGTGGGTGTTTGTTTGTGTGTGTTGCAGTAGTGCCTCAGTGTCTGCATAATTTAGTGTCCTTGTCCAATTTGTTACATTATTTTTACACTCGTGTAATGTTTTATTGTATACATATATCTTTTTATTTTATCCTATTATAAAGTTGGCATGATAGTTTATTATACTGAATGGCAGCAAATTTTGTTTTAGTTTGTGGAACTTGTGCTATGAGATCTTTCCGTCTTCTTGTTTGTTTATTTTTATCATATGGTAAATTCTTATGTTTTTTTAGAACAGTATTGATATGTAACTTTCTAACAGAAAGCACTCCACTATCCTGATAGAGACTTTCAGTAGGGTATGTAATCCTTTTAAAATACATAATTTTTATTACGGCACGTTGTCCTCGCTCAACGTGTATAAACTTTGATTTTGCTGCGCCACCCCATATTGTGATACAGTAAGCTATAACAGATTGTGAGAGAGAGATATATATTTCATTTAATACATTTCTGTGCGAACCTGATTTCTTTTTTTCATTTGTAGGTACAATATATCTTAGTGTTTTAAAAATCCACCCTAATTTCCTAATCCTTCCAGTAACATGTTCAACATGAGGTACCACGACAATCTGTGGTCAATAATTACACCTAAATATTTTGTTTCCAAAACTTTATTAAGGGGCAAGCGCAATTACTACCTTCAGATTTATCACATGATTGATGATGATTTATGATTTAGATTCACAATTGGACCCGATAGGTGGCGCTGCAATTGAGTTCTTAAATTTTATCTTAAAATACTCGTTCGGTTAGGATAATTTATTTTCGTTTATGGAAATTATTACCTACTTATGTTGTTATATTCGCAATGTTGCACAACAAATAGTGTTTACTCTAATTAACGAAATAAATAAGCTTGATGTTTTTATATTTCACTAGCGGACGTCACGCGGTTTCACCCGCGTAGTTCCCGTTCCCGTGGGAGTACGGGGATAAAATATAGCATATGTTACTCGCTGATAATGTAGCTATCCATTGCTGAAAGAATTTTACAAATCCGTCCAGCAGTTTTTAAGTTTATTCGTTACATAGAAAAATACAAATCTTTCCTCTTTATAATATTAGTATAAATGTTCCGTGTGCACCTACCTACATAATCATTTGCAATCTATTGTTTCAGATGAGTCTAAGCCATTTATTTTGTTTAGTATTATAACTATGTTACTTCAAGGCAAGCGTGCTCCGTCGTCGAGCACATTTTCGCTTTCCATCATGTTAGATTGCGGACTAACGCGAGACTATCAATAATAATTGTAAAAAGGAAAATCGTTCAATCATTATGAGCCGTTTTTCTTCAATAGGAATTATTTCCTGATTGCTATAATGCGCACAGCAAAGGAGTGGAACTCTCTGCCTGCGTCTGTGTTTCTGCACGCATACAACCCTAATCTCTTCAAAATTAGAGTGAACAGGCTTCGTCTGGGTAAGCTCACTCCATCGTCGACTTTGTCTCTGTCATCTAAAACCTTGACTAGAGTCAAGAGCAAATTTATCTCAAAAAAAAAAATACCCAAGTTACAAACACTCACCCCAATAGACAAGCTCTCATCCAAAATGATCCTCAGCTTGTACTTCCGAGCCAGCTGCACCAACCTCTTCAACGGGCACATCTCCCCGGTATTGAAGTAAATAGCCTCAGCGACGAGGAAGGCCCTCCTCCGAGAGTTCAGCTCTTTCTTCTTCTGAGCCTCGGCCAGCATCTCCTCGAGATGGTCCATGTTGTTGTGCTTGAAGTAACGGACCGTGCTTCGGGATGCGTCTATGCCTTTTTGTATCGCGAACCAGACGCATTCGTCGCTGAAATGTTACGTGGGATTAGTAGTGGTTCTTCTGTAGCATAGTTAGGTGGAAACTCCTCTTAATTCATATTTTTAACCGACTTCAAAAAAAGGAGGAGGTTCTCAATTCGGTTGTATATATATATATATATATTTTTAATGTTTGTTACCTCATAACTCCGTCATTTATGAACCGATTTGAAAAAATATTTTTTTGTGTGAAAGGATATACGTTCCGATTGGTCCCGTAGAAATTTAATCAGAATCGGTTCAGTACTTTGGTTTTTAAATCAAAATAGCTGGAGGAAATTGAAAATATATCATCAAATTAAACGAAATTGCTTTCTTGTGACGTCGGTAGTAAACGAAGTCGGTGTTTTTGGTTTTTTCTTCGTATTTTAACACCGACTTCCCAAATTAAAGTTATTTTATACTTTGTAGTGTTTTTTTGTTATGCGGAAGTCGGTTAGTATATTTTTGTAAAAAAGTTTTTTTAAAAAGGTTTGGTCGTTTGATTTACGCATGTCATTTTTTTTTGTAATAGGTATTCTATGAATGTCTATGGGTGTAATGTGATAAATGTGAAAGTTTGGATGGATGTTCGTTACTCAATCGCGCCAGAACGGATCTGGATGAAATTTTGCTCAGAGATAGATTATTTATAATCTAGAATATTACATCCCGACATCGATCAACGTTGATCGATAGGTGTTGTAGCTTTGGCTGATCGAGGGACGCCGGGCGATAAACAATTGATCGATCAATTTGTGTGGTAGAAGTAGAAACTATCGATCGACGTCGACTTATGCATTTTACCATCGCTCAATGGTCGATGTCGATCGATTGGTGTAGTAAAAACTATCGATCGACATCGACAAATTACCTGGTACCTTCCGGTACCATCATAGTTGCATTTTTAAAGTATATATTATTATTATTCTTATAGTATTATTTAAGTAGTATGTATTAGTATGATATTAATTTTAGTCATATTTATTATAGTATGATATTTATATTTAAAGTTTTTTTTTGTCTTTTTATGTTAACATAACTTTTACACACGATGTCTACATCTCTTTTATTCGACTCTCCTTTCGCAGGTATGCTGGAAGAGATTTCTTTAGAAATAAGCATCACCTTTGTACCTATTTTTCTGTTCCCTTCTTCTTATTTATTTGTTAAATGTGTGTACATAAACTGTTAAATAAATAAATAAATCAATTCTATCATCGATCGATCGATGGACACGAACACCCATAGGCTAGTTATTATCCCGGGAGTATGTTCCCTTGGGATAATTTCCGACATTCACGCGGGCGAAGCCGCTGGCAGAAGTTAGTGATCATATATCAAATTTAAGGTTTCTCGGGAAGGCACAGCAAGCGAAAGAAAATCTTGTATGTTTGATTATAGGAGCGTTCAAGTATTATGTAACGCAATTATTTAAGATTCCTGACCCTCCCTCCCCCCCATGTAACGCGCCGTAACGTATATCTGTACCCCCTCCCCCTCCCTAAACGTTACGTATCATCCAAGTGACAATTTTTACCTAAAAGTCACCTAAAACCTACTTTTTTTAATTAATAAATGTCATTTCAACAAAAATATTGATGTTTATTTTTGTTTGGTAAAATCGACTACTGTTTAGTGACTGTGTAACTCGAAAATATGTTAAGTGAGCTAGCGTTACATAAAAAAAACAATGTTACGTAGGTAACGCGTTGTTCGAACACCCCTCCCGTTCCTGTAACGCATCGTAACGTTTTGACCCCCCCCTCCCCCCAAATTGCGTTACGTAATACTTGAACGCCCCCTTAGGCAGTCGTTACGGATAGTCAGAATTCAGAAAAATCTGACTCCAGTCTTGCCAAGAAGTACTGTGTTACACAGCTAATGGGTTGTGGAGGTCTGATGAGCAGCCACTCCACGTAAAATACTGGTANGTCATTTCAAGAAAAATATTGATGTTTATTTTTGTTTGGCAAAATGACTACTATTTAGTGACTTTGTAACTCGAAAATATGTTTAGTGAGCTAGCGTTAAATAAAAAAACAATGTTACGTAACGCTTTGTTCGAACACCCCTCCCGCCCCTGTAACGCATCGTAACGTTTTAAAAGACCCCCCCACCCCCAAATTGCGTTACGTAATACTTGAACGCCCCCTATGTTAATGAGCTATTTAGATTTTACTACACTCAATTTGATACTTAGGCTTAGACAAGAAAAATTACATGTTGTTGTCGCAAGTTTCACAACATAAAAAATGGTTATGTTTCGTAATATAATCCCTGAGTTGTTGCATCATTATCTAATTTATTCTTAAATAAGAATCTTCAATAAATCTTATTATTACTGTCCGCCCATTGAGTGTTAATAATTGTAACCAGTGACCATTGAGAGCATTATTGCATGTCAACCTTGTATGTTTTTGTTAACATTTAAAATTTTAAATGTGTGCTTTATGAATATTTTCTGAGCCATTATATTATTACAATTTAATAAGTACCTGATTTAACTTTAATTTAAAACTAATTTCATTTTAATTAGGCAAAAAAAATAATTATAGATTGATGAAGATTTTTTATCTATTTTTTTTTGTGATAACTGATAATGTTTTTAGCATTTACAAGGCATGGTTGTGTTTTAGATAGATCAAGTGCATAGATTTACTATAAAATTAACTATTATGTACAACTTGTAACAGAATAAATGCTTAAGAGGTCATTGTACTCATCATTATGAACAACTTTTACTATGGGACCAACCACAAACACGCGAAAAAAATCAGGTGTTCAGTACATTTTGTCGAGTTATGTGCACAAAAATGTATGGGGCAGTCAATTTTTTTACATATCCTATTTCAAGCTGGAATCACATAATGGAAAGCAGTTACAGGTGGAAGGTTCACAACACACTTAATAGACAGTAAAAATGCTGAGGGGAGGAAATTGTACATGGAGATATCTTATTAAGCAGAAATAAGGTAAATGCTCTGTATAATTATGACTCATAGAGGAAAACACACATGCAACATTTTCCGAGTGTTTTTTATTAAAACTTTCTTATCTTTGCAATAAATCAACAAGTTGTAAGTTGTTATTGAAAGGCAAGTTGAATGTATATACAAAAGTTATACTCATGCAAATTCTATGTTAGCTGTATGTGTATACCAAATAATGAGGGCATCCCTATATATTATTATTATCCCTACCCTACTTCTTCACTTTTTTCTTATGATCTTTATCATCATCTGCCTAGCCTTTCCCCAACTACATTGGGGTGGCTTCCAGTCAAACCCGATTCAGCTTTATACCAGTTTTTATGTGGAGCAACTGCCTACCAGACCTTCACAACCCATTAACTTGGTAACACGGTAGTTCTTGGCAAGATTGGAGTCAGATTGACTTGCTTCTGACAATCCTAACAACTGCCAAAGACCTACAAATGACAGCCGGAGGAAACTCGGTATGTTAAGATGGCCACCCATCAGATCAACCATGCAAGCTTGAAGATCAACCTGTGCGGCTGTTATTATTTAACCACAAGCTCCTTCTGTGTGAAAAAGTGGTGTTTTACACCACTTTTTTGAAGCAGTACCATTTTTTTACTGAGCCTATTTTAGATCTATGAATATGTGAATGAAAACTTAATCAATTTACAAACAAGATTGTTGATCAATAAAATAATCAGATATTGATAGTAAGTATTTGAGTTATGATTTACTTGGTGCAACTAAAACTAATGATTCACTCAACATTGATTTAGTCATATTTCAATACTTTGACAGAACTTGTTATCAATTCAAGGTAAGAACCTCGCTAGGAAAACCTGAGGTTTGTGTACTAGTTAACAGGACCAAGTTTCTAGTTAGATATGTACTTATATGAATTTTATATTTTATATATATTTATTAACTATCAAGTCTAGATCATAAAAAGAACTATTATCAATACTCACGCAAAAATAATATCCTTCCTCTTAGCATAGGAGGGTATAGCACTGGCAATTGTGGAGAAGCCATAGGAGTACACACAAGTCTCTTCCACCTCCAGGAATTTAGCCAGGCGTTCCTCCAGGTCCAAATGCACATCAATGGTACCATAGAACCCACGAGGACCACAGGACCCAACGCCATACTTATCAAGAGCTTTCAACGCACCATCCATAATATACTCCTCTTTGTGAAGGCTAAGGAAACTCGTTGAACCTACATTCAATACGTTTTCGTCAATTTTACCCATCATAGGAGGTTCTTCTACCGTAACATCGTGCTCGACGATAGGTATTGGATTCCACTCTATTGCCTTCTCATTACTCAGGGGATCGTATTGCTTAGACTTCTTTTTGGACCAGAAAAAGTAAGTAGTAATGACAACCACTTGCAAAGCGATAACCAGAGTCCACCAGCTCGCCTGAAAGTTAAGAATAAGTTATAAAAACCATTTTACAGCGATAGAGAAATTAAAATAATGGGAGTAAACTTACCATATCGTAAATATCAACTAATATCATTCCGAATGGATTTTTGCACTTATTAAAGTAGTGCTACGGTTCAATTGTTATGTTCTAAAAAAACTATTCTACAAAATTTATAAAAAATGAACATGAGATTTCTGTCGCTCTCGTGTTCAAAGCCGGTCACAGACTGATAAAAAAATTAAATAATATTGTAGTCTATGAAACTGTGACAGTTACTAGAGGTGCAAATCTTACTATAACGAAACCTATAAGTCGATTTTCATTACATCGTGTTTTTTTAAACTATCCGAACGACTTTTATTTCCAAACAAAAACACGAATGTCAAAATTGCCATATGATTACAGGCTGTCATTGTCAATTTGTCATGTTTTGAAAAGTGCCCACACCTCACCTCTTCTCACAACAAGAATCAAATCAAAATTCAGCAAACGAGACCAAAAGAATATCACAATGAATTTCGGAGGAACTTTAAGAGTGAATAAATTGGCATGTTTTACTGTAATTTTCTTATTATTTTTAATCATTTATTGGCGAACTGGAAGCGCTAGTTTTCCCATGGACAAAAGTGATCTTATTAACTTGAAGAGCTTGTTAAAAGCGTCAATTCAAGCCGCTGAGCGGGGTGGGAAAAAGGTAATGGAAGGTAAAAATCAGGAATTAAACATTAAAAGCAAAGGTAAAACGCAGGAAGGGGTAAACGACCCAGTAACAGATGCAGATTACGCTTCGCATTGCGCAATGTACTATGGATTAAAAAACACGTTTTCGAAGTTGACTGTGATATCTGAAGAACATTCGAAGAGTGATTCAAGCTGTGCTAACCAGCCGGTCATTGATATAGAGAAGGCCCTTCCAGGACACAACATTTTGGATTACATGAATGATGAACTTGTCTATGTGAAGGATGCGACTGTTTGGATCGACCCCCTTGACGCAACCAAAGAGTTTACAGGTAAAGACTATGAAAAAGAGAATTTCTTCCTACAAATTAAAAAAAAAAAATGAAAAATGGTTATCATTTTTCACACTTTTTTGGAATGAATAGAGGGAGGCCTCTGCTCAGTAGTGGGGTAGTATGGGCCAGTAATAATATAAAATAGTATAAAATTGCTTAAGTACTTTAGAAAATATAATTTTTCACACCAGGCTCCCAAAACTAGGAGCAGATGGCATTTAAATTTCTTTAACATGAATTAAAAAATAACTCATAGATGTCTAATAACTAATAAGGTAGCAATATGAGTCAGCTTGAAAGGTTCTTTAATAAGTAATTTATGTTTTTACTAGCAAGCAAAACTAAAAGTATTAGACTGTGCCACACCACACTGTGAGCCTATATGCAGATAAGAACTAATAACAATTTATAAGAGTAATAGAAACTTAGATTTAATGTTTTTATTTTAGATAGCACTGGTTTTTTTTTTCCCGTAGCCTTTTGTGTCCCACTGCTTGGCAAAGGCCTCCTCCATATCCTTCCAGACATTCTTTTCTTGCGCCACCTTGAACCAGCCTTTGTGGTGTGCATCCAAATCATCTCGCCACCGCTTTCTGGGCTGGCTTTGGCGTGGCCGGTTATGTCTTGTTAAATTTCATAACATACTATGAAAAGTTTGTGGTATCCCACTGCAGAGCAAAGGCCTCCCTGATCTCTTTTCTATTTATTAAACAGAATAATAGAAATAGCATTCTTGCTCTACAGAATTTACAAAACACAGCCTCAAGAGTAAAACAAAAGGCCAAAGGAACCACAATGACAATATAACTAATTGTATGTAATTTTTTGACTCATGCAAATTGTTCATTGTTCAATGCAAATTTTCTAAAATTTGAGGAATGTTTATGATCATATCATTTCTCTGTACAGAATACTGTTAATGTATGTAAATAATAAAATAGTCATTAAAAGACTAGTAATTGTACATTTCCGTTTATTACTCAGATTAGATTTGCTTTAACATAAAAGTACACTTTGTAAACAAGCATATTACAAATTAGAAGATTACATTCAGGATAAGAATGCTTCGAAACATGCTGGTCCTGCTCCATAGGACAATCAAGGGTGTAGTCAAAATCAAACTGGTTGATTTATGAATTAACTTTATAGATAGGTATACTGTTTCTTTTTTGTTTTTTTATTTTCTGTTTAATTAATGGATATTAAGATTATCTGTAAATATGTGAGTACCATTTACCTAAATTTCTTTAGAAAATGAATAAGTTTACCTCTACTGGTGATACTTTGTTCTTATAAGTAGCATACTCTGGGTGCATCGTCCTCACATAATATTAAATTAATTTTTGTATACCAAATTTTGTAAATCATTATTTGAAAAGAGTAGGTAACTATGCAGTTTCTTGTCCGTTCTTCTCCATAAGAATTACCTTTCCGAATGGACAGTAGAGTCACTTTATTAATGTAATATTATTATTTTACTGAACTGTAAATGGTGACGTTCAAAAGTGCCGTTTAATGGCCTAATTGAAATAAACGTTTTGACTTGACTTGACTTGAACAAAGTTTGATAACATCCACTCATTAGTAGCCCAGAAAAATAAGACAAACAAAATCTATCCAGTTTTCATACTTATTTTTCAATGTTCAATCAATACAATACCTTAGTGATAGATTTTTGCCATGTTTAGCCATTGTTCACCCTGAGTCCCTGACGTATCTCATGACGATGACGAGGTGCAGGCGGGAAACAATGTCTATGCTAAGTTTATTGTTTTTTTTTTTTCAAACTAATAGAAGATCATGGTTTTATAACGTACAGGGGCAATGGGTCTGTAAAGTTAAAATTCCTAATCAAATAAAGCCTGAGTTATTTGTCTGGCATAAGCATCTAAACCTAAAAGTCAGCTCACACTCAGACGCAGCATATCGCCCACTTTATACATACAACTTGATTTACTACTCGGAGAAGATAAGAAAAAAACGCTCCCCTAGATGCGGTAGACGCGGCGTAGGTACAAGCGCCCGCTAAGCACGTGCCGCGCGTATAAGATTACGCCTCGTGGCTATACTGGCGTACTTCTTCAAGCCTCTTTGGATCGCATATCGGTGTGAACAGACCCTTATATTATACTAGCTTTCGCCCGCGTACCCCGTTATATCGCGTTCCTGTAGGAATTTCGGGAAATCCTCTTATACCTCCCCAAGGCTACATACCAAATTTCAGCTTTCTACGACCAGTAATTTCGGCTGTGCGTTGTCTGTCAGTCCCTCAATTACTTAGTCACTCAGTATCAGATGAGTTTTATTTAAGTAATTAGGTATATTGATTACCCTTGACTGATAGCTGTTTTAATTTCAATTTCAGAGGCTCTCTACCAGTATGTGACCACCATGGTGTGTGTAGCCGTCAAGGGCGTGCCCATCATAGGGGTCATTCACTACCCCTTCCCACCGAGGACGTACTGGGGATGGTTTACCAAGAGGCCATCAAGCAATATGCCCATTGTAGGCCATGTAAGTTTGAAATTCTATATTTTAGTTCAATGCTGAAAACATCAGCTCATTCAGAAATGGCCATCCATTATTTAGTTTTCTTACTAAGGCAGCTCTGTTGCTGATGTTAATGATGGTACTTCAGAAAAGTTATCCAATTTTGGTAAGTCCTAACTAACCTAACCTAAACTTACCCCCAGTTTCTGCATTCATTATAGTCAAGCTAATTTCAATTCCGAAAATATTATATTACCCTATGTATCAACAAACTCCGATAAACCCTTACAGAAAGAGGAGAACAAGGAGCACCCTAGAGTGGTGGTCTCCCGGTCTCACCCCGGCAAGGTGACGGAAATAGCAACCAAGGCCTTCGGACCCAAAACCACCGTATCCTCAGCCGCGGGGGCCGGCTACAAAGTCATGGAGGTCGTGAACGGTACCTACGACGTCTACCTTCACGCCACCACCATCAAGAAGTGGGACTTGTGTGCAGGAAATGCGATCATTAAAACAGTTCAAGGTAAAATGACGACGATCAAAGGTGATACCATTGACTATTCAGCGAACAGTGACGTGAAGGTCACTGGGGGCATCCTGGTCACCAGGTTCGACCATGAATACTACCTGGATAAGTTGCCTGTAGTGCTAGATGGGGTGCATTAGTGAAGTGACCTGTTTTGACTGAATTATAATGTTGTTAAGTATGCTAAGTCGGAAGTTGAATAATAATATGTTAATGTTCCCGGCGGTTAAAATGGCATATCGAGTTTTAGAAATAGCCTTCTAGAACATCGCTTACGTCGCTCATAAGTCACTGCCAGATAGTGTTTTATAAAGCTCGATGTATCATATTTGTGGGAACATATTTTTGTTGTGTTGATCGACATGGGTGGGCTGCGGATGAAGAAAATGTAGTACTTATTCTGATTTAAGTATTATAGTAATTTTAAACTGTGTCTAGTCTTTCATGGCATACTGTTAGAGAGCGTATTTTTTCCTCATTTAGTAAATGTTTCTATACTTATAATCGTGTTAACAGTGATAAACCTAATTAATTTCTGGTTTATCAAACAAAAAATGGGTGATTAATTATTATGGTTTTATATACAATATACTAGCGACCCGCCCCGGCTTCGTGTGCAAATTTGTATATAGCCCAAACTAACAAAGTAATCATCTAATTACCAGAATCAATAATATTGCGGTTCAGGCTGAAATAAAAAGTGCAATAGACAACCGTCACCGACGTCAGCTCTCAGGTGTCTACCAGTTCGGGACACTATCGCTACCTCCGCGGAGTTCACATGGTGTTCATAAAATATAATTATTTGGTTGCGCGACTTACTTTAATTTTGAGATATCTCCTAAGATATTCATTCAAATTCAATGGTGTGAACGGCAATTTTGCTCTAAATTAAACACTCAAGATGACTAACACATTTATTTCGAAAAAGATTTATACTATATTGGTGAAGCACCTTTTCAAATAAAGCAGTATTTTATACCAAATTTGAATATCATGAAAATGGTTATTGTGAGTCAACCAAAAATGCTATCGCGGACTTTTTTTGTAGGTATTGAAATTAAACTGTACTACATTGTTTTGTTTATCATCAAGTTTTCGCAGCGCACGCGATGGAAGGAATTTTTTAGGTATTTTTTTTCGGACCTCTTCAAAAATAATCGTCACACTTCATGCTATTTACACAAAACCTACCACAGTGTAGTCTTTTTAACCCAAAGGTTGACTGGTAGAGAATGCTTAGATGCATTAAGTCCGCCCATGGACCACTATTGTACATTAAGTTTAAATAAATAAATAAAACTGACAAATTATACCTAAACCTTCCTCATGAATCACTATTGGTGAAAACCGCATGAAAATCCGTTTAGTAATTTTTGAGTTTATCGCGACCAGACAAACAGACGCGGCGGACGACTGTTTTATAATATTATGTATCTAGTGATTTCATTTGACTCTTTTTTGAACATGTGTGGGCTTGGGTTGTGAAGTTATATGATGAAGAGTTTAAAATGATTAAAGGTTGTAAATGTCTCAGTATTGTAACAAAATTGTTATTTTTAGGCTGTTGCCACATCCATCGATGACAACTGTCGATTGACGTCGACTAGTCTATTGTATCATTGATCTAATGGATAGTGTGTGGTTACACTCGACATATAGGTAAATACTATGTAAGTTACAACAAAAATTTCTCGTTTCATATACAGTAATCAATAATATAAGTTTCGTATAGGTACTTAGTTTAGGTAAATACCTAAACTAAGTAGGTAGTGACAAGGAGGCGAGATAAAATCAAGTGGGGACCAGTGCTCCGATCTATTTATTTATAAATCATAGAATCTGACGATATTATATTTTTACGTAAAATCCGATTTGTACAAAATGTTGATGTTAATTAACGAAGTCACTGTTCTAATTGTTGAAGTTACTGTGCTAATTTTAGCAAAATTATAAATATTTCTGTACATAAGTAGTTTATATTGTGAGTAGCTTGCGTAGCTCGAATTATGTGAAATCAAATTCATAAAAAAAAAAATCCGTTTAGATAAACATTTTGTAAAGAGGTTATTTTTTAAATTGAATTTACTTATATTTTGTTGGTGTAGTAATCAAAAAGCTGCACTTAATAAGTCACCACCTACAACGCAAAGCTGCGCTGCGTTGAACGTTTGTAGGTATAGACTAATAGTGCCTTGCAGCTAATGCATTAATTTCTCGTTAGGCAAAGATGAAGCCGAGAGTTGAGAGTGGCAGCAAAAATTTACCTTATTTATATTTGTGTTTTCATGTGTCCCTAAAGGAAGCTCTATTCTAGTTCGATCTCTACCCTATTGAATAGTTTCACAGGCTGTTCACATTTTCACCCAGATGATTGATAAGAATATTATTTTATATAAATACCTACTTGGATTTTATTTGTATTATCATTTTCATAGTGTATAGGTAGTGTTGGCGTAAATGGAAAGACATATTTGTAATTTCTATTCAGTATTGACTGTCTTAGTGTAACAAATCATTGTTGTGCTCACCAGGGGCGTAACTTCCGCCGTATCAAAGATACGGGGCCCCCAGATTATAAGGGCCCCGATATGTGGACGCAAAGCTAAACATTTAGTCGCGTCATCTTCTTCGTGGCCTGCCAAGACAGCTCTGAGCTAGTAGGGCCTATTTTTGTTTAACCTTTTGAACGCCAGAGCATAAACGCATCGGCGTGCCCCCGACGCCAAGCCACAAATTCGCCGTACGGCCGTTTTGTCACACATTTGTGACATTTGGCGTACAGGGCACGCGCTTGCTTGTCATGTATACGTGACAATGGCGTTCAAAAGGTTAAAAACAAAACCCTTTAAAACGGGGTCCCCAAAAACGTTTGATACAGGGACTACCCCTGAGACTAGCTACGCCACTGGTGCTCACACATCAAGTTAAAAGTGCCACACATCAAGTACCTAATTACCTTAATGTATACTGAATTCATAATTCAAGATATTTTCAGTTCATCGCCGTCAACTCTAATATCGATTTTAGGTTTGTGTATTTTAAGTAAACATTTGTATTAAAAGGGGCCTAAAAATATGGGTTGCAGTGGAATTTGAACTTTGTCATGTCACTGTGTGACAGATGGAGTTGAGACAATTATCAAATTTTGGAACAAATTGTCTCGAATTATAATAGGAAGTGGAATAAAATTACTGACACATGTTGAACTATATTTTTATTTCAATAAATTAAGCAGGTTGTTTCAATAATACACAATTATAATGCATTTCCGTAAATCATAAAGGTATACATCACCCAGCAATTTTTCATCTAATAATACAGGAATGTGTTGCTAGCCTAATTTGAAAGTTACCATTCACAAAAATGAAAATAACCGTCTCAGAAATGTGAATTTATGAAGATTTCAACATAGCACCGGCAAAATATTGCAAAACAAATGGGAATTATATTAATTCTCTGTCAAAAATACCATTTTATTAGGTTAATTTTGTTGCTAAATAATTTCTTTGAAGTACCTATAGTTGTATGTGTGCAAGGAGGTCGGGAATAGATACTTCACGAGTGGCAGTCCTGAAGCGGACGACAGTGGTATGAACAGATGTTCGCAGCGAGTATATCTAGCTTGCATATATATATAATATAATTATTTAGTCTATGATTCAACGAATCCCTTATTGACGTACGTAAATAAAATTTCATACAAAATTACATTCATCATCACGTAGAATATTTACCTACAAATATAAAAACAGAAATTATTGTAGTTTATTGCATTCCATTATGCTCACAAAATACCCTATGAAAACAATTCGATTGGCTAAATATTGAACTAATTGAACAGACATTAATCGTTTCTGACTAAAATTCCCAAAGCCTGACTAAAATAAAGCAGAAACAAGTTTGACAAGGTGCTTGTATCTTTAATACATTGCTTTAATAAATTTGATTTTTGTTTTAATTCCAATTAAATGCTGTTCAAGCCTCAATGTAACTTCTTTTTATGTTGTAAATATTATCTATATGAAAGAACACTTGAAGCCGAACAAACTGGCTCAAAGCATAATTTTAATCCACATTGACATAGCGTGAATAGCCTGCAAGCAGCTTGGTAAACTCACAATAATAGTAAAAATTAAAAGTTATATACAACTAAACAAACGTTGACTGATGCGTGAACAAAGACTCCAATATGTGGTACATTATTTTCATACCCTAGTACTCTACTTACAGTATAATCTTTAATTTAGCACTGACAACCATCTGTTGGTATGTTTTTGTAGCGGAGCTTCGAACGCCAAGTGCCTACCCTACAATTCAGTCACTCATTGACTTTGGATTCGATGCGGATTCATTACGATAACATAAGATTGTAATTGTGTAATTTAGGACCTTCTAAATGAGGAGGAATTTTTAAAAGCTTAACAGACAGATGTGTTGCTGGGGAGTTTGTTGCGCCACTTCTTCTTCCCAGCTACAACACTAGGAAGTGGTGACGGGCGGGCGTTTTGGGGGACTGTCTTTATGTAGAACTTTGACGTTCAAAAAGTGCTGGCACTCAGCCTAATTTGAATAAATGACTTGAATTTTGACCATGAATTATCTGAATAAGCGCGGTTTCATAATGTAGGGTAGTTGCAGATCAAACGCTCGCTACAAACTTTAGATCACAGCTGCATTATTGAACAATCTGGGTAAACTGCTATTGAATATTAGGTTATATATGATTACCCGACAAATATTACTGACGGTACATATAAAAAAATACAGGTTGTTCTTATTCTGGGAGATTGAATAAACTTATAGCGGGGCGTTATAATGGCACATCGAGGTTTAGAAACTTTGTGACTGCCATGACAGTAAGAGTGACAGAAACGAAGCCGACATTTTTACAAGTCGGTGTGCCATATTAACGGCCGACTGAATTTGAACACACAAAGATGCATTACAAATTATGTATTGCTAGACAAAACACGAGTAGCCAGCTACTTCTACAGTTGAACAAATTATAAATTGTACTATTTACCCAAATCTTCAATACGTCCCAGCTTCCTTTACTCGTTAATTTATGTTCGTCAAGTCCACCGGGTCCCTCCTGGTACGATGGCTGCACACAGTGTCGAGTGTGTGGCACAGTGTCGTACCGTGTCGCATGGTGGCACAGTGTCGTACCGTGTCGTGCCGTGTCGCATGGTGGCACAGTGTCGCACCGTGTCGCATCGTGTGTCACAGTGCCGCTTCGTCGCCGCGCGTCGCCTCGCGCATGCGCCTCGTATGTACATAACATTTTACAATAACATACCGTTTAGTTATAACACTTAACACATACTGAGATTTATCGTCCATGCTCGATACAGCGACGCGATGTTTTGTTAGACGGAGTCATCTGGAATGTTACAAGCATGTTAGTCTCTGCTAATAAGTTTCGGGTTTTAGTGTGACTGACACCGGCTTGGTCACCATCAAGGATTTTAATTTTGATAGGTAACAATAATAATTAGTCGAAATTTGTCGCCAAATATCAGAATTTGTCGGTCACTGGTTCAAAAGATATAAAGGTTTATAGGTGGCCGATCTGGAGTCTCCCCAGCTTAGCCAACTGCTGTAGCCACATTTGGCGACAAAATATGTAAGAAAACAAATATTCGCTAGGTGCCCTAGTTTTTGAGATATAAATGTGGCCAAGCTGGGGAGGCTCTCCAAATCGGCCACCTATAAACCTTTATATCTTTTGAACCATTGACCGACAAACTGATATTTGGCGACAAATTTCGTCAATTTTTTTGTGTTATCAAAATTTAAAATCCGTGATGATGGCCAAGCAAGCCAGTGTCAGTCACACCGGGTTTTAAGATATGAAGATATGGGATCTAATAAATTCAAGCAAAAACTCAGTGCCCTAATGCAAAATTTCAAGGACCTCCCTTCCATCCCAGCCTTCAGGCTCAGTGGCTTACTTTATTTATTTAAACTTTATGTACCTACAATAGTCGTACATGGGCGGACTTAATGCATCAAGGCATTGTCTACCAGTCAACTATATATATTATTTCAATCCTATACTTGTCTATGCCAGTGTCCTTGCCCTCTATCAAGTACATCCATCTATACTAATATAATTATAATAAAATTAATAAAGCTGAAGAGTTTGTTTGTTTGAACGCGCTAATCCCTGGAACTACCAGTCGGATTTGGAAATACTTTTTGTATACGATAGCCACATTCACGAGGAAGGCTACACGGGAACGGGAAAAACGGGATATGCGCGTATGAAGACGTGGGCACTAAAGCTAGTTTAGTATACAAACCAAATGCACTCAAATATTGATTTCCTTATCTTATCGTTGACACCGTGATGTGTATTGAATACGAAGATTTCACTATAGATAGCTGATACGCTATCTTGCTAGATAAGCAAGATAGCGTAACAATGAGAGAATGTCATGTGTCTGGGGAAATTGCCTTGTAATAAGCGTTAACCTTTTGCACGCCAGAGCATAAACGCATCGGCGTGCCCTTGACGCCAAGCCACAATTTCGCCGTACTTTTTGTCACATACAGTAAAATCCGCTTATAATGACATCGAACGGAAGTGAAAAACACGTCATGCCAAGCATATATTATATTTTAGCCAATTGTGTCCCACTGCAGGGCAAAGGCCTCCCTTTCTTGCTTCCATTCTTCCGGCTTTGGGCAAGTGTGGACCAATCCTGCCGATAGGCGTCAAGCTCGTCCCGCCATCTTCGCCTGGTTCTCCCGCGATTTCGTCGGGCCTTTTCTGGGACCCATATTGTGGTTGCTTTAGCCCATGAACCGTTTGGCATACGGCAGACGTGGCCGGCCCAGTCAAGGTTCCCAGCCATACAAAGCATAGCCGTAAGCTAACTATACAACTTCCTACTTTTGTTAGAAATCAAGTGTAATAGAGAGAAACTATTCTAATTGCACAAAATGTCGTTGCAGGGAAACGGGTGAGAATGATTACGAAAACCAGTGAAAGTGTTAGGAATCACGGCTATCACAGAACATAACTCGTTAAAATAGGTCATAATAAGCGACATGTTCATAAGCGAAGTCCTTATATCCGAACTTTTTATAAGTAAAGAATTTTATGGGAGAACCAAACTTCGCACTGTATTTACTTCGGGTGGTTAATGTTTGGTAAAATAACAGATAGTATAATATCACTTGAAATAACGTATGATATATTTCATGCATATGAAGGTTTCATTTGCTCTAATAACATTTAGTATAACGTTCATTTCTTATATTTTCAATTTGCTATATATTGCTCTTTTTATATAACGTTAATTTGACCTAATTTTCAAATTAACTAATTCTCTGAGGTTAAAGGTTAAAAAAGGTCATCGTTCTTGAGAAAAAAAAGAAATTATTGTAACCTAACCTCAAAACACTAAAGTTACTTCTGCATCGTCTCCAGCGCTGCGGGAAGTTTAACCCCTTCGCCCTACAGCGGACGGGGGTTGCTCTCCCTTTGCGACTCCGGATTTTATATACACTCTAGGAGTAGCAGCCAAAAGATTACGCGAGGTCGGGGTGCCCCGATTCGGTTTCGGAACAGATTCGACCTATTTAACTACAAGTAAAATTATATTAAACGTTACTTATAGATTTTGAATATTATAGTAACTGAATATTATTTCAAAGTTGCATTATACAAAATGTTCAGTATACCATATAAAATTTGATAAAATGAAATTATATCAATAATTCATTACATCATTTGATCGTTATATTAAACAAAAGTATATCAAATGAAATTAGGTCATATAATCATTAGAACTTTTGTTATTATTTCAAACGTTACACCCATTTCCTTCATAGTAAGCGGTTAGTCAATATAACCGGAGTCGTAATGAACGGTTTCCACTGTATTTGTGTCGTATAAAGTACAGGGCACGCGCTTGCTTCTCATGTATACGTGTCAATGGCGTTCAAAAGGTTAAATTCATTCGTGTAACCAAAATATTTCTTGAATACTAGAATTGATTTTTCAACTTCAGGATGTATCTAAGATTATAATTCTAAACTCGTATTTTATTATTGGTCGAAGACGGAACGCTTGCTTAGAAGTGACCGATTCACTCTTGACTTACGTCCGGTCTCAGTAACGTCTCTACCTTTAACCAACTGTCAAATTAACTACTAATAGTAGCTGAAACGTCATGTTACAAAGGCAAAAATGACGTTTCAGCTACTGTTGGTAGCTAATTTGACAGTTGGTTAAAAGTAGACATACGTTATTGAAACTAGCCGTTTAAGATCCTAGGTTGTAGCTATCATTTCGTGATGGCTACAACCTAGGGTCTTAAGGCTAGTTTAAGACCCTAGTAAACTTTAAATGTTCCCAGTTCAGCTAATAAGTTTCCACTTATTAACTGAACTGGGATCATTTAAATTTTACCGTTTAAAGCTTATGAGTAATCAGGAGTTAAAAAGATTAAGTATGTAATTATTTAGCACAGTTTTTTTTTCTTTATTTTTTTATAGGGGCTTTTACGCAAAGCGTTTGTCAGTCCCATCGTAACCTAAACAATTTGAACAAATCCTTCGCATCGTCGCCATTTGGTTGAGATAGGATTTTATGGGACATGCCTACATCAGTTCTGTTCAAATTCAGGGACCTTACTAAGTTATTTCTATTGGACACATTCCATCAATAAATGTTGTAGCTCCTCGACAATTTAGCACAATGTTTGATAGTATTGTACTCACCGTGATACCACCATTTCGTTTTCTTAGGATTTTTGTTGCAGGTCTTAACGTAAAATGAGTTATCTGGTGGCCGTTTCTGAAACACACAATATGGCAGCTTTATTTTTGACCTAATCAAAGTGAAGAACACACGACGAGATTCTTCTCAGGGTAGTCAGCTAGGAAACACCCGCCACATCTAGTTTAAAAAAAATCCTCATCTAGTCTAAAATTACCCAAAAATATTGACGTGTAAAAGTGTTATGTTTAACCTACTTACAAAATAAACATCATTTATCACGATTAGGTCTAGGACTAGTCTAAACCTATTTCATTTTTGCTCTGCTGAGCCACATGAACGACACAGAAAATTTAGCTTTATCAAAGCAAAAAGTTATGCTAGCATACCTTCTCCTTACAGCTACTGAGCATGGACACAATGGACAGACAGACAGACTGCACGGACAGGGCTGGCGACCAGTCGTCTGTTAGTATCGACAGGCAGATGTGGCCGTTGGAGTATACGTGCGGATGAATCGGTATATTGTTACCTATGAACGTCACCTGGAAACAGAAACATCTCATTAGGAAAGTCAGACGATGTTACAAAGATATAAGGTTTAGCCATTCCGGATCTTTGAGCAGTATCCCACAACACAACACCCGTCTTAGTCCGACTGGTCTAAGGGTACCTCCTCCCTATTCTTAGGCGGAAAGTACTCCTCTCTTCCTCAAGTTTGTCCTACAAGTTTGATTTTTGTCGATATCTACCTCTTAAGCCACGCTCTACACGCTCAATCTTATTTGCACCAATTCTTGTTTGTGCAAGCAAACATGTGCGTTAAGACGGCGAAACGGTATACCGTACAAATGGCTAGCACACTATGCCATTTTGCGCTAATGTTTGCATAAACTGTTTGCGCGCAAACAACATTGAGCATGTAGCCTAACCTTTAGGGGTAGATATGGACAAAATTGAAAGTTGTAACCATGCTAAAACAGCTCCAGGACTAGTCCGTAAAACTAAGATCCTTGAGAATTACGTATTCAAGTATTTTCTATGCGTGCACCATCTTATAACTAAGAATGAATACCCTGTAATTTTGCTTTAACCCGCTTCAATAGGCAAGGGTTTAACAAAACCATTATCTAACGCATAATACCTCTTTACTACCGGCTCGAGAATCCAGAGCACAATTAATAAACGATTTAAAGGCACTTAGCTTGAAGGATTAGCCGCCCACGCTCTCAAGATTCTCCTCCAGCCAGTTCATTTGCTTCGAGCCGGTCAACTATAACGCAATGACCCATTTGAACCGGTAACCGCTGTTCTGTTTTAGCCAGATACGGGAATTAGGGCTTAGTGTTACCTCCGTCTGCTATATTCTTTATATGTTTATCGCATGTTAGTTTTTGTGAATGGTTGACTAAAATAAGGTGAACTTATCTCAATATAGCATCCTTTTGAGCGTAGGTCTTGTGAGGGTTTCAAACTTTTTGGGAAAAACATTTGGTATGCTTTTGTAAGTTCGACTTTTGAATGGACCGTGGTTCTGGTAGCTCATACATGCTACAGGTGTCTGAACATAAATTATCATGTTGTCCGTACAACAAAATAGCTAAGCGTAATGAAAATGAGGCAGGTCTTAATGAGAAGAATGGACATTACATTTCCTTTCTATTTGAACTTCCTTTTTACTGAGTCATCGTAGGCTCAATGCGTGTCCTAGAGATAACAATCAAATACTATGCTAAGTTGACTCAGCTGCTGAAGATAAGCGCAGATAAGAGAATCACATTGCTGTGGAAACTGCCTAGCGTCTACCTTCATTTCCAGACAGCTTTGCAACTGACAACCAAGTTGTTTTGATCAAATTAAATCGCCGCTCGCGAATGACGCCTGTAGCACAAACAATGAAACATTTACTTTTCTTATTCATGCTTCAAAGATTTAATCGGTTTTTGCGTAATAAGTGATGAACATAATATGTATTATGATAAACGTCTGTTGGTTTTTATGCCCACTAAAAATATGAATGTAGTGGCTTGACCGGTTGATATGTAAATGAGCATAAAGTAAGACGCTAAGGACGTTAGGTGCGTGTGTACTTCCTACATGGACAGATGTTAATTTTAACGGCATACTACGGCAGGCTCGCGACAGAGAAAGTTCGGCGCAATCTTTATGACATGTCAATTTGCATATACACATAACGTCTACTGGCTGCATACAGTTTAGCAGGCCTATATTTTATGACGGCGTATTTCTGGTTTTGAAAACACAGGCTTTGTATTGCTGATTTTAAGACAGACATATTAAAACCGATGACTTAATGGGGGCCGCAGCAGTTCGCTGGATACCAGAATTACCGGTCTATATGGCGACTCTTGGGCCTATGTCTAACAATGGACGTCTTTCGACTAAAATAATGATGATGTATGCAGACACTTGTAAGTTAATAGGGTAAATTTTGAGGGCTGAGTGAACGTAACATAGACGTTGAACTAACATGTCCAAAAATTCCAAGTGAAAATGCTTCGTATCGCAATTCTATTAGTAAACAAGTGTGGGCTCGCAAAATTGTCGACATTGCAACAAGGTAGTACTCGTATACCTACGTATTACTGAGTGAATCGTCTGGAAATAGTTTATTGGTACGACGTTCGAGAATAGCGCGGGCGTCAAGTTAAATTATTCATAATTTAATTGATTGAAGTGGTGACGACATGGACGGCTCGTGGAACAATATAGCTAATATATGAATCGGAAAAGTAATATAGGGAGTTAGGTACCGTACGACTCGAACCGAAACGCAATAATTTAGCAATAATTGTAAAGCACAAAATATTGAACAATAATTTCGGGTTCATCATATCAGCCGAAAGACGTCCACTGCTGGACATAGGCCTTTTTTGCCAAAAACGCCGCGCTTGGCAGGCGGGTTGGCGATCGCAGTGTAGCTGCTGTTGCAATGTACAGAGAATGCTACCCATACTCTGGTGAGTCCCTTAGTCGCCTCTTACGACAGCCACGCGAAGTGATGGGATGGTGTAATTCTTTTACGTCCGACACAATACAGAAAAATTTAAGAAATATTTGGGGTTGACCAATGAAAATTATTTTCGTACTGACCCAGATACTTCAGATCAGTTTATCTTCTATCTAATCGTTATATTAATTTCTAAAGTGGCGTGTGTTTAACCGGATTAATTATTAACCAGACTAGTTCGCTCGATGCATCACTGTTTGACTCGGAACCTAACATTATGTCGCGTAATATGGCTTCGAAGTACCTATCGATTGCTACGTACCGATTAGACTACAGTTATAAATACAAATAATAGAAAATCAATATTATACTTTGTAGCATTTGAGGTGCTTGAAGGTAAGGGTTAGTAAGTCTGTTGCGGAATTTGTTCGAAAGAGTCATCGAGGCCCTGGAACGCAAAGGGCTTTAGAAGGAACACGGATGGGTTTTAGTCAGTAAGAGTCTGACACGCCCTTCCGCTCCATTCAAAGCGGAAGACGTCATTTGATGATTTGCCATCCGTAAAAAAAAAAGGGGTTTAGTAAGTCTAACCAAGGGGTATCGTGTTACACTGTAACTGGTTTAGGGAAGTAAATGCTTTATGGAGAATACTGGTATTGATCTCGATCTGGGGGGCTACTCTCTAAACTAATAACGATTAGTTCCGAACCCGAACTAATAATGAATGACAACACGATTTGACAGTAACTGTCAAATCTTGTTGTCATAATTGTTAGTGGTTTGGTGATACGGACTAGAATACGCCCGGAACTAAGCCCGAAACTACGGACTTCGGGTTTAGAGAGAAGTCCCCCTGGTTAGGATAGAAGTCAGTTTCAACAAAGATGGGGGAAAGACAACTTAAAATTTATCGGAAAGTTAACATTAAAGGATTACGTACAGATGGTCAGCAGCGTTCTTCCCTACGAGCAAATATACCCAAACAACAAGTCGCCGACACACTTATTATTATTTTTATCGTTTTGCTAGTTATCAAATTTTAGTAATGTGTGTTCCAAAGACAGGTTTTTTATTTATATTTAACTAGTTAATATTACTTAATTGATAACGATTTACGATGATAATCAGGTTTTCGTATATAATATTCCATGGCATAGCAGTAGGGTTAATATAGTGTTTTTTTGTAAATTGTTGCATATAAATAGTACTTACGTATTTTTGGAAAATTCAGGAACACATTTATAATTTAGTTTAAATTTTTTATTTTTTTTCCATGACACTTTTTGAGAGGCAAAAGAATTTAAAAAAATATGATAATGTCGGATACTAGAGCGAGCAATGAGCTCCAAAATATTGAAACCCTTCCAAACTGCTTTTTTATTAATGTATGATTGTATTCAAGATATTCCTCAGTATTTGTGTCAGCGATGAAAGTATAGTATTTTGCGTACTATATTATTTTTCTTACAATTGCCTAAAATATAGTACAATACTATATACTAAGAACTACTAAAATGTCTAGGCAGGAAAATGGTTGCCATAACTATTTAAACGATAGTAACTACTACACAACCAAGACGGGATCGGGCTCGAAAAGCTTTGGGTTTTTTGCCGTGATGTAGGTATCCCATAGGGGCCGTGGATTTTGCAGGGAGAAGAAGTAGGTAGGACCTTACCGATGGCTATACTCAATTTTATAAAAAAATACTTGAAAGAACGTTCGTAATCGGATCAGTACCTACTTCTAAAGATCAACAAAGCATCATACAATCGCTTTTACTTGTTTTAAAAATATGTATTAGTTTAGACTCTACTAAAACATATTTATAGCGTTCTAGTCAAGCCGTTTGAGCATTTAATGTAGGTATGTGTGTCACGGCACCCATACCAAGGATTGTGACTTCGGAATAAAATAATTATATAATGAGAACTTAACAGCTTAACTTACTTGAGTAGATTTAAATAATGAATTGTACTATTTATTCG
This sequence comes from Mamestra configurata, assembly GCA_002192655.3. NCBI lineage: Eukaryota > Metazoa > Arthropoda > Insecta > Lepidoptera > Noctuidae > Mamestra > Mamestra configurata. The sequence goes on from NDFZ01005383.1 coordinate 149,337, forward strand.
CAAAAAAATTCAACGAATAATAAGTAGGAAGGGTTGAATAGTTTCAAAAGCGGGTTGTCACAATATAAAGAGCAATTAAATGATATTCCATGACAGTTTAATTGTTGCACCAAGGCTTTGACCAATATGAAATGCAGCAATTGCTATGATTGTCGAGTTTTTAGAATTTGAAGAATTTAAATAAATTAAATCTTGATAAATTAATTAGCTATGCTGACATTGAGATTAAAACCCAGGCATCAAGTGTAGCAGTTAATTCTTTAGCTGCCGGTCGATTCTGCAAACATGTCGAAGTGAAGGCTTGGGTGAAGTGATCACGAGGGGAGCTATCAATCCATATAAACAAGATGTCACGTGATCACGAAGTGAGCTGTCATTCCATCTTGATTATATGGATTGACAGCTCCCCTCGTGATCACTTCACCCAAGCCTTCACTTCGACATGTTTACAGAATGGACCAGCTTGTTTGTTTGTAAATGGTAATCTCTGGAAGTAATGATTCTATTACGTAGACTGATAGAAAGCAACAGTATCGCTGAGCGTCAAAGGCTAGTTTTTTGTAATTCGGAGAAATTATGGGGTGGGACCAAAACTCCAGGAAAAAAAAAAAAAAGGCGCGAGAAAATATTCCCCAAAGACTTGGGGGAGGCCTTTGTTCTTTGGGGCAGAACAAATATAAAAAAGAAAGGTTCATACTATTTTTTGCGACTGCTGCGATGTGATTTTTTATTTAATATGGGTTTGATCTTGACTCTAGTCTAGGTCATAGATGACAGAGACAACGTCGACGATGGAGCGAGCTTACCCAGAAGAAGCTTGTTCTCTCTAATTTTGAAGAGATTAGAGTTGTATGCGTTCGGAAACACAGACGCAGGCAGAGAGTTCCACTCCTTTGCTGTGCGCATTATAAGACGTTTGCAAACGTTTAGTGCGAATTGGTGGAATAGCAACAAGGTAGGGATGGTAACTTGCAGTGCGTCTAGATGTCCGATGGTAAAAGGTCGTGGAGTTCCTGGACACTCTCCCCGAAGTACAATCTGTAGAAGACCGACAAGCCGGCAACCTTGCAGCGATGAGCCAAGCTGTGAAGCTTGGCATTTATCAGTTTTACGTCGCCCGCTACTATGGCTCACTAGACGACCTTTATGAAGATGTATTAAAGGAGCCTTCCCGATCGGCGTACTTTCCGACTCCTGTTACGTTCGGCGCTCCTTGGATTTCATCAGAATGGCAAATGTAAGTTTCTAATCGGCCCTTCTCAGGGCCAAATACATGAATACGCTAAGAAGAATGGAACAGACCAGAACCACTTAAATCTCGAAACAATTAACACATCTCTGTAAACTTTTGCTCAGGCGTTATTTATTGACTAGTTATTGCATGTTATGTAGGTACGTACGTATGTAAATCTGCTGGTATATTTGCTCATCAGTTAAGGAAAACTAAATAGTACTACTAACTTGTTATTTCTAGATTCTTGATTAAGTTGGGGATCTTTTTTACGCGGAAATTAAGTTTTAATAATATGCATAAATCCGTATAAGTACCTACTTATAAAATGTACTAATGTAATAAGAGTTTGTTTGTTTGAACGCGCTAATCTCTGGAACTACTAGTCGGTTTTTGGAAAATTAGTTTTGTATTATGATAGTCACATTCATGAGGAAGGCTATATGGGAACAGGAAAAAACGAGATATGCACGTACAGTCGCGGGAAAAAGCTATTAATAAAATAAAGTGAACAATAATATATGTGGAGTGGTGATTATTAAGTAGGTACTGATTACTGAATAGAAGTCGAACAAAGACAGTGAAAAAATTGAGTAGGGTCATATTTTAATGTTGAAATACACCTTGCATTCAAACTCACATACATTATACTCTTTATTCATACAATTAGTAATGTGTTGTTTAAGAAATTTAATTAAATGTGCAATCAGAATTGACTTGTATGTCCACTTACCTAATTCCGTGAATCTAATCAAAGTTTGGGTTGAAGAACCCAGTTCAAGGAAAAAAAAAATATATTATCGTGTTCCATACTATGATAAAGCTTATTTTGACGAAGGAAGATAATTTGAAGTACGGTGTACCTACTGTAGCTGCATCAATGCCGCCACAAGAAAAACTAAGAAACAAAATTTGTACGGCAACAAAAAGAACCGCAGCGCCATCTACGATGAACTAACATCGAAATCCTGCATCGCGCAAGCAAAGTTCTCCGTGCGATTTGAACACATACAACAGTCCGAATATCAACTAATGGGCAGCTGCCCACCAGACACAACAGCCGTCTGGTTCGGAGGATCCTCCCATTTTCCAGTGGAGGTATACGGGACTTTACTCTCTGTACAGCATACCCTCTAAACTACTATTATTACTTTGGAATAGTTCCCTAATGGGCCTAATGTACTGTTTAGTTGTGTTGTGCTTCAAATTAATGTTAATTTAAGTATAGCCAATAGGGAATATGCATGCATTTTTTTTATTTGCAAAATAAAATATTTATTATCTCTAGTAAACAATTATTAAATATTTTTAAAATACCTTCATCATTGATGAAGTTATTTAGCTTCAAAGTTGACAGTTAGAAAGAGAAGTCTGATACAAACTGTGACGTCAAATACTATGTCGCCTATACAGCTGCCATAGAAAACAGCAATTTCGCGAGAGGGATAGATATTGTTTAAAATAGTTATATCTCGTTTGTGTTTCGGTCAATTCCGATTCTTTTTTCATTGTCAGTATTATATTTTTGTATACTTCTAGATAAACGCAGGCGATTACATTCATAAATTCAAGACTTATTCCAGAAGACTAGTAACAGAATGCAATAATCTATTAAAAACTTAAGTAGTTTCTAAACATGCCCTTGGGATTAAATGACTCAAATTAATGGGAGTGCTGTAAGTCTCGCCTTGCGTGACCATCACCATCGCGCGCCGCCACATTCCCTACTATGTCACCTCATACTCTGTTGTTTAGTTTGTTAAAGAACTAGATCAATAACTAACGAACTAGATAAACACTTTATCACATATAGCCTTTACTGGGGTAAAATCATCGATTATTTAGACCATAGACGGCACATAACATGCGATGGATTAGTTTAACAAACCAGAAGATCAATTCTCGTACTTAAAAAACGTTTAAATTCAAGACGCAATATCATGTCGGCAAAAACATCTAATGCCATGGCATCTCTAGACATAGATGCAAATGTTGGAGAAAGACTGACAGACTTTTCTAGTCTTTAAACAATCAGGTGATGACAGATGACAGGTTTTTTCAGAAACATATCCAACAAGCATCTGAATAGTCAATGGATAAAATCTCTGGAGTAGTCTTGTGTAGTTCGCGAACGAACTAGTTCGAAAGAGCGCTCCCACGGGCGAACTACGCGAACTAGGTCCCAGATCCACCGCTCTTCAGTTCCTTTTATATGACCGACCTAATAGTATAACTACAGTAAGCGGGAGCGCGGAGCTGCCAGACCTAGTTGAATTGCTGGTCACTTACTCACTAATGCGCTTCTTAACGCTCAATGCAATGCAATATACAAGCTACTATTAACAAATTTTGAATAAACACGTCATTTAGTTTAGTATTAAGGCAATTTTCTAAATTGAACTAATAAATCAATTACAAATACTACGAGTACAACGCATGTAAAGTAATAAATAACGGCAAAATAGTTGTTTTACTAACAAAAGAACGCGCGCAGCAGCAAACTGCAAAGAGCGCGAACGACCTGCCTTATTCTCAGCTCGCTAGCTCAGTCAGCTCCTGTCTCGAGACATTGTCTGGTTGCCATAGCACAGGCTCTGCCTAGTTTGGGATCGGATGACCGTGTGTGAGTTGTCCCAAGATATTATTATTATTATTATTATTGGATAGGGAGCTGGTGAACTAAAAGAGCGAACTAGTTCGCTAAGGTGAACCCCGAACTAAAATGAGCGCTCCCGGTCATAATTTAAGTATACACACTTGCAGAGAATATTAATGCGGTAAATAAATGCACTTACTTCAGGAGAGTCAAATGGGTACTTGTTTGTGAATTTAAACTGCAATACAAATTTTTCGCCTTCATATAGTGTGCCGGGAACACCTTCCATGTGTACTGTCCACCTGGTAAAGAGTAACAAATGTTTTAAAAGAGTTACAATACACTCTTGATTCAGGTTAGTTGCAGGATAAAATAATATTGATGTAGGAAAGAAGTCATTGCTATGAAAAAAAAGCCATTCCAATTTTACAAACATACTAAATAAACCTGAATGGAAAGGAAACTTGGAAAAGTTGGTTACATAATATTTAGCAAATATGCATTCGGTACTCTTGTGTTTTTAATGTAAATTGATATGATACAATAAATGGATTATATTATACTTGCTAAATACAAATACCCCATTCACAACTTTGGATCTGTCTAAGTATTGATATTCAATCATTTGCACTGAAATGTACTGAATAAAAATTGATAAGTATTTAATTTGCTTATCATTGTTGACAAGCCAGAAGCCATAATCTGGTTCAAATAAATAGGTGTTTGAATACTGCTGTTGCGAATTTGTGATGTAACATAGATACCTAGTACCAACCAACTAACCAATGGTTAAGGATATTTAAAATATTACAGCATTTATTCTATAACAAGTAGCCCGCCCGGCTTCACCCGGATGTATATTTTGCATAAGAACCTTCTCCTGACAATTACAAACACATAAAACAAATAATTAGCGAAATTGGTCAAGCCGTTCATGCGTGATGCCGTGACCAAGGGAAATAGGGATTCATTTTTATATAATAGAGTATTTAGTACAGCATTGCATACAACAGTGGCTTTCTAGCCTTCTTCATAGAATGTTGATAGCAAAGTCAATTGTATCAGCTCAGACTTAACATTACATAACCTTTTAAAATACAGTCCACAGTATCAAATTGAACCATTCATTTGTAGCAGACATGAGTAATAATACCTACTAGATGTTTTATTTTTTACACTAGAACTCTGCACCAAGGCCTGACTAGTGATGACAAATTATATAAAATGTTAAATTGTATGCTGCACATGGCTTGTGATGTCTGAGACATGGGTGTGAATGAATAAATAACATTGTTATATCTTCCCATCCAACCTTGATAATCACACAAGTGAAGAACTAAGTTTTTTCATGAGTCTAGTTATATCACAAAATGAGTGTCTGCTTATTCTTACTCCTAGTGTGAATTATGTTACAATTTTAATATTGTGACTGAAGATTATACCTACTTTCTTTTGTTATTAAAAAGACCAGAAATCATCTAAGTACACAATTAAAATAAACAGTAATCTGCGAGGCAGTTTTGTGGCAAACTGTTGGGCAGTAGCAACCCCACGGACTTGATCTCCCAGGAGAGACTTGTTCCTCATCTCTGACTTGCCTTTATTGGCTGGTCAGAGTGAACACTGACGAGAAACAGAGCTCCTAACTCTTTCTTGCCTTAATTGGCCGGTTTGAGTGGAGGTTCGCAAGAGTAAACATGCTCGGGAGAAGGATGTATAATCCAGTAAGATGCTGGTAGGGATCTTGACCATACTTCTGGGATTGTCCTGATAGCTGTGTTATACCTCTCCACACCTCTAGCACCTCATTTATTGAGTATGCAAGTCATCCCTTGTCATTTAAAGCAGTGTATAATGTCAGTGGTCAGGCAGGGGCCAATAGTTCATCCATAGTATATGGTAATCGATCCATGTAGCCACCCAAACTCACAGTCTCATCTTTTGTTTCCATATTATGCAATAGTCCTGCACCAACCGGGGATTGTCCTTGGCTATACTTTCATAGTGCATACAAAGATAATAAAAATATTTATTTCATAAAACAAGATCACTTTGCACTGTAAAACATTGAAGAATATACAAACATATGTTTACATTGTAAACATATGTTTGAATAAATAACAAGAAGGTATTACTATTTATATCAATGTTTACATCACTGCAAAATGTTATTTTGGCATCACATTATTTCACACTCAGGAAAGACAACTAAGGCTACTTCAAAACACCTAAATTTACCATGCTATAATTACAAAAACATTACTTATAACGTATCATGATGCAAATAAATCGATTGTTGTTTACGTACCTATAATTTCATAGATGAAATGACTCTTCAGAAAATAATGTTTTTAATCGAAATTGCAGTTGTTTACTTACAGTGTTAGATTTTGGCTGGCCTGGTCTCCGTCTACGGTGACTCCTGGTGGCGGTTCCTTCATCAGGGACATGAGTTCTTTCTGTAATCTCCGCTAAAACAGACATCGTAACATATTTTACCCCTCAAATTGATATATAATTCGTTTTTTGTACAAAACGTCTATTTCCGTGCGCAGGAATAATTTATATTTCTACATCTATCAACAGTAAAACAGAATTTTCTTTAATACAATAAAATTCTGACAAAAAATCTAATAGCAAAACTGTCACAATACGGACCTTGTTAGATTTTCGATTTAATAGTTACAAATGTAACTTATTCGATAGTGTCATAGGAAAGACTTTATACACGTTAAGCATAAACGATTAATGTGTTTTTTAAAGCCTAATATTTTAATTATTTTTTACTTACCTCAGACGGGGACATAGCCGCCATTGTAATCCAATTAGACGTTTGATGTTGCTAGTTTAAAAATATTGTTCTCCTGTTCAGTTCATTATTTTCCCATAAGACATGGAATCTTCCATTTTTCATTTTTAATAAATTTCGAAAGCATAATTTTAATGAATACGTACCGGATATTTTCTTTTGTGATTGAAAGGGAATGGGATTCAATATTGAATGTGCTGACACCGAGAAACAATTTACATTTTTGTCAGTATTGCAACACAGTGAAAAACGTCAAAATATCTTTTCGGATACACTTTGCAGCGTTATTTTGTGTCTGAAAAATCGACTAATCTTTAGGAAAAAGTGATCACCTCTAATATTTTACTCTCTGGTCCGTTGGCGAGAAACGTCAAATAATTCTTTTTATTATCTGTGAAACAGTTGTTTGCAAATTGCAAATTGAGATGGAAATTAATTTAAAATTACATTTTATTTTGGTATCGATAAACAAAAATTGTTTCTATTTTCTTCGTTGATCGAATCCATACATCGCTATCTAGTGTTGTAAACTCGAAATGTTATTGTATTTTCCTTAGTATTCTTATTTAGTTTTAGCGAAAAATTTTGGTTGAATTTAAGCGGGCGCTATGGTTTCTCACGGTAAAAAATCTTCAGCGGAGTGGATTATTGACCAGCTTAATGTGGAAAATGCAAAATTAGTGGCATTTGTGTTGGTTATTGGATTTATTGGCTACCATGGAGTGTTACATCTTAGATATGGTAAATATTAACCTTATACCCAATTTTTTATATTATTTTGAAATGTTGTACTTCCTTGTGTATACAGGCAATGCCTAGGTACAATAGGTATTGTACATTCATCCTAGGCATTTAGGCAAATAACACCGTGAAACCTAGGTAGGTTTCACGGTGTTATTTGCCTAAATGCCTAGGTTGCATACATATACTTATTTGATTTTTAAAATTTATGTTTCTTCGACTATGCATTTTAAACTCTACAGTGTGTGTTCATATAAGTACCTAACAGATCTTAACTCTCGTTCTCCACAGGGTCTGACTCATGTACTTGGCTCCTCACGTCTGGTCGGTATAAAGGTGATCATGAATGGCAACCTTATGGCTGTATGCTACACAGATACTCGAAAACGTAAGTTTTTACAGAATGTCTGTAACATAACATTTATACCTGGTCAGGAACTCTTGACTTTCGACGACATGGTTGGTGTAGTAGTTGAGCGATTGATGCGCTGCATGTCATGGGTTCGATCCATGCACAGAACAAATATTTGTATTGCCTATAGATAGTTGTTCTGGGTCTGGCTGTTTGTATATGTGTGGCTGTAAGTGCAGAGAGTAATTAAAGGTAAATAAATAAATATGTTTGTAAACGCACCCATGATACAGGAGAAATTCATAGTGTGGGGCAACAGTTTTTTGCATAAGTGACAGTGCTCATCAACACTGTTGACTTCATGTGGAAGTTAATTTGGCCAGCCATTTTTAATTTTAAGATAAATATGAAAAAAAAGTGTTTTAACATATATTTATTTATTTTTTATCAAGTGCCTAAATACAAAGGATCATGGTTTTATCTTCAATAATGATGGACTTCCATACAAACTTACATCCACTATTTCAACCCTTTCAAGCCCTTTTCTCGCAACAAAATCTATTTCCTTCTTGAAGAAGGACATAGAAGGTATAACCTATCTCTGTACCAAATTTCATATAAATCGGTTCAGCAGTTTAGGCGTGAAGAGGTAACAGACAGACACACTTTCGCCTAGTATAACTTAACTCAGTATTATTAAATAGTTCTAGACTGCAGTTCTATGATGGTGAGAGAATGGTCAGTTTAACAGTAATAATGAGATGAAAAACAATTTATTTGATATGTCCTGATAACCTTATCATTCCTGCTATGAATCATACTGCATGCAGGTATTTGGTGGTTAACAACAGATATATGTTGATGAATCAATCCTCTGCCTAGTATTTTCCCTGAGTGATTTAGCTTCTTAGTTTAAATTAAAGATAAGATTTATTAATCATAGATAAGGAATTCGAATATCGGTCACTGTTGATGTAATTAAAAGTTTGTCACTATTGACATAGTCAGATACAAATCTATCTATCGAATCTAATACCTTTAAACAAGCAATTCTTTTATATATGTATAAATATAATCTGTATTTTGGAAACGGCTCCAGCGATTTTCATGAAATTTAGTATGCAGGGAGTTTCGGGGATCGTGACCTCTCGCGTCCGGCCCTGGTTGAATCCATGGTCCGGAGCGAGGAGGCTTGGGAATCGGTCACCTTCTTCTGCGATGCGCGATGCAGTAATGCTAGCGAAGGAGGAGGCGGGCCGCGCGAGGGAAAGGCAAGGCCTTCGCCCCACCCGCCGCCACTGGAGAAGACGCCCCGGGCGTCGGGAGTCGCAGGGCGATCCTCGGCCACCGTAGGCGCGGGCCTGCGGACGGCGAGCGTTGGGTGGCTCGCTGTCCGATCACCAGCAGCCCCAGGTCGATGGCGCGTTGTGTTTCACGCGCGCCTGAAAGAGATGTCAGCATAGAAGACGGGGCCCGCTAGGGCCAGAGCCTGCCAGGGTTGCGGCGGATTTGAGTCACCGCGGCCCTGGAACGCAAAGGGCTTTAGAAGGAACACGGATGGGTTTTAGTCAGTAAGAGTCTGACAGGCCCTTCCGCTCCACCCAGAGCGGAAGAAGTCATTTGATGATTTCCCGTCCTTAAAAAAAAGGGAGTTTCGGGGCGATAAATCGATCTAGTTAGGTTTAATTTTTAGCAAACATTTATTAAAAAATAAGAATCCGAGCAAAGCTTGGTTATCCAGGTACTGTCACATAATCTGGCAATAATTTAAAACCAGCTAATTTAGATTTACTTAATCTTAATTAGCTGGCTTTATATCTTTAGAGATTTCAATGAATATGTGGGATCTGGGGCCTTGCACCTGGTTGTAACTAATTACCTATTAGAATTTAGGTCACAATTAGTTAACAAGGCAGGGGGATGGACAAATTTGTGCAGCTAATGTTTGAGTTCAGCAGTGTTCTTGATTACGTTTAATTAGTGACGGTGGGGTCAATTAGTTAAATCTGTTAGGAAGCAGGATTAGAACATATTAATTAATTTAATGAGTTCTTAATTCTTGGTCCTTGTGAGATCAATTTACAACTGAAACAGCTAGTATTAAGAACCGCAGTTCTCTGCTTTTATTATTAGGTATCTATTATTTTAAAAGTCTTCAAGCCAGCACCAATATCCGAAGCGGGCACGCCCTTTATGTCTGTTTTTTTTAATGCTTGAGTTTGTCTGTTTATGCTGGCATAATGGAGTGTGCTAGCTTACAAGTAGCAAATTATTTAGTTTTATGTTTTTACTTGTTACCTTTGTTGTATTGTTTTTCTTTGCACACCTTTGTATAAATGCTGGTTCTTATAACTCAACAGACAGATGTGTTGCTGGGGAGTTTGTTGCGCCACTTCTTCTTCCCAGCTAAAACACTAGGAAGTGGTGATGGGCGGGCGTTTTGGGGGACTGTCTTTGTGTAGAACTTTGACGTTCAAAAAGTTCTGGCACTCAGCCTAATTTGAATAAATGATTTTGATGATGATTGGTCACGGCGACATTATATTTTATTGTTAGTTAAATACGATAAAAAACCAAAAAACAGCGATGCGGTAGGCCTAAACGAAAATGGCGTTGCGAGTTAGACTACTCACTAAAAGGATTGGGCTCGAAATGTGAAGCATATAGAACAATGGAATAAAGGAAGGGAGGCCTTTGCCTTGCAGTGAGACACAAGTCTCATAAATTCATAATAATAAATAACCAGCAGAATTAATTATATCAAGTATTAGATTTTCTAAGAACTATTTCGTTTCTTGCAGAGACGCTCGACGATGTCTCCGGTACCTGGCATTCTGGGGCAAATACAACAGCTTCGCCTTCATAGGAGACTCCAGGCTCGAACAGTTGTATGAATACTTTATAGGTGAGTTTTATATGTAATTCAAAAGACTTCTTGAACATCGACGCCGAGTTGCCAGCCTGTTGGTTACATTTAGGAGAGTGCATCGAAATTACACAATTTAATTCTGCCTCGCCCGTGCCATCTTCGGACTACAAGACAAACGGCCATGGAAGACATCCTACTGATCATAGCCATACGCACAGAACATTATTGTGCATATCGAGGAACGGATAATAGACAAACAACGTTGTGTTAAGGTGGCCATATATGCTAGGGTATGCATGATGGTTATAACCTTACAAGCTTAACAAACAGGCAAACCCTAGCGTGTATGTTATAAAACTGTACAGTTTTCCTTTTTATGAAACTCGATTACACCTGTCGGTTATGCAAGCACGGCCAAAACCATCATGCAAACCCTAACGTGTATAGTCGCCATTACGAGCTTGGGGTTCGTGACAATAAAAACAGCCGATTATTAATAACCAAAATGACACTACTTTAACAACAGCTTTAAACGTATCTCAAATCCAATACTGACTGGGTCTTATATAGTACGCCAGTTACTTTCAGAACCTATTGTCGAAAGGTCTAGAATGTTCGCGCACACACCGGCCGCGACCACGTGTCGAGATTCTAGAAACAGAAAAGTCTAGAAAGTTCTTGACTCTAATAGTTCAGCTACTCGAGACTAGATGGCGCTAGTGGTAACCGATGTCAACAATAGGTAAGGACGTGGTTATCTTGGGTGGGCCGGTTAAAGTGTTGGTGTGTGTAGTGTTGGTTTTGTCATTGAGAATTTTCCAGTAGGTAGTAATTTTACTCGCATTTTAGATTACACCATTTAATCGAAATTTTGATAGCCCGGAAGATAGCGACGCATGTTAATAACTGAAAGATTAATATTACTGTGACTCATCGATGTACAAGATTGTCACTTTATCATGTATCGCTATGGCTACTGGTAACGATCGATCGAAAACATGCCTACGCTTGACACAAGATACGAATTGGCGAGCATCGAGTCATTTAAAAAAAATAATGATTATTATCATGATACCAATATCACAACTATTTCATTCAACCCGGGTTTTTGATTGAATAATTTGAACAAAAAGCGGTCATTGTGACTTAACCATAATAGTTAGACATGTACCCTCGCAGACGTTTTTATAGGTAATGAGTAGGTACTTTCATCATGTAATGCATATTTTTTTGTCGTGGGAATCTCGTTTTTTTTCGAAAATAAAATATAGCCCATGTTTTAAGTTAATAATGTAGCTTTCTAATGGAGTATTTTTAAAATAGTTTAAGTAGTTTTTGAGCAAAATCGTAACAAACAAACAAATTGTACCTCTTCATTATTAGTTTAGATCTACGTTATCTTACTAACTGCTCTCAGACCAACAAAATAAGGTAGACAGCGCGCCGCAAACATCAAAACTGAAGCCATAAAACCGTGCTCCTGCAAGTAAACATACACGCTCACGCACACACCTACACTAAAACCATGCTCATCGCGCTTAGTTTGTCACGAGTCGTCGTCAAGATAACTTAGATTTAAAAAATATAATTATGCCTTCATGTGTAGTGAAAAGTTGCAAAAACAACAGCAAATCACATAAACATTCTCACGGAATCACTTTTCACTTGCAAATACTTGAAATAACATCGTTTCTTTATTATTTATCTACGAATTTTAGGTTACTTGGAACAAAAAACCTCAGCGAACGAAAGCAGTGACATAAAGTGCAGGGGTTGCCATAAGACGATTTAAAATTTCCCTATTCGATTAATCTATACATATAAATATGATTTCTTACTTCGAGTTATATTCCCATTTTCTTTTTATATGTATTTAATATTTTAGGTTTCCAATTAATAATGAAATTAAAAATAAATGAATAGTAGCTATAAGATTTTGTTATGGTGATCTTTTTGAATTTAATAAAGTTGATTGGAAATATATGAGTTGTTTTTTATAATAGAAGTCCTAAACAATTGAGGTACTATATTATATTCAACAATACTCTTACAATATTACACTAGTTCCTACCCACACAAATATCCCCAAATTATAGGGAAAAAATTTAACAAATGGCAACCCTTCAATACACACATAGATAAAAAGATGTCTTAAGTTTTAATGTTCGCAGTGCGCTGTCTACCTTTTTTTGTTGGTCTGAGTATCTGCTGTACAAAAGTCTCCACGCCAAGGGTGCGGTGGCGAGATGACCAGGATGGTCACCAAGATGGCTGGTTCGAGGGGACGCAAGAAAAGAGTATCGAGAAAGATAATGAGGGAGGCCTATGCCCAGCAGTTGGACACAAAGGGCCAGTAAAGAAAAAAACCGCAGAGATTACCTTACCTCCTAACTCAACCTTGACAAACCATCTTTATCCGTCCCGCAGGTGTGGTCCGAACCCGCTTCGACATGGACAGCTCGTACTCAACCGTGGACCACCGCATGCCCAACTATACGTACGTGGACAACAAGCTGCGCCTGTCCGTCACCTTCATCTACAGCGACGACGTCTCCAAGACTATGGTGGACCAGTTTAGGACGTGGTGAGTGGAAAACTAACAAGCTCTTGTTATTTTAGATGAAAATCCTTCTGCAAGGGCTGTATCGAGGAGGATCGGAAAAAGGATACCTGGAAGGGTTTCGGGGAGGGCTTTGTCTGGTATAGGCTTAAAATAATCAACACAGCATAATTTTCGCTCCAGAAACTGGGTTCGAGTTTTTTTCTAAAGTCTTCAATTAGTAAGTTTGTGTTTCACTAGCGCGCGTCATTGCAATTTAAACCTTATAGTAGTTAGATAAAAGTCACATGACTTGTTGGAATCAAATATTTTCTTCACAGTAGCATTACCCAAACCTAAGCCTTTCGTTTGAAGTAAAGTTTGTTATAAAGCATACCCAAACAGTACACCCAGTCAATTAAACCAAAAACATCCTCTTCCTGCCCTTATCCCATGTTACTTGGGGTCGGCGCAACACATTTTTTTCTTCCATTCTGTCCTGTCAACCGTCACGCTATCACTAACTCCCTTTTCTTTCATATTCCTAATACAATCCAGCCATCTTTTCTTTGACCTCCCTCTCCCTGTCCATCCATCCACATTTATATTTTTGCTTTATAAATCTACATTTAAAGCTCAATTTCCAACAGGCAGCGATCAGACCAGCCTCCCTCAGTAATCGTAGCGTCCACCGGTCTACAACTACTGAAAACTCGAAACACAACAGACTTAGTGCTCGAAGAATACAAAAGGAACCTTACGCACTTGGTACAAGCCATAGATTCGCTTGCCGCGAGGAACACGCAAGTGCTGTGGAAACTGATCGAGTCTGTGGATGCTACTAAACTGAAGAATGAAAACAAAAGGATCAGTAATGCTGATATTGATGCGTATAATAAAGCTGCTGTTGAGGTGAGCGTCTTTGAAATATTATTTTTATACTCTTATTAAGTTTTAATGATGAAATCTAAAGTTATAGCTTATTGACAGACTATGCACAGGCAACTTAAAAAAAAATAAAAACTTTAATATATAAAAAAGTTTCTGGTTTAAGTACAATAAAGTATATTGTAATGCTTAAAAAGTTATTTAAAAGTATTATTAAGTTTAATTTTTATTTCTATTAAGGTGCTCATCTAGTCGAGTATATAAAATTCAGATCATAGTAACTAAATGACGTTTTCGATCAAACAAAAAAATACGCTACTTATTAGCAGGGATCGGATAATCGGGCGCTAATATACCTAAACTTCTTCCCGTGAAAGAACAATATGGATATTCCTTTCCGAATAACTAAGTAATACCGGGTTCCCAGGATTGAACAATTTTGTAAAAGCAACTATTTATAAAAAACTTAATGAAATTACAGCAGTGGTTATTTCGATTTAGTATCTTTATTTTATTCAAAACTAATGGAATACCTATAAAAAACATAATGTATTGTGTTGTGTGTGGTTAATGTGTTGTATTTATTACACGACTGCCCAAGAAAAGTAGTGTAATATTTTTTATGTTTGTATGTAACTTCTAAATGACTGAACCGACTTAAAAGCATGTCCGTATTATACTTTCGTGGGAATAAAAGTGAAGTTTAGGTAGATTAGCGCCCGATTATCCGATGACTGCTCATTAGCATTACTTTAATTAAAACTTAAGTAAACCATCTTCATTAAAATACTCTGTTAGCTTATTTTCGAGGAAAATTCAGTAGATTTTTATCCCTATCCTGCAATAAAACTTATAATGTAGGTAGTATTTAAAATAAAAATACCTATAATTACTGCAAAATGTGTGGTACATACTGTGGTACGTGTGTGTTATTTTGAACGCACGCATAGCTGCTAGCTTGTTATCTGACATATTTTGCTACTGAGAAAATAAGTAAGGTCTGGAGACTCCGGGATCTTGGACCATTGACTTATATCCATAATTTTTAGATCGTGACTCACAGCGCAGCTAAGATCTGGAACTCGGCGCGGCTGGTGGCCGAGGACGGCGGAGACGTGGCGCTGAGTGCGACCGCGCTGCGCCACGCCGCGCAACTGTTGCTCAACATGTTCTGCAACGACCACATGAACTTCAACGACGGCTCGTGCTGCGCTCAGCCCGAGCCCTACACACAGCTGCAGATACTGACCTTTGCGCTGTTTTTGCTGTGGTGAGATTAACTCAATCTTCTTCTACTTCTCGTGTCGACTCTGTAGGGACATCCATACTGCCACATATTAACTAAACAACTGATGTTGTAGCGACGTCTACACCGCCAGATACGAACTGAAAACCTTTCTCACACAGATCCTGCATCGCGGTATCAAAGTTTTCCCCGCGGTTTGATATATGATATTTGCTTTGCAAGTAGGTTCAACATAACACTTTTACACGTCAATCTTTTTTGGTCATTTTATGCTAGATGAGGCCGGTGTTTCCTAGCTGACTACCCTGAGAAAAAACACTGACACAAACTCAGAGTTCAAAGTCTTGAGGACAGATTTGAGTGGATCTGTCCAGACTGTTCAAGCATTTGCCAATTATAGTGTACCTCAAACTTACAACGTTAAGAAGCTCAACGATTTGACGAACAATACCAAAGTAAGGTCATTTGGGTAGGCCGCATAAATAACTCAAACTGCCAGACTAACTACAATGAAACCTTAATGTGGCGATCTAAATGGTCCTCACATTCACAATACGTTATATGAGGACCATGCAGACCAGTGTCTGAAATGGTCTTTTGAAGAAAGAACCACATATTTTTGAGTGGACCTATCCAGTCAGTGCAAGCCTTTGTCAATAGTCGAATAGCTCAACTTAGAAACAATAAGGAGCTCAACGACTCGACGAACGATGCCAAAGAAAGGACATTTGGGTAGGCCTTAAAAGTACTCAAACTGCCAGTTTGAACATATAAACAGCCAAATTATCAACCATTGGGCAGTCGCCCACCAGATATTACACCCGTCTGGTCGGAGGATCCTCCCTTTTCAATGGAGGTTTGCGAGACTTCACCCGCATACTTCTAAAACGCGACAACTCAAATTTCGTCCGACCAGTATGTAGCGAGATAGACCGCTCGCCATTAGCCACGTTCTGGTCCTGAAAGGTGCAGCTGGTTGGGGGGCATACAGGGTAGGAAAATAGATTCACCCTGCTCCACACTGGCACAGAGTTTGGGATGGGTCTACGATACCTCTTTAGCCAAGTTGTTTCTGCAACGACCACATGAACTACAATCCCGGCTCGTGCTGCGCTCAACTCGAACCGTACACGCAGTTGCAGATTCTCACCTTTGCGCTGTTTTTGTTGTGGTGAGATTTATTTATCATTGCCTATGCTTATTTTTTTGCGGCTGATAGCTGTTCTGGAATTATATTCGGTGTAGAGCATGCTTAGTAACTCAAAAAATAAACAAAAAAGAACGGACAAAATGGTTATGGCGTTAGCAATTTTGAAACTGCGGTTTCGGTTATCTCAAAAATGGGTGTTATTTTCCTTCCTGCAAAACTCAAAATCTGTAATATTTGTAAAGATTAGGTTATAACTACGTTGAATAAAAATATCAATCGCTTTTCAGCCCATTGTAAAACGCTCAGGATTCAAAGTCAAAGTCAAAGCGTTTATTTCAATTAGGCCATTAAACGGCACTTTTGAAAATCATCATTTACAGTTAAAATAATAGTATGAAATGAATGAAGTGACTTTACTGTCCATTCGGAAAGGTAGATTCTTATGGAGACGAACGAAAAAAAAAATATAAATATATAATATCATAGTTCAATATACTTCCAAATAGATTAAAATATCCGCGAGAATAGAAAACTGGGTTGAAAGATATCAGGATTAATTAAAATATGAAATTTTATATTAATATTAATAAATCCCAACGTGTGGAACAAAGAGAAACTATCAATTAACTAATACAGATAGAATATTCTTTATTAGCTGTTGCCTGTGACTTCGTCCGTCTTCGTCGTGGTTTGTTCACGATTCAGGGGTGTTTTTGCACAGATCCCGAATTATTTTTCTAAAATAAAAGTAGTCTAAGTTACTCCGTATAACAACTATATCTTAGTGCAAGTCTCATCGTCAAGGTCTAACCGTTTCGGAGATTAGCCAGAACAAACAAATAGACAGAAAAAAAACATTAAAAATGTTTTTTTCTTATAAGTATTGTATAATTATAGTTTCATATGCATTAATTTAGTAAATAGTTGTTAATTTAATAATATAAGAAGAAAGATTATGTACACCACACAACTTATAGAAAACGCACAAATCATTTGTGAGTGTCAATTTCCCTGAGTTTGTGTAAAAATGGAAGGAATGGGGAGAGATTTTGTCCAGGAGTGGGACAGTCCAGGCTGAAAAAAAATATATAGTGCCAACCAATCAAGTATAAGCCCCCTCGTGTTCCATGTAGCGCAGTAGTGTGGTGCCTCCGCGGCGCGTGGCTGTGGTACGAGGCGGCGCGCACACGCCTGCGCGGCTACGCCCCCGTGCACGCGGCGCCGCAGCCCCCGGCCTCCGCCCTCGCGGCCCTGGCGCGTCTGGGGCTCATCATGGCATACTTCTACCTGTGCGACAGAACCAACTTCTTCATGAAGGAGAATAAGTACTATTCGGAGTGGAGCTTCTGGCTGCCCGTGGGATATGTGTTCGCACTTGGACTGTTCTTTACGGACGAATCTAGGTCTAATACGTAAGTTTCTTCTTTAGTTTGTAACTAGCTTTTGCCCGCGATTTTCCCGCTCCTGTAGGAATTTCCTGTATAGCCTATATTCCTCATGAATGTGGCTATCATTTACAAAAAGAATTTTCCAAATCCGACTCGTAGTTCCAGAGATTAGCGCGTTCAAACAAACAAACTCTTCAGCTTTATTATATTATATGAATAAATATATTAGTATATATATGTATTAAAATAATGATACCTCTGACCAATGGTCCACATTCGTTCTGAATCAAAAAAGCTGAGATTCGAAGGGTTAAAATGATGGCATTACAAAAAAACATTTAATTAGTATGACTTCCCCATTAAGAAGCCATGACACATCACTTCCCCATTAAGAAGTTATAACATACCTAAGAATCACACCTATTATTTTAAAATTGGACTTCCTTCATCATCCTCGCTCCATCGTCGACTTTGTCTCTGTTATCTATGACCTAGACTAGAGTCAAGAGCAAACTCATCTCCGATATAAAAAAAAATATAAAAAACCCTTCACGACAAAAATAAGAGCATTCCCGTTTCCAGAGTCCTCCACCGAGAGCAGACAGACGAGTGGAAAGGCTGGATGCAGCTGGTGATCCTCGTGTACCAGGTGACCGGCGCCAGCAAGGTGCTGCCCATCTACATGCTGGTGCGCGCGCTGGTGTCCGCCTACCTGTTCCTGTCGGGCTTCGGACACTTCTACTACACGTGGAAGACAGGCGACACCGGCCTCGTCAGATACTTCAGGGTCATCTTCCGGCTCAACTTCCTCACGGTGGTGTTGTGCCTGACCATGAATAGGCCCTATCAGTTCTATAGTTTCATTCCGCTGGTCTCCTTTTGGTATACTTTGGTGAGATATTTTTTTAATGTTTTTTTTGACGTTACAACGTCTAATAAATCGATGAACGCCGGCTGCACGCACGAAAAAGGATGACGTCATTGTAACGTTACGCTCATTGTAACGTTACGATCATTTAGCCACACGTTTTCTTGCTTATGTCAGAATCATATTGGACATAGTGAAGATGAAAATAAAAAAGTACCTGTCTTGACTATCTGATGTGTCAATAAAATATTATAAGAATTGCCTACTGATTATCTAGACCAGGGCTCAACACCATTTTGTCTTAGTGTATCTAGATTCTAGACAAAATTTGCACTTATATATAACAATATGATTCTATTTAGTCCGTCAGTTAGATTATCAAAAAATATTGGATACGTATTTTTTATTTTAACAAATCAATAAAAAATACGAAGCTAAAACGCATCAAACATAAGGAGTGGGGGCTTGTAACGTCACTTTCCAGTAAAAGGTGTACTGGTGAGGTAAGTGACGTCACACGAGTTTTCAACGCACTGTATCGTCTTAATTTTTTGTTTACGTGACGAAGTAAAAAATACGAGTTAATTGGAAATCTATCTGACGGACTAATTAGATTGTTTTAAGTCAAATACCCTATTGACATGAAAGGAAGGAGTCGTATATATAGTTTGTTCCAGATGTTCGCAATCTTCGCGCTGCCTCCCCACATAGCGCCGTCGTCCAGCCACACGCTGGAGTCCAAGCCCTACCAGTACCTCTACATCGCTCTTAAGGTACGTCGGTGGTATATCTGCTTCTATTTTTATAATTTGCAGTCGCACTTCGCCCAGTTCGAGCGCGCTTATGCGCGCTTATACGCACTAAACGTGGCAGTTCGCTCAAGCTGCATAATTTTTCTTATTTACCGCATTTTTATACCCGTCGTAATTTTTAAACGAAAGGTCCGATTTGAATAATTTATTGTTATTGTGTTGTATTGTGATTTGTGTCTATAAATTGTAATTTACATGTACATAATCAACCTTAATTATCAAACCATTTAAATGGATAAGGATTAATATCATGATACCAAAATCACCACTATTCCAATCCGCCCGGCTTTTGATTGAATAATTTGAACAAAAAACGGTAATTGTGACTTAACCATAATAGTTAAACACATTTCCTCGCGGACTTTTTTGTAGGTAAATTAATCATGTAGTACATTATTTTGATGTATCATCAATAGTTTTCTTAGCGTTGCATTATTGCAATTTTCTTAAGTAGGTATCTCTATTCTTTCCAAATAAAATATAGCCTATGTATGTTTCTAATGGCGAAATAATATTTAAAATCCATTGAGTAGTTTTTGAAGTAAATCGTAACAAACAAACAAACAAACTCTAAATCAGTTTAGATTCCACAGCTCACTTGACTATGTATCTACTTTAGCTTTGTGTATCCTTAGTTGATTTTTGAGTGAAAAATACGCCTCTGAATGGAGTTTTCTTAATCGATAAATTGGTAAAAAATGATTCCTACAACAAAACATTTTCAAAATTAGTGGGTGATGGTTCCACCTGTTTCTACATTATCTGTGGCAGTATATTTAAAATTGTTTTTTTGGAATTACATGGAGCTGGAGGCTAAATTAAAACAGCCCCACGGGTCGATCTCCAAGGTTAAGCAACGCTTGTCGAGGTCAGTGAGTGGATGGATGGATCTTAACATACCGAGAGTCCTCCGTGCCTCCGAAAGCACGCTAAGCTGTTGGTCCCGGCTGACATATTTTGTAGATCTTTGGCAGTCGTCACGGATGGTCAGAAGCCAGAAAATAGTGCCAGTATTATGATACCTACTTATATTTTTCTCTTTTTAGGTGATCGGTCTGCTGGTCATCGTGACGATCCTGTACATGAGCGAGGTGTTCTTCCAGAAGATCTTCGTCACCAGGCCGTGGAAGGCGTTATTTGTGAACTCTGACGATGATATCCATCAGTGGTGGCTGCAATGGAAGCAAGATCGGTGAGTGGACTTTTTAATTATTTTCGCCTTCACTGATTAAAAATTTAACAGTAACGTAGTTCGAAAGAAGATAGGGACCAACACTTCACGAATCTTTTGGCGTTTTAATTAAATTGTCGGTGGGTCGCTGTTGATAACCTTTTTGTGAAATTTTTACGTGAACTTGGCGGTGTTAGTTTCGAATATGGTTACGCACTCAAAGATACTTATAGCCCTATATCCCTATCATTTCATCCTATAATTTCCAATTCTTTCAGTATAATTAATAATATTAATCCATCAGTGCCAATTCAAGAATCGACTTAGTTTTGTGTATTTTAAGTTGATTTTTAAATGACAATTTAATGAAAAAAAAACATGCGGGTCAGTGTTTGCGTACTGCCGATAGAAGTGAAAATTAAGCGAAAGCTAAAGCGTTTGGTGACGATGACGCAAATTCCATGATTTTTGTTAAAACTTCTTTAGGCTCGTTGAGCACTTTTTGGGTGAACAAAAATCATCAGCGACGAGGTTACAAAGCTTCAAAGATGACAATTAGAAATGACGTCTTTAAAGTTGCCATAGAAAACAACGTCTTCGCGAGAGGGATAGATACATTTGTTTAAAATAGTGATATCTCGTTTGTTTTTCGATCAATTTTGATTCTGTTTACACTGTTAGTATTTTATTTATGTAGATTTTTAAATGAACTGATAATAAATATTTTTTTCATCCATATTTCCTATTGCAAAACTGGGTATGGATGGTACGCCGCCGCCGTGCACGTATAGTATGGTCACGAGCAGTCGGTCCACACCCGCAGGTACTCCATGGCGTACGGCTCGATGTTCGCGCTGGCGTACCTGGTGGCGCAGCGCCACAGCGTGCTGGACGACCACAACCACAGCAACCTGTTCCGCGCCGGCGTGTCGCTGAGCGCGACGCTGCTCGCCTTCATCGGGCTCGGCAGCTACGTCACCTTCACCTTCTTCTGCACCAACACCTTCGACTGCAACGAGATACATTCCTACGTCGCCTTTCTGCCGATACTCAGCTATATTATACTTAGAAACGTGTCCGGAGCGCTCAGAATGCGGCACAGTTCCATGTTTGCGTGGTTCGGGACGATTACTCTAGAATTATTCGCCTCGCAGTCCCACATCTGGCTGGCAGCTGACACTCATGGTGTGCTGGTGCTCATACCGAGTGCTCCTATACTAAATTTAATACTGACTTCATATATTTTTGTTTGTACGACGCATGAGATACATAAGTTAACGGGAATTATTCTACCGTATGCGGTACCCGATGACTGGAAGTTGGTTCTGAGGAATTTCGGCATTTTCCTCGCAATTTTAGTACCGATCGGTATTCATGATGGTATGTTCTAGTGGTAGTTTAAACGACTGTTTTTCGGCTGTGTTATAAATGAGTGAGAAGTGTTTTTGTACTAAAAATAACGTGGTTATAAATAAGTGCTTGTAAAGTGAATTTTTAGTGCTTTCTAATGAACACGAGTGAAGTTATCCGTAGGAGAAAATCGTTTTTTTTTTTTTTTTGAATCACGCTTATTTAAATCAGCAGGACATACGAAGTAGAAATCCGCTTATTTTAAATTTATAAATGGAGCCTTCAAAATTGATACGTTTCAGTAAATAAATGAGAATGAACTTCTAAAGAAATATCAAGTTTTTACAAAATGTATCAAATCTTTGTAGAGATGCTGAACAATAATTTAAATGTAAGCTATAAATAAACTGTAAATACTAGCGTTTATATAATGTATTAAAGTCTAGTCTGTAAACATAATAAGACGATGTGAATAAACTAAAGGATTGCTGACTTGAAATGACACTGGGGGTTGTAAGGTACGCTAAAAATCTTTGCATCACCAATGACCTGGGGGGCTACTCTCTAAGCCCGAAGTCCGTAGTTTCGGGCTTAGTTGCGGGCGTATTCTACTCCGTATCTACCACTTATAATTAATGACAATTCTAAGTGGTTAGGTGATACGGACTAGAACAGGCCCGCAACTAATCCCGAAACTACGGACTTCGGGCTTAGAGAGTAGCCCCCCTGATTCGTATGTTTCGTACACTTCACTTGGCGTATTAATCAAAATATTCGCGTCAGTTGTGCAATAAAAATATACGTTATGTTCTTCGAAATAAAGTTAATTTTATACTGCACAGGTGACGCGAATATTTTGGCAAATACGCCATCTGAAGTACCCGAATAAGATTAATGTTCATATTCGTAAGAATCGCTTACGGTATGGTTATGTATGGGTTGGTTCCTGAATTAAGTATTTGGAGTTCAGAGGACCTAGCACGAATATTCTTCACGTTATAGTAACGTAACGTAACGTAAAATTTTACTATTTACTTAATTGTCAGAACTTTGTACAAAGTTTTTATGTTTATAATTATAAATATTAAAATACTAGTTTCGCACATAATATTTATTTGAATTGGGTAGGTACTACACTCATATATTTGTATGATACAAATTGTGTCATCATCTGCCTAGCCTTTTTCCAACTATATTGGGGTCGGCTTCCAGTCCAACCGGATTTACCTCCACAACCCATTAACTGGATAACACGGTACTTCTTAGCAAGACTGGAGTCAGATTTACTGGCTTCTGACTATCCGTAACGACTGCCAAAGATCTACAAATGTCAGCCGGGACCAACGACTTAACGTGCTTTCCGAGGCACGGAGGAGTCTCGGTATGTTAATATGGTCACCCATCCACAGATCAACTTTGGCAAGCGTTGCTTAAACTTGAGCGATCCGTGCGGCTGTTATTATTTAGCAGCGAGCTCCTCGTGCGATACAAATTGTGTATGTCGCATAAAATTAAACCATAATATGGGGTTGTAGTTTTTTATACCTATTCAAAATTCATTTACGTTAACTATACTGTAACATTACTATACGTCAAAACATTTGAGCTAGACCCTCTGAAGGTGTCAGACCGTACTTAAATGTCAAAATTTGACAGGTTTTCAGGCAACGTAGAGTTTGACAAATAATCAACTTCAAATTCTTAATTCAGAAATCGAGGGTATCATTCACGTTCTTAAAATTAAAATAGCAAGGTGGAGATTAAACACGGGTTTTGTTTTGTTTTGTTTTTTCAATAATTTTGAGAAATATGTGTGTTTCGATAAGTGATGCTAGGATTTTTTAGAAGCGTATGTTTGGTCAATAAATTGTTTATTTTAGTATGTTAATCGTGATGATTGAAACAATTGCTATTGTATAGAAGAGTTGCTTGTTAGTTACTAAGAATTGTCGTTTTGATTTTTGCTAGAATACCCAAAGTGGAAAGCAATACATTTAAAGCTTCTATATTTTTTAAGGCTATTTCTACATTTATAACAACAATTTTTTTTGAAGTGAGAACTTCTTTAGCGGCGTAGTGCACTTTTTGGGCTGGGTAAAAAATGTTGACTTGATCGAAAATTCGTAAGACGGAGGGAAAGTTCTGAAGTGTTAAATTTTTAATGTCATATAAATTGTCATATTTGTGTACGATTGCGCAATAAATTAATATTGTATTTTGCCACATAAATGATAGTACTTTTATACTGAGAATTAAAGCAATTCGTGCGAAATTATTCCCTAACCATTCCAAAATATCAAAAATGCACAACGTTAATGTTCAAGTTTTCACTTCTGTCGGCACTCCCGGAGTGCAACCCGTTGTTTTTTTTTTTTAACGATGGGAAATCATCAAATGACTTGTTCCGCTCTGGGTGGAGCGGAAGGGCGTGTCAGACTCGTACTGACTAAAACCCATCCGTGTTCCTTGTAAAGCCCTTTGCGTTCCAGGGCCGCGGTGACTCTTTCGAACAAATTCCGCAACCCTGGCAGGATTTATAACACCTTGCTTAGCAAAGTTATAAATAAATTGTAAATACTATTTAATACAAATAGTTCGTTACGTATATCTACGTTATGAACGATGTTTTTATATTTTACTCGAAGAAGTATAGAACATGCCATTTCATCATGGATGACAATGACAACATGACCGTTAAGAAGGAACATACAGTTTAAAAAAGGTTTACTTTTAATATTCGATGTGCCTACATTAAGAGTAACCGATGGGTATTTTTTTGATTCATAAAAATGATTAGGATCCTATTGAGCCTTGATTTTTTTAGCGAGCGAGCCTGTTTCACAATTTCCAGGTAGAATAGTCCACTATCTATCAAATTAATTGATTCATAAAATAGTCGATAAACATACACCAGATTACTGTGTTTTTCTATTTTTAAAGATTTCATACAAAATACTGTTTAAGATCTGTAGCTAACAACCTTAAACACACATTTAATTAATATTTTTCAGTGTATCTTAATCAGAAAAGCTAGTTCATCCGTGTCATTGATTCTACGTACGTTCTCGTTTTCCCAAACGGAACTACCGTTGGTATCTGTATCCACAAGGGCGTCGCAAAAAAATGATAACACTCAGTCGCAGTATAAATAGATTGGGAACCCCTTTACTATTTAATTGGAATTTTTGAACAGGCCTAAATAGTTTTGTGTGTCAATTCTTATAAAATGTACATTTTTCTGTACATATTTGTATGATAAATAAATTATTATGCTTGCTACTACCTACCTGGTTTTATTTCTGGGAACCTTTATACTTTCTTGTTGCAGAGGGACAATTCACACCGAGACCGACGCGACGATGTTTGAATGGGACACTTATTATGCTTCACGTCTCGGTGTAAACTGACCTGACTAACGGTAGGTACGGCAACGGTGAAGTGAGCATGAAGTGAGCTGTCAACCCCTAAATTTAAGATAGTGACAGTTCACTACACAGTGAAAATGTTTTAGAATAGACAATTAGACAGGCTGATTACCGAAAGGTAAACAGTACTCGTATGTAGAACGATTACTTTTCAGGGTACTTTCTACATATACGAGTAAATTGTTCTTAGTGATTTATGATCCCACTAGTTTCTGCCGCGACTTCGTCTGCTTGGGCTTCAGAATTGAAATATTATAAACGTAAATAAATTGTATGTTGTAATAGAAGGTTGAAAGCCCTGAAATTTTACATCATCATGATTTGACTTCGGAAATAATTTCGGAACAAGACCGGTCATTCAACCGGCTCTGCATTCCATTTCAGTCGTGTGCGTGTGTTGCACAAACATACAAGCTTTCACATTTTGTAGTTAAGTAGAAAACTGTTAAGAAAAAAGAGTGCTATTGCAGTTTCTATAGAAAACTTAATATTGCTGTCTCTGCCTATCAACCCTTTTTCCAAAAATTACTTGCCAGTTTGTATGAATTACCGTCAGTACACGCTCTTTAATGAATCTTCACACATTCATGAATAAAATCTTAGTCGAATATTAAGAAGGATGTTAAAATAAAATGCTAAAACTTAACAAGCAAAATTTTATTTACCTTTATATTTTACATTGTGAATAAGACGTTAATATATTGAATATACACCTTAAATTATGCGTATGGTGTAAAACATATTTACACAACTCGCTTAGTGCTACAAACACGTCAACGATACAAATAAGTGAAAGAATTTAATTTTATAAACAAGACACATCAAAACACTGGTTTACGGTTAACCTAGCGGTTTTCACCCTTTCATGTAATGAATTAATAATCAAAAAAGTATTACGCAAGCTTCTTATTAAATTCTAGTTCATTCAAAGTCACAGTAGCTATCAGTTTTTGAGTTTCGAAACGGACTTTGTGTTGGGAGCCTAATGTATGATTTTCACCGAGGGAGCCGAGTATTTTGCTAAGTCAAAGGAGATTAAACTTACCGTGAAGCAGCAAGTCATATTTGCACGGTAAAAGTTTGTAGCGGTAAAGTTAGGTAAATTGTCAGAACTGGTTATGTCTTGAAATTTTTGTATTAAATCTAGGTACTCTTATCGTAAAGTTCCAATTATGAAATTAAAAGTTGTACCATATTGACAGACTTTATCCACAGACAACTCTAATAAAATTAAAAAGTTATTTTCTATCACACCTTCCTCCTTCCTGCTTTAAGTAACTTTTTTTCTCGACTGTTTTAATAACTTATGTTTGTGAAAGTATCATAAAGTACCTAATATTATTGTAGTTTTGAAGAATGATACCTACTTGCTGAGATGTTATTGATTGAATTTAACTTTGCAATGTAATTTAATTTGTAAATAACGATAATAATTGGTACTGTTTTAAGATTTAAATTATAATAAATATTTATAGCAAATTCAAGACGACAGCGACACCTAAACCGCATTTGAGCTTCACGCTTCCAATCACAGAATTTATTTATTTTATCATACAATTATTTTATTTAAGTACTAATTTTATAATAACATATTGCTTATAATAATTGGGTGCTCTCACGATGATACTAATTTTGACTTTTCTATGTTGATTAAATATTAACAATATTCACTATTACTTATGTAGTTCAAATAATCAACAGGCAAATAAATCAATCTTCATAATGTTTATAATTTTAATTTTTCAAATAATGTTTTTTATATTTTTGATTTATTCAATGAGACGCTTTTGCCTGTTGGTCAGTTGTTCAGAAATACTATTTTATGACAAAGTAATGAAATTCAGTTGAAAATGAGAAATAAATAAAGTGATTTCATAAAAGACATTGAATTAAATATGTCAAATATGTTTTTATGTTCAAATTATTAGTAAAAATCACTCTAAAAGCGAATTGTTGATCGCAATGATTTTTCTTAACGATGAGAACGTATAGGTAGGTACTTACACTAAAAAGTTCTAATTAACACGGCCAAATGTTCATATCTACATATTTTCCACAGAGTCGAAGGCACGGAAACGTAGATCTCATAAAGATCTCAGGATGCCAAGTAATCAAATCATAGACAGAGTAAATGAAACACATCCACACATCGATCGAGCGAAAGCGACATTTTAAGAGTTAAGTTTTAGAAAATCAGTCTCAATGAACAGGCCATTATTTTTCATAATTTTTAGTTATAGATAGGTACTATTTTACATTTAGACGCGTTCTAGGCATTGAATAGATATTCGAAACTTGGGCAGGAAAATGATCTAGTGTTATTTACCGAAACCTTTTGAACATAAATATCTAACTTTTCATACATTTCCTTTTAAGTTCATGATATTAAAATAAATGACCCGGAGTTAAAATAAAGCAAACATTTAATATGCTGATTACATTATTAATTTGGTTTCCGCTTTTGTTCAAAAGGTTTACATTAGAGATGTAGGTACAAAGGACGCATAAATGCTTCACTAGTTAACTAAGTATTGATTGAAGGTTGCTGTTCAAATTAGTTTCTATCTATGGCCACTTAGTTAATATATGAAACTGATGTTGCAATTAGTTGCACGAAATCAGACATTTTGATAAATGTCTTGCTTCTTGTTTTCCCTACGAATTAACATTTAAATAAAAATTATAAACATCGAACACATAGACAGTGACTTACTTAGGTATAAAAGATAACTGTATACATTAAATACGCATTTATTACGATACACATTGAAACATAACACAGATTTCTAAGTTTTGTTAGTGCACAAACAATGTCAGTCTTTGTACAGTCGAATCACATAAAATTATTGCTGAAACTGTAGGTATCTAAGCATCTAAAGTTTGTTCATACTAATCTAGATTTAAAAGGACAAAACAAAGAACGTTTAATGTTTCTTAAGGAGGATCGGATTACTTGGATAAACACTAGAAAAAAAATTTAAGAAACTAGATATCTATCTTATATGGAACGTTTTTTAGGGTTTTATATTATGTTAAGGCTAACTAAACTAGGTATCTATTGATTACAGAAAACTTTTCTATTCTGGCTTAACATAAATATGCATTAAGAAGTAACAACAGAATAGGGCGCTATTCAATAGGATATCTATGAAGGGAGTCTACCGACTCTATTAGTGTGGGTTTATTTAGACATAGATGCAGTGAACTATTCTATTGGTGCATCAAGTACATACTTACTTCAAGATATCAATATATATCTTAACATATTATGAGTGCTTATATTCATATATATAGTTGTATATAAGTAGTAATTGTGCAATTGGTATACAGATTTTTTTGGGCCTTTCATTTTGTTTTATCCTTACAATCTAAAACATTTTACATGTATGTTTTTTGTCAAGAAAAATGAAAAGATTTCTCTCGAATCCGATATTTACAATAATAAATAAGTTACATATTATATTTACAAAACAGCAAAAAGTGCGCAAAAAACGATTTCACAAAATATGCATTTGAGCAATACGTTTAAATTTACAAAAAGCATATTATACATAGTTTATTTAACAAAACTACAAATAAAGCGAAATTAAAAATACGAAACATACATGATATTAAAAGAAATCCTATTTAGTTTATGGTAGTAAAAATTATAGCATTGACTTGCTGTGTCCTACGTTACAGTACGTCACTACGATTCCTTATCTACAGTAAAATATGTCTTCCTACAAAATCTTCTACAAATAAGTTATTGCTATCGAGAAATTATTTACAACATGAAGCTAAGTTACGAGTAGTTCGAGACATCAAAAGTGAACAGAAGGAAATTAAAACGTTCGATTCCTTAAACATTATTCCTAAAACAATAACATTCCTAGTATTCGTGTCGCTTAGTTTAATATATCACATTAGATTAGAATCTTGTATACTCATATCGATTTGGTAGTTGTTTAACATGGTGATTGTTTTGAAACATCCAAAAGGGTTTTATTTGCCTCAACTTTTAGTTAAACAATTTATTCAGCGACGAATGCCTTTCCAGAAAATCCAATTTCAAAATACATGCTATGAATATTTTTATCACTGCTTGATAAATGAAACGGCACTGCTTTTTTTAACACAAACATTTCAATTTCAGTCGGAATTGTCTTGACCCGCGGCAGTGTTTAAAGTCCTTGTGTCTTCACTTATTAACGACCTATCGTAACGTCTTTGTCTGGTTATTTTGGGCCTAACTGCACTAAGTAGAGGAGCTGATATCGCGTGGCTGGGAAGTCGGCTTAAGTCCTTCCGTCCTTGGAGTAGAGGTGAAGTGACGCTCGAGGATTCGTCGCCTTCGTCGTCGGAAAGAGCTGGGTAACTTTCTTTCATTTTCAAGCTGCGCTCTAGCCGTCGAAGAAATCTGGAATGACCTATTTGATTAACAAAAACAGAAACATATCTTATACTGGCATGTTGGTACTTAGCGTACTTAAGAGATTAAAATGGATTGAGATTGTATGTTGAGCAAGGACTTTCTTCGTTGACTTATATTGATACATACCTTATCTGATTGCTAATTGTCCGCAACTTGTTGACTTTCGGCGGTTTTCTGGAGTCTTCAGTTAGATCCAAACTCGAAGATATTTTAGACGACGTGTCCTGTAAGTTTAAAATAACATAAAAAAGATGCGCATGCACTATATGCACTACAGTTGTTACTATTTTCAAGTACCATGCCTCTATGTTATTTTGTAACAATGAATCGGTTGCATGAATTCACTACACATTCTTAATGATCGAACTTATCTACTCGATACATAAAAATAATATCATATAAACATTCAAAGTAACAACGAGAATCTTATATTACGTAAATTGTATAGGATGTTACTAAAGATTAATAAACAAATACAGAAACAGAAAAAAATAATAAAGAACTCGAAAAAGACCGGCAAGTAACATTTCAAACAGTATGAAATGAAAGAAAAGATGAAATATATTTGGTGACTGCAGCCCTGCACTACAAAATTAACGAAGTAACGTCATTGCTGCCTGACTACAATCACCTCGGAACTACGGCATTTTTGTCTCCTGAGCGGTTTCCTGAAGCGCATCGGCTCACAAGGCTGAAAATAATCCAACACATATCTACAACCTACCGTCAAATAATCATAAGAAGCTAAAATTATCAAAACATTGAGAAATTATATCTTGTTGAAAATAACAGCGTGATTGATATTAGGAAGTGCATGGTAAAGAAGTTATTTTGGAAAAAAATATGTACATAGATATTTAAGTTAAGTTTAGAGCGTTATTTGGATTCAGTGCGGTAATTAGGAAGAAGAAACATGTGTACACAAAAATACAACACAGAATAATAGATAAACCTACAAAGTATTAAAGCAACGCTTGGGTATGCTTATTATTAATTAATTACAATTAGATTATAAAATTATGGTTTTCCTTGTTTTTTTTAATGATATTGTTATTTAATTTTTTTATAATTAATAAAGTAAAAATATAACTACAAGGAATTTAGTAGGTACCAACAAAAATATTTAAAAAACTTCGTATTCAATTTCAAATTCCAATATTTAATAAAAAGTCATCACAACCATCCATTTTTTGCAAAACCTGTATTCACAAAGTGACTGCGACATAACTTTTTTTTATTTTTACAGTTAGTTTAGAAAACTTTTAATAATAATTCAAAAGAAGGAGGATACAGAAAACAACTACACTGGAAATCCAAGCATACACTGGTGGGCAAGAAAAAGGAAAACTAAAAAGTTTTTCATACCTGCATTTCTATATCAGGCAGCCTTAGCTCCCTGGCGGAAGCGACGGACGCGACGCTGGCATTCGACACCGAGTCTTCAGAAGAGGATGATGATGCCGGTGCTGGTGCTTGTGAACGCGACCGTCTCCGACCTCCTTTGCGACCACCACGCGCTGTGCCGTCGCCACGACAGCCGGGAACCTGTAGGAGGCTTAACTGGTTAAATGATGTTTCTAGTTAGAGATGTAGAAGCAGGGGAATTATTTTCTTGAATAGTTGGTGGTGTTTTTTGAGTGACGAAGGGCTGAAGTTACCATACACTTGCACCTTTTAGGACCTAATGAACGCTACTGACGCTGCTATTAACGTTGCGATTCGAAAAGAAGACGAATTGAACAGATCGTCAGGATATACAAGCAAATAGTCTTACCTCTAATAAGTTGTGCATGGAATGCGGCATGTGTGGCAGCGTGGACTTGGTGGTGCCGGTGACCTCGTGCGAGGACGTGCGCGTGTTGCGCCTGTCTCGCTTCCTCCCGCTCTTCTTTTGGCAGTTACTGCCCAACTTGTTGACCGCACCCTTCACGCATTCCGAACTCGGAAAGTCGTACAACCCGTCAGAATCTGTAAACGGCAGCTGTCTACCGTAAAACTGCGGCGAAAACCTCCCCAAACCAGTTTTGTCGCTTAACGGACTCTCGCTCCTCGAGCTGACCGGGCTCAGAGGTCGACTACCTTCTGGTATCAAAGTGGGCGGCCTTAAACTAGCCTTCTCGTCTAGTCCTCTCTCGACACTAACACACTTAACTATAGAACACTTGGTCACTCCGCTAGGGGAGCATAGCGCCGCAGTCGGAACTTCTAAAGTCTCTTTCAACGCGACTAGTTCCATCTCTTTCGCACTCGTCGGAACGTCATCTACTCGTTCATCTGTCCCTATGCCTTCGTCGTTGGATTCTAACAGGGGGTCGTCGGAGAGCGTCTCGGAGTCGGAGCGTCCTCGCCTACGTTCCTTACTGTC
>NDFZ01005383.1:181573-353380 GCA_002192655.3 Mamestra configurata
GGAGTTGGTCTTCATAAGCGGCCGCCTTCGCGACTGAAAGCACGACGGTCCCCCGCCGGAGCCAGGATCCTCCATCTCCGAGGGGCACAGAGGATTGCTCGAACCGCAGCGCGAAGGTCCAGGACTCGCCATAGAGCTGTACCCTGACGAGGATAGGTTGGATTCTGAGGGGGCTCGCTCTCCTCGCGCGGACATTGAAAAGGGACTAAGGTAGCACATGTTGCCGGAGGGTGGGGGCGGTCTAGGGGACATGGGTTCATCGGATTCCTCACTAGCGTTGTAGGTGACGGTGATTAGGGGAGGTGGCTGGAACTCTAGGTGCGGTGGCGTGCGGCGCGGCGGCGGCGAGCCGGGAGAGGCGCGCTGCACCTGCAGCACGGGCACCGCCGCCCGCGCGGGGGGGGACAGCGGGGACGAAGGCTGGCTGTGCGACAGGCTGGGGCTGGGGGACGAGGTTACATGCGTCGACGCCGTTGGAGTCGTCGTCGCCGTGTCCGTGCTAAGCAGGGGCTGCCGCAGCTGAAAGTATACATAAACAATATATTAATTTAATGTTCAGATTCAAATCTACTTTCTACAAACTACAGCATTAATCGAACGTATATAGGTACCTTCAACCGCAAACCAGAAATAGGTCTCTCGATCTTCGTTTCACACTTTATTTCGTCAAGTTCGTCTTCACTGGGTGACATGATGGTTGCCCTGGACTCGCTCTTCCCATCCATCTCCATACTAGCTCTAGGCATCCTGGGGGATGGTAGAGGAGTGGGTAGAGGTGTAGGAAGGGGGGTAGGCAAGGGGGTGGGAAGCTCTCGTATTGGGGACAAGCACTTGTTGATCCCGCTTGGTACTTCTAGAAGTATGGACGGTGGATGGAGAAGGTTGCTACCTGATGATGAAGATTTGTGAGCGCTTAGAGGATCCAGAACCTGAAAGTGCAAAGAAAAGGTCCATCATGCTTGGGTTGCTTTACACTTTACGTGGGTTATGATGGATCGCACAAAAACATAAGAATAGAACATCAATCAGAGTAGATTTAAATTTTCGTACACATTTACCTGAATCTCGATAGTATTATGCGGCCTTGTGACGGGCGAGTCTGGTGCTAACGAGGGTATGTGCGAGGAAGCAATGGACAGGTCATCGGCGTCCACCGTATCGTCCTGTGGTGATGAAGCTGAAGGTGAGCTGGACACGGAGACTCCTCCGGACGATGCTCGTGACACTATTGCTGCTGAAGACGACGAGAAGTTCCGAAACATCGCGAGGATCGAATCAGCGCTCGAGATTTTTGGTTGTCTGAAGAAAAGAAAATGTTTCAGGCTAGCTAAATTAGGATACTTGTCCATTTTTACAAAATGGAGTTGTTTGAGAATTGTCTGATGAAACCGACCTGGAATATTTTTTGAGCGCAGCATGCGTCAACGTCAAGTCGAGGCTTGACATTGAATCACTTCCTTGATTACTGGAGGTGCTGTGAGGAGACCTCACTTCTACCCCCGGTGACGGCGGGGTGCTGGACGCCTTCGCTCTCATCCCTCTATCTGCTATCACCGCCATTGGAATCGTTATAGTGTTCACCATATCCACGTCAGAACTAGAACTCATTTCAGCCGATACTTTGTTCAGCAGTCTCGCGAAAGTCACTTTCTTTTCTAGCTTAGGATCTGATATGTGCCGCATGGACGGTGACGTCGATGGTGTAGAAGCTTCACTTGCAAACGAAGTCTCTTTATTTTCATTCCCATAATCCATGAACGCCGGCGCACTCTCTACGGTACTTAAAGTTCGCTTCTCAGACATCTGTATCAAGTCTCCCATTGTTATCTTCTTCGATCGGTCGTTAGTTGTAGCGGGACTTATAAGTTGTTGCAAAATTTGCTTTTTCTCTGCAGCATTTTTCTTAGTCGGGGTGGAATTATTACGTTTTTTACGCGGTGACGGTGTCCCTGTATCAAAAGACTCACATATACTAAATTATTGAGTTCTCAAGGTTTCATGAGAACTATGAGAAGCGACAACATCGAATGTTCGTGACAAAAGCAACACAATATTTAGAAATTTAAAACAGGGAATTGAACAATAATAGTTATGTTCATAAGGGTTATCACCATGCCTTTGATCTCTGTGCACACTAAGGAAGCCAATTCTTTAGGGTAAGTGCCAATAATCAAAATAATTTAGGAAGTGCCAATTATATTTCAATAGAAGTGTTTTGTGTTGTGTTCATGACATCAGAATGAGTAATGGAGATGTGGATCTGTCATGTTGTATAGTTATTGGAACAGTTAAAGCGACATGTAAAGCATAAACACAAACGTAGACATAAATAGTATTACAACATTTGTTCCGATAGCTGTACAATACGACAGAGACAGTGTTTTGCTTTTAAATCGTACAGATCGGATAATGTTGCCTTGTTAAATGCAGTCAATTGCACTATACTAGGAAAGTTAGATAATAGTTTGTTATTTGTGATGTTACAAAACAGTGTCTGAGTAATTTAGCATGCTAGCGACATTCACATACAGAAAAAAACCTTTGAATTGTCAATAATATTGATAAAGTTTATGTTGAAGAAAAATAAGGTGGTAAATTAGAGAAGGACAGTAATAAAGATGTAATCAATATTATTGACAAAACAGAGGCTGAGTTAGTTGGACGATCTAGAAAGGTGTCAACGAAGGAAGGAGCGGCTACATTAGAGATGCTGTGTTTGTGCTGTCAGGGGTGCACACATTGACATCGAAAGAAGTAAGAACGAGGGTAGCAGGCCATGTTACATTGGTCTTTTGCATTCCACATAGAAATTTCATTCACAGCAGGGACACATCCAGTGCTAACCGTACCGGCCGCCGCGCGCTCCGCCGAATGTTTGAAATGTTTGCGATAACACATGATCTTGCAAATGATAATCAAACAAAACGTGCCAATAAAGCCCTGTGTCTGATAGCAAAGAAATTAAAACAGAATTCATGAAGATTTAACGTTTTGTGACTCTCAGTAAAGGCAGCATGAACTATGATCAAGCAAGTCGAACTGTCACAGATTGAGACAAAAGGCTTTAAGCATTATAGTTTGATTCTTTGTGAAATTATGATTCATTGTTATGTAGGAATACATACAATGTTTTTCTTTAGTCTAGTACATCACAGCTAACAGATATTTTAGTTGGTTGCATTCTATCCAGACCAAACATCTAGTAAGTAGGAAACATTTTAGGTAAAAAAATTATCTCTAATAAGATTTTGACAAACAAAGATGATTAAATCGTTAGTTTGAATGCAGTTGCAGTCTAAATGGTCTATGATCATAAGTATGTATTCGCGGGGGTGCGGAGCGCGCGGGTCGCGGATCCATCGCGGAACACATCGCTCCAGTCCTTACGTCCGGGCGGCGGCTTTAACAGATCGTCCAAGCTAAAGGTGCGCGCGGCTCGCGGGTGAGGCGCGAGCCCCGACACCGACGGCTTGCGGATACCCAGCCGCGTCAGCAGCGTGCGGTGCGGCGCCGCGTCCAGCAGCACGCCCGCTGTGGACAAACGCCGCGTCACGTGACAGCCGCCGCGCCGTGACGTCACTACGGCTCCTGCGTGGGCACGGCTGCGTAGCGCCGCCCCCGCCCCCGCGCGCCGCCCGCGGACGCCCGCGCTAGCCCCACACACACAGGATTGCCAGATACGCACACACGGGTAAACATTCAATTTTGATGAGCGTGAAAGACAACGTCAGTATGTTAGTCCAGTATGTTACACAATAATGGTTTTTTCAGTTCACATTGTCTCGCTGGGATTTTATTTAATAATTTTTGATTTGCTGAATTTAAGCCAATTGTATCCGGTCAGATTCTAACTTCTGGCAATCCTTTTCGACATAACTATTGACACGATTATTTTAACTTGCCGATCCAAGGGTGGTTCATCCAGGACAAATACATATAAACAGACTAAACAGACAGATCTACTTACTGTTTGCAGTGCGTGGATCAAGTTAAAAGAACCGTAACTCAACGGACTCCAGAAACCTGAGAAATGCATCTATCAATGGACAGTCATCTAAGTCAATACATGCATCAATGCAGCAATATGTACAACTATATCACATTCAGTTTCTGGACCCGCAACAGTAAAACATAGAAAAGAAGAAAGTCAAAGAAGAAGGAAAAGTAAAATTACGCAAAACGTGTCCTTACCATCCCAGAGACAGTGCGTTTATTGAGAAAATACATGAGTATAGCGGAAACAATCTGACAAAATGTTGAAACTAAGCATTATTGTACTGTGAGTCACAAATATCTCTCCTTGGACGGTCAAACTAGGTTACCGTGTATTATTTAAAGTGAGAGTGGCAAGCCGAACTGAACGTATATTGAAAGTGTGCTTATGAGAGAAAAGTTCTTTTGGGGTTACATTTTTGGGTCAAATATTGGGCCTAAAGATTTGTCCTCCATGATAATTGAGGGGGGTACTTACGTCTAGCGCATCGGTCAGCCTCCTCGGCGAGGAGCTTCTCGATCTTCTCAGGGAAGTGCCTCTTGGCGCACCACACCAGTCCGATCATGCCGAGGACTACGAACACGGTGATGAGGCCGAGCCAGAACGGCTCTTGGAGCATGCGCTGACCCAAGCTGATGATGTTGGGGGTTGGATTTGGGGTCTCACATCTGCGAAACAAAGGACACGATCACCGACGTTTTTGTCATCTTTTTCGTTGAATGTTCCTCCATCGTTAAGATTGCCTAGGTACTAGGATTAGGTTCATTATCGTACCTCTTCCCCTTCCACGAGGGGTTACACTGACAAAGAAATCCTCCATCCCTCTCAGTGCAAGCTCCTCTGTTGTTGCACGGCTTGGAGGCGCACGGCCGCACGCGCTCGGCACAGCGCCTTCCCTTCCAGCCGCGCGCGCACGCACATGTAAAAGCTTCGCCCGCCTCGTTGGCTCCACCCACCACTAAGGAACAGTTCCCGTACATGCAGGGGGACTTCTCGCATGCTGTCACCAAACAGAAGAGTCCTGAAAAGTATTGGATAGATTGAGCTTAATATCCTATGGAAAATACTTGATGACATTAAAATTAGTTTATTTCAATCAGCACTGTACTGATACAAATAGGCGTCTTCTAACTAAATTAACTAGGATTGCCAAATTTAATTCCGCCTAGCCCGTTCTATCATCGGACTACAGACGTACCTATGGCGAGCCGCCATCGGTACATGGTGGACATCCCACCCATAAACACAAAACGTTTTTGGAATACTTTCATAGTGCGTTCAGCTAAGAAGTGGAATTTTCTGCCAGTGTCTGTTTCCCGAGTGAATAGGTCACTTTTAGGCTTATAATTATCTTCATCATCATTATCCACAGCCCGACTTCGCCCACTGCTGAGCATAGGGCTCCCTCTTGTACCAATCCCCAAGTTCTTGTGCCAGCCTCATCCTGGTTCTACCCGCAATGAGAATGTCGTCTGCCCACCTCTCTGTCGGACGACCCAACTTCCAGTCCGCGATTATCTTACCAGCATAATATCCAGCGCACTGGCAGAAGCTTCTCGAGTCGTCTGTGGCACATCTTCCGTCGTGTAGACACGGGTTAGGGTAGCAGGACTCCAAGCTGGTCTCCTCAGATATTAGCAGTACCTTGCTGTGGTACTCCGGATCTGAAAGTAATGGTCATTAAGCTGGTAAGGAGTAAATGCATCATATTTAACAGTCATCTATAACTTCAAGAATTGCTTGTTTTGGACCAGCTCAAGGTATTTGCCATTTGTACCGTAATTAAAATCGATAAAATTCAAGTCGCAGCATTATCTCAGCGACAATCAATATCAAAATGGAGGGAAATCAGAGGTGCTTTTGACAGTTTGCAACTGTGATGCGAATGCGAACGTTCCTTAAAATACGAGAACTCTCATCATCTGCCCACCTCCTCCACACTTCACACACTCAACACACACCACACTCATCTGATCCCTTTCCCCACTATATTGGAGTCGGCATCCAGTCAAACCGGATTCAGCTGAATACAGGTATTTGACGTGGAGCGCCTATGTGACCTCCACAACTGAGTAACTGGTTAACACGGTACTTGGTAAGACTGGTGTCTTCAGATTTTCTGGCTACTGACTATCCGTTACGACTGCCAAAGATCTACAAATGATAGCCGAGACCAACGGCTTAACGTGCTTTCCTAGCATGCATATCGATCAGTATGTTAAGACGGTCACTCATCCACAAACCGACCTCAGCAAGCGTTGAACCTTGAATTGATTCGTGCCACTGTTATTATTGAGCTCCTCTGTTAAGGCAAAAAACCAACCCTGTTTGTTTCAAGTTTTTTGGTGTTATTTTAAAAATTCTCACCTTTATTGACCATAAGCGAGACGTCCATGTTGACTCCCCGCTCCCCCGCGTGCTGCGTCACGCTCAGCGAGTGAAGGTACGAGTTGATGACCAGAGGCGCTCGCGGCTCCAGCTTCCTCTTGCTTCTGTCCACCTCACAGAGGGTCCATTCGGTGCCGTTGTTGTCTGTGTAGCTGTCTTTTACCTGCAGAATATTGTTGGAGGCATTTCGAATAGAATATAATATATTTAGTCACGTTTTCGAGCTTCTGGATGTACCACAGTTCAAAACAAAAATACTGAGATGAGTTCTTACGACAAAAATTATATTTGAAGCACGTGATCATATGATGGCTTTGAGTGGAGAAAACAATCATATAGTACAGAACTACAGACCTGTATCCATCCACTGCCCGGCCCACAAGGCCAGGGTTCTTCTCCGGAAGCTACCAGCGTGGTAGCAGTGAAGGCCAAAGTCAGCGTATGTTGGTGCGGAGCTATGAGACGCGTGCGCAGGGCGGCGCGCGCCGGAGCCAACTGTGGCCAGTTGGGGGCGGCCAGCCGGCCTCCTACTCCTGATGCTACTTCTACCACGTGGGACGCGTTCAGGTAGCTAACTGGAAACAACAAGGAAACTATGAATTAGGTTCAATTTATACACGTGCTCCCTTAATAAAAAAGAAAAAGGAATATATAAACTAAACTTGTTTGATACGGAGTGTTAAAAAAAGATTAATAGAATAAGTGTAAATAATCGATCTGAGGGGCAATTCTAAATTTTTTAGGGTTCCAAACCTCTAAATGGGAAAAACGGAACACTTATAGGATCATTCGGTTTGTTGTTTGTCTGTCTGTCTGTCTGTCACAGCCAATTTTCTCCAAGTTGAAGTTTGATACACATATTATCATTTTCTGTGACCCTGACACGGAAGTTTAACGAAAATAAATAAATGTTGAAAATGGGGTCACTTTTTGGGTGGAAAATTATAAAACTAAAAAAAAGTAGTTCCAATTGTACCGTGTGACCAATGAATATTGTGAGGGTTTCGAATACATTTTCTTCATAATTTTAAAATTAACTTAAATGTATTATATATATAAAATATTAATATAAAAATATTATATTAATAAAATGTTAATTTTTAAATTAACATTTTGAAGTTTTTCAAGAAATTAGATGAAAAATTACCATTTCCCCACCTTATCTCCGAAACTACTGAGTCTAAAAAAAAAAAAAAAATACAGATAGTTCTTTGCTAAAAGATAACAGGAAAAACTATAAGTTTATGGTTTGAAAGTAATATGTTACAAAAATGAGATTCGTTCGGAACTCTTTGCATGGGAGTCCGACTAGCTGGCACTTGGCCGGTTTTTTTAAGCAAAGTTCGCATTGGCATTGCAGCCGTAATCTGTCAAAAATATAGGAAATTAGAGGTGTTTTTTCAGATTGTATGTTTTGACTGATGGGATTTCCTTTTAAAGTGCTCCTCAAAAAAAATAGAAAACTCAAGAATCGTCAGGAAAAAGTCATAGTAGGTATACCTGATAAACAAAATGTACTCACTAGTTTTAAAATATGCCAGAAACCCCTGTCCGGTAACATTTTCGCCAGTCTTGATTCTGAGCCGAAGTATTTCAGACTGTGATACGAAGAGCCCGTTCGTCAGAATGTTGGGGTTCAAGAACGGCCTGATGGGCGGGTTCTGCAGGTCTATCTGAACGTCGATGTAGGAGTCCTCAGGTATGGCGTCTGTGACGTTGATGGGGACGCCTTTGGCGAATACTCCGTAACCAAAGTCGAAGTGGCTGATGTTGAGGAATACTCGTTTGCCTGGAATGAAAAGGTTATTGAGGTTAATGCCAAGCATTGCG
Source organism: Mamestra configurata (assembly GCA_002192655.3). Taxonomy (NCBI): domain Eukaryota; kingdom Metazoa; phylum Arthropoda; class Insecta; order Lepidoptera; family Noctuidae; genus Mamestra; species Mamestra configurata. The sequence goes on from NDFZ01005383.1 coordinate 189,786, forward strand.
AGTTGGTTGAAAGAAGCATTATTTCGTTGCTTATGTATGGAAATTTGTTTAGTTTTAGGTTATCAGGCAAGTCAGGGCAATTGGTGGTTATTCTAATTAAAAAATCGATTGCCGCATACATTTATGTGTGCGTAGCTTTAGCAGGATTCAAGATTTCGGGTTTGGTCCCATTGTTGTTCATTTTTTTCCACGTTGTAAACAATGGATAATTTTAAAGCGCATTGGCTCGATGGGGGAAGCATTAAATTAGGATACGCACCTGTAGGAGCCAGGATATCTATTGTGCAATCCAGGTTTGGCAGCAGAAAATGAGGGTAGTTAGGACTTCGTAAGACACCTTCCTTCGATGTTATCGTCTGTGACGGACAGCCAATCAGCTCAACTGCTCTCCATGTCCCAGAAAATCCTGAACCTTGGGTGCTGTGAAACGGAACGTTGGTATTCTTAATTTTTTTTGTAGTTAGAAGTAGAAGGTAGAAGCTGTAAAGATTTTTAAGGAACAGATGTTGTTGATGAGAATTCGACGACTTTGATTTGCTTGGTTGTTTCTAAGGCAATATTACACCGTAGGATCATTGCACACAACATACACACGTTGTACGAGCAGCCAATCTTATGCAGGCTCAGTGTCCGTCGTCATAAATATGCTTTATGCTGTTGACCCTTCCTCATAGTACGTTCTTTGTAACAATCATAACGAGCATTGTGCTGGCAATAACGTAAGCTAAAGAGGTAATATTAGAAGTGTGATAATATAACTCACTTGTAATCAGAGTGGAAGTACAGCACAGCTCTGTTGGTAGATGCGACCCAGCGAGCTTCACCGAGTGATCCGCAGTATCTTGATGACTTCATACTCCAAGCATCACGTAGCTAAAAGATTGTAATGAATGGATCAGATTATAAAAAAGATATCGAATGAAATAATATTCGTTACTTTCAGGGAAAAGCGTAAAACGTGAGAACGTATTTAGCCTTAAATTGTCTATTTACAGTGTCTTCTTAATAATATTTAATTATAAAAATACTTAAATACAATCCTTGTTATTTCCCGGAAAGTTTCAATGCGAACAATCAGCCAGCATTAAAATCAAATTATAATTTCTCCGATGTTTCGAGAATTATTAATACCCCGAAACGTAAAGCTTACGGCGAAAGACGCGGAGTAGCAATTTCTAATGGAATTTTTATTGGATATTTTACCTTTATTCTGAATATTTAAATTACAATAAAATATGTTACGACATTTAAGAATGTTTCGGCAATTCGGTGATTTGAATACATATTACGTTTACGCTAATGGCGTTCTGTAATTTTAATTTCCATGCTGATCAGGGATCAATGGGAAATGAGCCAATTGTGTATTTTCTATTCATCATATACAACATTATTTTTAGCGTATGTACACAAAAACCTGGATCGTGGAGGCAACAGATTCTGAACAAACTATTTTCTCGGTTTGTACATAAGTACCAAAAATAAGCTTATATTTGCAAAAATATCTTAAATTAACTTATTTACCTCAACAAAATCATAAAGACAGTCCTTTTGGTATTCTAAATCGATGTTTTGGAAAACAAAGACCAGTCGCGTGTCAGCAGGCCCCACTACATGTACCCAAAAATCCAGGTTATTGTCGTAGATGCCAGGGTGATTGGGACTTGTCAGCACTCCTAGAACAGACCATTGTATTTAATTTCCTCGTCCTTCTTGTCCCGAAGTAGGTGCCACTTGAAATGTAATAGGTCCCAGCGTGGGACCAGTTGTATGCGGCTATCTTGTTTATCTAAGACTTTGAATCGTTTGCAATAATTATTATCGAGTTTTGGAACAACACACTAAATCTGACATATGTCAATGTTTAAATTAAATTGCAACCAAACTTCATAACGCTAAATTAAATTCCGTGGTAATAAATTAATTGTTAAGATTATGTATTCTAATTCAGTTCGTAATCCCTAGTGCCATGCTGGGCGCCAGTTTATTTGTAATGGCGCCCAACGTGGAATAAGACAAGACTTCGTTTTTTTTTATTAGAGTAATAATTATCTTACATAGTTATCAAGTTTTGGAACTTAATGGCACGTGTCAACTACATTGCAATCAAATAATCAAATTATCTTTTTCATTCTAGTTCTATGTTGGGCGCCACTTTGTTTGGAATGGTGCCCAACCTGGGATATTTGTTTAACTGGTTAACCAAATACGCGCTGTTTTGAATCAAAAGTTAAGAAATTGGTATAAGATGATAATATAAGTGATGGCATAACAACAATTTTTTTATATAAGTTTTGGTGTTTTGCGTACCTGAAATCCCTTCAACGGTTCTGTTTTTGACGATGTGTTCTGGGTTCAACCGTCGCTTGCACACGTACCCTCCTGTCATTCCACACTTATGTAAGGTCCAGAACAAACCGCTTGGCAGTGATGGTACCGGTGATGACTTCCACTGGAAACATGCAGATTTATAATACAATACTTTTTTAAGAATGGTAGGTAGATGTAATAGGTTCTCGATACTACATACATAACAATTATTAACATATAGCTGTACCGCTTGTGTTTGGTTGAGATCTCAACTTATTCGGTCGACACTTAACTTATAACAGTCAAGTTGAAGCTTATAAAATAAAGCCAATAACAATTCTAAAATTAAAAACAGCGCCATCGCGGTAACGGTAAAACAGACTTTAGAAAAATCGCACCTCTTTAGTTTGCAAAGTTTACGACGTTGGCAACTTACCTGAATACCTAAGCAGGCATCTTCGATTTCCTCAGTATCGTTGTACGGCGGCCAACCCTGATATCCTAAAGCACTTCCATCAATCCAGCTAAAGCTGTCTTCACTTCCTTGACGGGCTCCCAGCCAGTATATGGAACCAGCGCTGTAGTCGCTGCTTTGTCGGATTCCTGAGACAATGAAGCGCTCTTCGTCCGCTGAATGGACTGATGATAGATGCATGTTCAGGCCTTCACATACCTGTGAAAAAGACATTTATGAAGGTTTTATTTTTGTGGGGCTACCGCTGATCTACCTGTGTGATGTGAAGGTATTTTCTGGAAGACAGATTTATAAAAAGAAAATTACACTTAGTGAACAAAAAGTTATGTCCCTCGCTTTATTTTGACCCAGTAAAACGGACTGGGCCGTCACGATGATAAATAAATAAGGTGACCAGTGAAAACCTGTCGCTAAGCAAAACAAACGTAATGGTATCGTAAAGAGACGAGGTCGAAGGGAAACGTTCGCCAAAAAGGATTACGGCTGAACCCTACCATTATTTCATAGAAAATTATAATTTAACAAGCAACAGAACTGGAACAAAAGTTTAGCAACTTTGCTGTTCTGATTACTTTTAAAGTGTTATCAATCTTTGTCGTACTAGTGGAGCGTCATGGCTTCGGCGATGTCTCTGAATTTAATTATTGTAATTATCAGAGCCTTGAGAGAATATTTTGGGATAAAATCGATCGGTTTTTATGCTTTGGATTAAAATTTGAAATTTATTTATAACTAGCGACCCACCCCGTGTTCATGGTTTTAAAGCTTTCACGATCTATTAGTGAATACCATAACAAAATTCGTCACGTGTTTTAGAAGAAGTAAGCGAAGAAACAGAACTTCGAGTCAGAAACCTGAGTTTTACTATTAAGAGATTTATTCCGTGACTAACTTCTTAATATTTCTACTGTTTTCGATGCTAGCTAGACTTTTAAGGTTAATATCAATAAAACTGTGTCACCGTCTTTTTCCTGTCCTGTTTGCAACACAAAAAGAAACGCTACAGACAGACTGGGAGACCCTTTTATTGAATACGGCAACATCGGCTGGAGGACAGGGATTAGGAATATAAATCATCGAGGATTACGCAACAGAGGGTCCAGTGGGCTTTATCTTCAGCGTTATTTGGGTACTTACAATCTTGGAAATGCCTTTTGATACAAGAATAGTCAAGGAATGTAATGGTGGTTGTTAAAGTGATGTTGCTACGTGACCGGGAACTGAATTGTATTATTCTTCGACCTGGACTCCGTATTAGCTGTGGCACGTGAATTCAAAGTATTTCTGATGTTGGGATAGTCTGAAAGTAGGTACTAAGAGCTGCAGTTTGAAAAGATAGCCTCAGTTTACTGCCTTACAAAGCATATGTGACTTCGAGTTGTCTTGTTCGTTATCCTTCCTTGTTCATATTCCTACTCGTTGTAAGTTCATACTCAAAAACGTAGTGTCATAATCATCATGATTCCACCACTTACCTGCTTGGAAGTAGCCCAAGATGCTTTCGGGTAACCAGAGAATAGGTAGCAATGCCCATTGAACAGCACCTGCTTCGAGTCCATACACGATTGCGCTGTAAACAAAAGAATACTCTTTATTCGTTCATTCATTTACGTTTTAAAACAGCTACATCCAAGTTAATTAATGGAACAAGATGTTGCTGACTTGCGCGAGAAAGATTCACTCTGAATTTAATAAATTCATTACAGCTTTTCTTTTGTTGCCACTGTTCGTGCATTTATGAAACTATATAAATGATGCTGTAATTTCTTTGTTCAGGCTAGTGCTAGCACTCATTTTGCTCGCCATATTTAGTAGCTGAATAATTACTAATTTTGGCAACAATATGTATAGCAATTTGTAAACTTGTTGCTTTATTTAATGTACATAGTTTGTCGTATGACTTAACCTCTAATAATGCCATAAAACCTAAATGACACGAAGAATGACGACATTACTGGCATGTTTTCGTGTCGAGCCGGTACCGGGAGCACATGAAATATTTATAAGTTCAGTGATCGGGGCTCACCGGCAGTTGCGGCGCAATGGACCGAGAAAGCTTGTTGGCAGGTGTAATGTACCCAATTTTGGGGACATTTGTTGCCGTAATGTGTGGGGACAGAGTTGAACATTGTGTAGCAAAGTGAACCTACTCTTTCGCTTCAGCCAGCAAAAATGAAGGGTATAAAGTAGTAGATTTCCCACGTGTGCAATAGTTTCATTTCTTTCTCACAATAGGTACACGTCACTAGCATTAGGCGAAACCAGAAAACCTACAAATATGTACCTACACGTCCGAACAACACGTTTGCTCGTTTTGTAGAAGTTGAGTAGATACAAACAAGTTTGTTAACAACTTTTGAGCAAAATGAAGAGCAAGATCTTTTAAAATTCCGCCTTGGCAGAAGAAAACACGTACGTATTAAGTATTTATTCTCGACCGTTTAACCAACACTAGCACAAAACGTTGGCATTATATCTCATTACTATAAAGAAAAAGGACACCAAGTATAAACTGGCACCACTTAATTAGTATTCCAAGAGTGCTAAAGTGTTTTAATTAAACTATGCGCGCGCACTTCTTTCGTCGCCATACCACGTGGTGACTGGTGATAGAACAGGTCGGATATATTCATTAGCTGAATGGCGAAGTGGTCACTAGTTCGATCTAGCCGGTCCCTAGCTGTCCTCTCCACAGCGACGCCCTAAGCAGAGGCCCGTACCCCACAGGGGGTGCCCTTAGCGTGTATTCGCTTAGTTTGTAAGTTTTTTATAAGCCCTGGTTGGAAGCTTTAATATTATATTAAGGCCACCACAGGCAAGCCCGGCTAAGCAGTCGACAACCTTATAGGTTGAACTGCGAGACACCACTCACAAAAAAAAAAGCGAATTGGTCATAAAGGCCGGAACAGAGGGTGCGACAACACGTCACGTTGGCAACGACGAATTTTAATAAACTTCTCACTGTGTAGGGAAAATTCAGTAGTCTAGATCTAAGTGACATTCATAATTCTTTATTGTACACCAAAACAACTTACATTATAAAACAGCTAAATAAAGTTCATGTACAAAGGCGAGCTTAACTCAACGTTGAGTTTTCTCCCAGCCAACCTTTCAGTGATACAGGGAGATCAGCATTGAGGGTAGGAACCAGTGTACAAATAATATACATCAATATATCTACATACAAAAATACAAATATATATACATCATCATCTGCCTAGCCTTTTCCCAACTATATTGGGGTCGGCTTCCAGTCAAACCGGATTCAGCTGAATACCAGTATTTTACGTGGAGCGTCTGCCTACCAGACCTCCACAACCCATTAACTGGGTAACACGGTACTCCTTGGCAAGACTGGTGTCAGATTATCTGGCTTTTGACTATCCGTAACGACTGCCAAAGATCTACAAATGACAGCCGGGACCAACGGCTTAACGTGCTTTCCAAGGCACGGAGGAGTCACCCATCCACAGACCAACCATATATATACATATCAACTAACATTATGTCATTGTGAAAGGAAATGCTCTTCAAATATTCCCTTAAAAACTTTTCATCACTCAGTTAGAAACTCCAGTCAGTTGCCAGTGCGTTGTGGTATCAAGTATACTACAAGTTTCCATACATAGCAACAATCTGGGGGGCTTAAGTTAAGAGTGAATAGGTTACTTCTAAGTAAGCGTGCTCCATCATCGCTTACCATCAGGCGAGACAGTGGTCAAAAGCGAGACTATGAGAAGTAGTAGAAAAGTTCCTCTGCAAGTTCCTATATCATGACATTTTCAGGAATTGGATGGGCAGGATTGCCCATCTATATCTTATTCGTTAGGTATTTTTTTCACTTGAACTTCGGTTTTAAAGAGGTACCTAGCTTATGATGATTTACCAGTCTTGTTCCCTGTTTGTTGTTCCCGTTTGCTGTTTGTTCGACTGGAAATCATTGTTACCTGCACAAATGGAGACAATATTAATAGGTACTACTTACCGTACTCTAAATATCCGAAATTAACTATCTCCGGCCTACCAGAGTCTACGTAAGTGCCAATTAATAGTCGTTCAGTTGACTTTTATAACCGAATAAAGCATAATTGATGCATATTATTGGCGAAAAATTTCGCCTGTTATCCGCTAACGGCTGGGTGTTGTGTTTGTTTTCAATGGCTGTTACTGTGTTGTAAATTTTTAAGATAGTGCTGTTATAATAAAGGAAACAGGCGGTCTATTCGACATGTTGGTGGGTCCAAGGTGGAGTGAGCGACAAGTGAGCTGGCATTCCATCTTGTTTGTATTATTTGACAGCTCACTTTTCATTTACTTCGACATGTTTACAGAATCGCACTGCAGAATATATCAAAAATACGGAAGAGCTATTGCATTTAGGTTTGCTGTAAGAGAACCCAATGCTGGTTTAAGCTCGATTTTGCACAAAAGCTATGGAGAATATTGCAATACATCCTTTTTTTCCAATTACGCAAAACCTAAAATTGACCTACTCAAGAAGTAAAGTTTGTTTTGGCCTGGTAGGTATATATCTTGCAATTATAGAAACTTGCTTTATCTGAGCACGGTAGGGCCAGAGCCTACCAGGGTTGCGGAATTTGTTCGAAAGAGTCACCACGGCCCTGGAACGCAAAGGGCTTTAGAAGGAACACGGATGGATTTTAGTCAGTAAGAGTCTGACACGCCCTTCCGCTCCACCCAGAGGAGAAGAAGTTAATTTCATACAATTATAGAAATTTGCTTTATCTGAGGAATTAGAACCTTATATGTTTCTCACATTCAGCCACTGGTTTTGTGACCAGCGACTTATTAATAAAATCCAAATTAAATATTATGCATGACATGATTTTGACATAACATCAGCTGAATCGACGAATCAATAGTCGTGAAATTCAGGAAATTTCATCAAAATTCACCACTTGAATTTACTATGTAAAATTGGTTTCCGTAGCTTTTTTAAATTAGTAAGTACCTATCATAAGTTTGCAAGAAATATCTCAAATTACAAGTAAAGATCGGCTAACTCACGTCAGTTTACTTATAAATGTGTCTAAAACATGAATTACTACACCTTTTCAAAAGGTTAACTTCGATTCCTTGAAAATATATACGTAAACAACCTAATCGCTTGCTAGAAAGATGCAAAAGTGCCAAATCAAGACATACTCATTCTATTTGCGTTCTTCATTTTAGACCGGTCAAGTTAGCTCGTTTAATTAGGGTAAGGTTACAATAATTCGCATAGAGCTAAAAATTTGTATCTATGACCTAGACTAGAGTCAAGAGCAAACTCATCTCAAATTAAAAAAAAATAATGTTCGGAAAACCATATGAAATGTGAAAAGTCCACTTTTTCTGTTTAGAACAGTAACAGCCTCAGTTTTTAAAATTATAATAATAGAAATAATAAATAAAAACTAGAAGTAGTTAAAAAAAACATTTTGTTAGGCCTAGACTAGACACACAAACAGAAGTTGCATATCCAAAAATTTAAATCAAACTTATCCAAATTTTCATACGCCCCTCGGGAAACAAAAAAAAACTACAGACATTAATACTGCGTTGGTAACATATTACGCATATGCCTATGCCTGGCTTAAATACGGTGTCATATTATGGGGTAATATAACATGCACGACGACGCAAATTCGAATCATTTATGCAAACAACAGTTGACATAGACAAAAATATTTGAAGTGAAAAAATGACATTTAAATAAGTGAAAGTGTATTGTTGCATTTCTGGATGCTCGAACACTTCATAGAGCCCCAGACTTAACCCTAATCTCTATAAAATTAGAGTGAACAGGCCTCTTCTGCGTAAGCTCGCTCCATCGACGACTTTGTCTCTGTCATCTATGACTTAGACTAGAGTCAAGAGCAAACCCATACCAAATAAAAAAAATAAGTCATACAGTGTAGAAGTCTACTTCTTTCCCACAAATACAGCTCACTTTCTATGGTTATAAACGACAAAATTTGTGTTTGTATCAGTTTCAAAATCAGCAAACAAATTAATAATGTTACGTTTAAAAATAGCGAAGTGTTGGTATGTAGTTCAATACAAACAAATCTGTAAGTAAACAAAACCTCAAATTATTTTGTTTCAGTAAACATACATAATAATATACACAAAATATGTTCAGAAAATTATTTATAGTTATATTGATATCATAAACGTTAGAAATCTTCGTTTGAGCTACAATTTTGCCAGTTTAGGTAGGTTCTCATGATTCCTAACTGTTTCTACTTCATCTAAGAGTTTTTGACCTTTTGACATATTCTGGCCAGGCTGACGATCATTATTGATAGGCCGGAACCCATATTTTATCATTTTAACCACTCTGTGGCTTTCGTGTCGATTCAACCTACATAAAAAAACTTATTAGAAAATTTAACTAACGGATGGCTGTAAACCCCACTTCCAGGAATTTTAATCCTACCGTGCATCTTTGCTGTATAAATTTGTAAGTAGATCCGGAAATCTACACAAAAACCGAAGACGTACAAACCTTTAAGACATAAAATAGATTAAACATACCTATATTCCGATTAAAAATGCATTCATCGAGTACCAATATCATGCTAGGGTTGTAGAATTTGTTAGAATGATTTATCGCGGCCCTGGAACGCAAAAGGCATTTGGAGGAACAGGGGTGGGTTTTACGATTACCCATCCAACAAAAAAATAAGTACTTACCTATGGTATGTTGATAAAAATATATAACAAGTTACCAGAAAAAAAAAGAAATATAAATAAATACAATATTTTTTTTAAATAAATTAAAACTATTATAAAATAAGAGCTATTATAATGCAAATGAATACAATTATTGCAATAAATACATTCTGAAATATGTATGTTTTGTTTTTAGTTGTATTTCAAGAAGATTATTTAATTAAACATTACAATAATTTAATAATAATATGTCATCCACTGAATCTATAAATTGTCTATAATTGTGATACACGTAAAATGACTCTTTATTCAAAATTAATTAGTAATGTCAAACAAAATGTGAGTTCCTATTAGATAAGTGTTTGTAATAATTACTTAAATCAAATTTAAAAATCCTGACAAAAATATTCACTGGCAAGACATAGATACTTAGCTAAAAATGGAGCCGGAAAAATAAAAAAACAAAATGTCAAATAATTTTCCACCACTCTAATCCTTTCTTAGCTGCAAAAACAAGGTGTGAGCTTGTACAGTACTGTATTTTGGAGTGGATTGTTTTTCCTAAAAATGAATTTATTTTATTTATTATTAATTCTGTGTCCTTCGTAAGTACAGACATGCTCTATTTTTTCAATTTCATTAATACAAAAAGTTTTTAAATAGAAAACCTGTGTTGTGTTCGAACTGAAAGTGATGAAGTTAGAATGAATCCTAGAAACTAGAATTCGATTTATTCAAAAGCTAGTATTTATTTCGCAGATTGGCAATAATTAATAATAAAACCGGCATAAAAAATTTAACCTCATTTTTTATGCCGGTTTTACCACGTGCGCCATCTTTTAAATGTTGCGACGTATGAACATGCACTATAATATATTTGTTAAAAACGTCTTTTTCACTTCCTAATGCTGTCATTCTGTTAAATACAATAATCATTATGGATGCGGTCGCCTTCAAACTATGTTGGGATCATTTAAATTGTAGTAGCTGAGCTTAACCTCGTGGTCCAGTTCCTCGTAGATGCCATTTAGTCATCAGGGCTTAATGGCATCTACTCCTCCATTATTAGTGAGTTGTTGTTATTAAGTGGCAAAGTTGTAAAAAAACCATTTCACACTTGTTTGTAAATTCACAGATTTTGACTGTTTTTAACCACCCCCGAAATTAAAAAAAAAATGCACTATGTAAATAAAGTAATCACGATTGTTCTTATAAGAATAAATATGTGACAATTGCTGGGTCCAGATTTCAACTGTCTGTAACGAACCAATTTAATTGATATTATTTATAATACGGGTCAAACGAGACGAGATAACAGTCCGCTTTATCTATTCTGTGGTCAAAATACGTCTCTAGCTATTTACATTAAACGCTATGCTATTTTTCATATTAGTATGTAGTAGTTTCATATATGAGTTAAATTTCATAAATTCACATGTACATACAAACAGGACAATGCCGAATGGCATAAAAGATTTGCATTTATCGAAACAGTAAGTCAACGATTAGAGGCTGTGTAAAACGTAGAGTGAATTATATAAACAACAAAGGAAACCAGTAAGTTCTAACTAAATACTCTTATCCAATTCAAAATCATTTGTATAAAAAAAAACAGAGATCATGTTAGTCAATGCGAAAAATATCGTTCAAAAATTTAAAAAATCAATTCACAAAAGGTTTCTCTTTTGTACTTCATTACAAAGAACAAAACTTAATCATGAATTGCGATCCAGCCTAAATTACTAATAAGCAATTTAACTCTAATTTAATATGTTACTTCACGTGACCCAAGGGCTGGCTTTTACCTTGGTCAAAGAATAAGCATTGCCATACAACGTGGCAATGCCGCCAGTCTTTTGGGTACACTTCCAGTCGACAGCGATGCGGATGAATTTTTTGACGCCATATTTTAGGGTTTATTTAGTTAGGAGATTTTATTTTTATTTCTAGTGTATATAGTTAGTTAAGTATTTATGGAATAAAGAAGATATGTTACGTGATAGATTATGTTTAAACTAAAAATAGTGTCCATTTGCATTTTTACACAAGCCTGTAGAACTTTCTAGAGTCTGATAAAATTTACAAAAACACTATGTTCAAGTGTTATATGTATAGCACAACATTGTTATTATTATTTATTCACTTTGTACACTACACTAATTCAAAAGGTTTAGTTATTTTTAGCTTCGGCATTAAGTTTGTGTTGTCTCGCACCTGGATTACCTCAACATTATCGATAAAGTCTGTGTTTGTGGCAGTTTCTTCTAAGTGTTGAGCACTTAGCGATTTTTGGTCATTGATTTAGGCCTATTTTCCGTCACTAGCTCTGATGGGCAGTATTTGTATTATCAGCCTTTATATTGGATTTCTTGTCCCTTTCCAAGAGATTCGTTGATTTGTCATTGGTTAGCTGCAGAAGGTTGGTATTCAGAGATTCATCTTCAAATTCTATAATTTTCCTCTTTAATCGTTTAGTTAGGTTAGTTGGTGATGTTTTATCTCGCGGGATTTCTTTGTTTCCTTTTCTCAGATAGTACCTAAATCCACAATTTCCTTAGGATAGATAAATCCCTTATATTAACGTTTTAATTGCGGTGTGTTGTTCCACGCACGTTAACCAGGGTTAAGTGGCTTTCTTTGAGTAGGATTTTTTGACTAAGCATTAGTATAATCGAAGAGTGGTCCGAGTTCATATGAAAACCTTCCTGCAAACTGACGTAATTGGCGGATATATTTTTGCATATAAAAACATCTATAAGATCCGGTATTTTCTGGTGGTCAGTGGGACAGAACGTTGGTTTACTTTTTTTTAAAGGATGGGAAATCATCAAATGACTTCTTCCGCTCTGGGTGGAGCGGAAGGGCGTGTCAGACTCTTACTGACTAAAACCCATCCGTGTTCCTTCTAAAGCCCTTTGCGTTCCAGGGCCGCGGTGACTCTTTCGAACAAATTCCGCAACTAGATTCAAAGCCTGTGATCTTTGTTTTGCAGCTTCCGCATAGGAGACAAAAATAAATATACAAATAATCAGAAACGCATTAAATCAATATGTCCTAATTAATTTATGATGACAATGGATATTAAACCTGATTATATTATCGTTTGCAGATGTGCCTTTACACAAAACACAGCGACACCGCAACCCCCCGAAAACGACACGGGCTTGCTTAAGATGTTTTGGTGGCGATGCCAAATAAAAAACGACATATCAAAACAACCAAATTCTTCAAAGCCGCTCCCAGCGGTCTACGACTGTTCACCTACAACTGATTCACCTACAACTGATTTACCTACAACTGATTTACCTACAGCTGATTCACCTACAACTGATTCACCTACAACTGATTCACCTACCCCGCCAAATGACCAAGTAAGGACGCAGTGGCTGTTATTATATTTATACAGATCTACTCTTATCCTTACTATAAATGCGAAAGTTTGGATGTTTTTTGCTCAATCACGTCAGAACGGCTGAACTTATTATATAAAATTTGGCACGGAGGTAGATTATAGTCTGGAATAACACTTAGGATATTTTGTATCCCGGGAGTGTTCCCTTGGGATAATTTTCGACACGTGGGCGGAGCCGCGGGAGGCAGCCAATATGTAATAATTTCAGCCAGAAGACAGTCATAGTCAGTTGAGGGAGGTGTATGTCCACTTCTGGGCATAGACTTGTGCGAGGCCTTCATAGGCTGCATCTTCCGGTACAGCACTTCAGGGCTTTTTGGCACCGTCGACCATATTTTGCAAATGTGCCGTACCAAATGCCACTAGTTAAGCGAATCTTCGTGCTATGCTATACCTTGTTACATCATTATATGCTGATAAAATGAAAATGAAACATTATATACGTTTGTAAGTTATGCAAACTGCACAATTTCGGTATGTTAAAAATGCCGTTAAAGTGACGCTATCTGGCAATGTTTTAATATGATTTATTGTAATAATTTCAGGAAACATTTGTGCCCCCAATGCCTTCCCAAAATACCACCGAGACACAGCCTTCTTCTTCTTTGGGTGATATTTGCGTTGATAAAGGTCCCAATAATATTTTTTCTCATATATCTTCCATGTACAGACAGCGATCCGTTACATTTTTATTATATGTATAGACGTAAAGATATCTACCGTATTCATGACAAAGAAAACATGTAAACTAGCTAAAAAAATAGAGTATACGCACGTGATAGTACCTTGTAACGTTTTAAGATTCAATTAATATTTTCAGACGACTTTGGCGCCTCTGATGCCTGCGGAGCCACCTACCCATGCGCCAGAATCGCCTACCAAGGAGGTAAGAATACGTGGTTTTATGAACAGGCGGTTAAAATTTAAACTGTACCTTATTTAGTTCATAACTACTGGGTGTCATTGCTCGTTGGTATTGTAACGTTTTAAGATTCATATTAATATTTTCAGACGACTTTGGCGCCCGCGATGCCTACGGAGCCACCTACCCATACGCCAGAATCGCCTACCAAGGAGGTAAAGCATTTTGATCTTTAAAGAAGAATCAAAATTCCTACCACCTAAAGAAGAGTATTAAAAAATATATAAAAGTGGGGATAAAAAGATGGCATACTTCCAAACGCCATCCTTACAGTGAAACATATAAAAAACTGATTGCATTGGTGGTAATTAGCGAACTGTTGAATATTGTCTTCATTGCACAGAGTATTGTTTATTGAAAACCTTGTTTTTTTTTGTATTTGCATGCCAATTTAATTCATCACTTTTACCGGAAACTTTAAAGGCTTTATTTCCTCTGTTGCAGCTGGACCAAAGTAAAGAATATTCAATGAATTCAGCAGCCCAGCATTCTGCGTTGATTTATGTATATTTTTTAGTGACACCGATATCAGTTGTTTTGTATTATTTTTAAAGGTTTTTAAATTTTTAAAAAAAAATTAAGATTTTATCTCCTTTACATGGATGACTTAAAGCTCTTTGTCCCTCATAATCTTCAACTGTTGGAGCTACTGAAGGTAACTGAAACTTTCAGTGGTGCAGTGACGGAGTTAGGTGTGGACAAATGTGCGGTCATGCATGCAAAGCGAGAGGAGACTGTAGAATCCATCACACAACACTGAGATGCATCTTTCCAAACGAAAACTAAAAAAAAAAAACAAGTATTGAGGGCTTTGTAAAATATGGTGCTCCAACCGGATCTCTATATGGGCCTGTTGTATTAACTTAGATTTAATTTAAATATTTTTGTTGTTTAGTTGTTTAATTCAGTTGTTTAGTAGTGCGACGTCCACGAGATCTAACTGTCTACAAACTGCAAAGAAGTATTAAGGCAGATATTTTGCTCACCCATCTTACTGTAACACCTTATTTTAAGTACCTGCAATCTTAGCAAATAAACACTCAAGTAGTGTTTATACTTTACTTTATGTTAAGATTAATTTCTATGTAACAAACTTGATTAAACAAAAAACACATTTTCAAGAACCTTAGATAAATAAGGCAGAAGCCGAAGCAATATCGGCCTACATATAGTTCAAGACATATAGTCTTTGTTCCCCAAGTTGTTCCTGACTTAGTTAAGTCAACGTTATTAAGTGCAGTAACTGGGTTAAAGCAAATGTTGCAATTTGTTCATGCTTGTATTTGATTATTTTATCGAGCGGCTTATTCACTAAGCCAGGTAGAAATCCAGGCGTAATCAGTCAATGCAGTGTTCAGCCGGTTTATTCTGTCAACATCCCACCGTGAAGTGAGCATGAAGTGAACTGTCAATCCATTTTATTTGCATGGATTGACAGCTCACTTCATGTTCACTTCACCTAAGCTTACACGGTGAGATGTGTATAGAATCGCACTGCTCTTTTTGTTGAGGTGGCATCTATAGTACTTAGATGGTTTTGTTATTTGGCGAGTTTTTTGATCCGTTAGTTAACTCAAAATAATTTAAAACATTGTAAATTATGATAATCGCTACCATGCATATTTTGATCAATTTAAGTTTTTAACTATTGACAGAAAAACGCATATAAACGTTTGCATAGATGCAAACGATAATTTTTAACAATTGGTTTACAACGGATCAAAAAACTCGCCCGTAATTATTGCAGAACCTACAACATTCATTTATAATGTGAGTTTTGTTAAATGTGTAATTTATTTTTATGTTGTATATCTAAGGGCTTATTTTATTAAATAGTCAATTACGTTTTAACTGAATAATAATTACAGCTGATTGATATATTCATTCTTCAGGTAAAAGTTATTTGACTGTTGACAAATCGGCTCATAGTAAAAGTATTTTAAAATTAGTTATTAAATTAATTTAAAAAAAAGCTTACTTGCTTGTGTTAATTTTTAAGAGTCTACTAATTAAAAGCACAATATTATTTTTATATACGCATTCATTTTCTGTCAGAAATTAAAAAAATATATCAGTAATTTATGTACTAATTTGTGTAACGCGATTAATGCAAATAAATAGCTTTGGCTTTGAATTTTTCCACTTTATATTTTTAACCCCCGACCAAAAAGGGGGCTGTTAAAGTTTGACGTGTGTTTCTGTGTGTCTGTCTCGGCATCGTAGCTCCTAAACGGCTGGACCGATTTTGATTAAGTTCTTTTTGTTTGAAAGAGCACTTAATCGAGAGTGTTCTTAGTTATGATTCAAGAAAATCGGTTGAGCTATTTGAAGATCTTTAGCTCTTTTCTAGTTGATATGAGCAACTTCTATAGGTTTGATCGATTCGAAATTTGGTATTCTATTACTTCAATGATATTGCAAGAATATGGTTACCTTGTCCTGATGCTGCTGCATGACCTAAGGTCTGCAGAATACCCAACTCCTCACTTAGGTACAGCAGACGTATAGTGTTTGGGCTCACTGGAATGATTTCAATGAATAGATTATAGTTTGATCAGTAACATTGATCTGATGCTGCAGCATAACAAGATATCTGCAGGATACCCCACTATTCACTTACTTGCAGCAGACGTTTGATGCTTGGGCTCATTTAAATGGACATAGATGACACAGACAAAGTCGACGATGGAGCGAGCTGACCCAGAAGAAGCCTGTTCACTCTAATTTTGAAGGAAGTCTGATATCCAGCTACAAAAATCAGCTGGAATGCCATAAGCAGGAAGCTTGCTGAGTAGACTAGCGTGCCAGACCCTGTCAAAAGCCTTCGAGATATCGAGCGATACAGCAAGTGCTTCGCCGTGTTTCTCGATGGCTTCGCCCCAGCAGTGCGTGACATACACAAGAAGATCTTCAGTCGACCGTCCCCGGCGAAAGCCATATTGACGGTCACTGAGAAGGTCATTGTCTTCAAGGTAGGTCTGCAACTTACTGTTTAGTACCCTTTCCATAACCTTGCACAGAATGGAGGTAATGGCGATCGGTCGATAATGAGCAGGGTCTGCACGGTCGCTCTTTTTTGGCACAGGTTGTACATTCGCATGTTCCAGGATTTCGGCACCGTTCTTTTTTCAAGAGAGAGGCGGAACAAGCGTGTCAACACAGGAGACAGTTAAGGCGCGCACTGCCTCAAGACTCTCGCTGGAATGCCATTAGGGCCAGCTGGCCTTGTTCACATCTAGACTGCACACACTCTTCGGACCTCTTTTATGTGAATTGCGATCTTCGGCATCGAAGAGTCACAACGAGGTACAGTTAATGGTTTCTTGGAGCCAGTTTCCAGACGTGAATTGCTAGCAAAGAGAGATGCAAATAAATTTGCTTTCTCACTTGCGGAGTGAGCCAGCGACCCATCAGGTTTCAGCATTGGTGGTAAAGTGGGCCGACAAAAGTTCGTTTCAACCGCTTTCGAAAGGGACCAGAACTGTTTACCTGGAGGGTGTGATGCTAGTTTGGCCCCGAAACGTCCGACATGGTCGAAACGAGCTCCACGCAGAAGTCGCTTGCAGAACTTAGCGGCAGAATTAAAAGCCCTTTTCCTCGCACGAACCCTGCGTGCTCTAACTTTTTGGCCGCGGGCCTTGATCCAGGCTTGGTAGGCAGACTCTTTTCGGGCCTCAGCGTGGGCGCATTCTGCATTATACCAAGGCCGGGATTTGTGACCGAGCGGGATGCCGTTTATTATTATAATAAGCTTAGCCACTAATAGAATTTGATGTTACTTCGTGGTAAATATTATTAAATATAGCCATGAATTAAATAAAAAAAAAACTAACAATTTTACATTTAAAATCGATCGATTACGTCCCTCCCTATTTTTGACAAGTTAACAAATAATTGATGCGTTGACCGTGTTGTTGTAGTTTCAGCGACAACTGTACTCTGCTCCCATATAATTATTATTCGACTATATAGACAACTGTACTCTGTGGTGTTCTATGCGATTTCCTGTTATTTTCCTGATTTAGACTTATCTGGCAAGAACTCTTCTTATCATAGAGTGGAAAACATAAATGCTACAGATTTATAATATTTAAACATAACCTCAGAAACAATATTTCATGGTTACATGATTCTCCGAAAGAAATAGTCGTAACAATAATAGTCATAACCAACATCTAAAGAGACTCTCGTTGGGCAGCTGGATCAAAGGCTTCACTCACAGGCAGCACTCCTGGACACGGCGCGTATTGTTAGGAGGTTCATGTCTAAGGAGCCCTGACCACCGGTAGCTTGGACCCTGTTCCCGATACCGGTGGGCTACAATTTTTTATATTTTTATATCTTTGTATTTGAATATTTAAAAATGCAATTCATATGTATATGCTATAAATAAAGGAAATAATAATAGTCATAAAATAACATAACATAGGTAGGTAGTACGTCAAAATTGTAGGTGCTGTGTGTATTGTACCGTAGTAGTATACGGCTAAAAACGAATATAATTTTCTGTAATTGAACCACTGAACCACCTGCACTATAACACGCTCCACAAACATAGACCAAACATCTTTCAAACTAGACTACTGTTTACTCCGACTCTGTGCCGATGTAAACATTTTGAGTTTTAATTGGGACGCGCCCCCTCTAAATATTAAATGGACGGTAAAAAGGGAGGGAGTCTAATCTCGGGCTGGCTTTGTTATGTTTAAGTTTCCTGATGTTTGAATACTTAATTGCGGAGTGGGAGGACACTGTTGATTAATTTCCGTATCTCAATCATCTTGATGGATGTTATCTAAACTAATGCTGTTTGGATAATGGAGATTTGATTGATAATAGGGTACTTGACTAAAAAAAATTGAATTAGTTTGTTAGATAGATTTCCAAAAAATATTAGATACGTATTTTTTCTTTTGTAAACAAAAAATGAAGACGATACAGTACGTTGAAAACTCCCTAAGTTTATGTTTGGTAGAACATGGGGGTTGGGAAATTGAGCTAAACTAACATAGTAAAATTATTTATACCTACCATTTATTTGGTGCTTTCCTCAAAAGTTCACCTTAGATATTAACCTCCATGGTTCTCATATGTGTTGTCCATTTCATCATTTGAATGGACACTAACGAGACTTTGACCTCTGAGTTTGTTTCGGTGTTTCTTCTCAGGGTAGTCAGGTAGGAAACACCAACCTCATCTAGATTAATTTGACAAAAAACGTTGGCGTATAAAAGTGTAATTTGATGAATTGTTACCTATTTGCAAAATAAATATCATGTATATATGCTTAAACATTTCTTACGAGTAGGTACGTTCTTCCCAGACTTGTAATAAAACATAAATAAGGTGCAAAAGAAAGCTCTTTCACATCGTACGTCATCACAATCAACCCATTAAAGCAGTAACTCTTCTGCTGTCATCCCTGGCAAGCCACAGAAAGCCAGTTTTAATGCAAGCAGCTCTCAAATACGACACACGACATGTACTTAAACATGCCGTTACTTCAACCTGACGCATCAAAGGTGCTCGTTAGATCAAATTACGTTCAACAGCTCAGCTCTCAGAAAAAAAAGTAGGCAAAAATGCGCTTCCTCGTTAATTAGTTTCATTCATCCATTCACTCGCTCGCGAACGCAAGGAATGCCAGCATCGTTATTCAAATTTTAGTTCACGAAATGTTATGAATTTAGCTCACTCAATGGAGAATGAGTTGGATGTCGGACTTTTGAATTTCGAGAAGTTCGGGTTTTATTGATTTTGTTTTGTGCCGGTACGAAACACAATAGGTAGTGGAAAAAGACGCGGTAATGAACGGAGCGACTCTAGGCAGACAGAAATTGGATAAAAAAATGTCCTATAGTAACTGGTTTCAATTAAAGTTCCAATTATACGGCGATGCTTCCGACTCGTTTTCAATTTGGTGGGCTATCTACTTTTTATCAGATCAAGAATTAATATTGTTTAATCTGTCAAAATCACCTCATGTTTTATCAGGGTAAGTAATCTAAACTAATATTATAAAGAGGAAAGATTTGTTTGTTTGTTTGTTACGATTTGGCTCAAAAACTATTCAACTGATTTAAAAAATTCTAACGACATTAAAAAGCTACATTATTAACTTTAAACAAGGGCTATATTTTATAAATGCTATATGAAATGAAATTATATCTCATCGAGGTATATCATAAGTTGTTATAACAATTGATTATTACAACATACGATTTTTTTTTTTTTTCCTTAGCCTATTGTGTCCCACTGCTGGGCAAAGGCCTCCCCCATATCCTTCCAGACATTCTTTTCTTGTGCCACCTCGAACCAGCCTTCGCGGTGTGCATCCAAGTCATCTCGCCACCGCTTTCATATGAAAATTATATCAAATTAAATTATATCAATCGTTGTTATGTTAAAAATAATTATACCAAACATTACACACCCGCCGACAACATGTTTCGACAAGACGTCAATTTTAGCATTGTCAACGGAAGCAATTTGTTCCTCGTGACATGTTGGGCGGTGTTGTGATGCTACATCGCAGAGAGGCCTTTGTAGATACAGCTCTGAATGGGGATCGAATTTCAGGAGAAGTTCCACTTAACCTTGGGAAAACCCTCTGCAAGGGAGTTGTTTGGAGAGGGTTTAATTGGCGGTATGCGAATCAGGGTGAAAATCCATTTCGGGAGGATCTTCCGACCAGACCGGTTTTATTTCTGGTGGGCAACTGCCCGATGGTTATTGTAAGGTTGCATACGGTAAAAATGCAGGGAGAACTTTAGTACCACGATGTAGGACTTGTGTGACGACAGGTCTTTAGTTCGTATGTGTCGGTATAGATACACACACATTCTGGATACAGTAAAAATACAAATATACAGCCACATCTGCTAGCCTATCCCTATTTAGCAGGTTACTATAGCAGCTCTCTGTGAACAGGCTGCAATAAAACTTCTTAAAACATTTAATTTGAAACAAGTAAAGGTACTAAAATATTCATCACAAAAGAGTGTTGCAACCTTAAGACCTACAAAGATTACAACAAAACTTCTCAACCCAAAGCTTAAGTAAGAGTAGATATAATATAATAATATAATATAATATCTTGGGACAACTCACACGCGGTCATCCGATCCCAAACTAGGCAGAGCCTGTGCTATGGCAACCAGACAACAGATAAACATACTTATATATTTCTAAATACATACATATTATAGACAAATTACACCCAGACACAGAACAAATGATCATGCTCATCACACAAAGATTTGTCCTGGGTGGGAATCGAACCCAACCCAGATGGATTATAATTATTACTCCCCTTTAAAGTACTCATAAATATGTAATACAACTTTTATCAAAATCTGTTCAAAAATAAACTTAATATTTTGCTAAAATCACGAGCACCGCTAGTCCCCAGACTCTGGCGGCAGACAATAAATTATCATAAAATTTGGCGCCTATTAAATTTCCAATGTTACGCAGACTTGCCCTAATACCAGATATTATCTCCGTCCATATTATACGGCTTTGCTTGCAGCTACTACCATTATTGTTCACGATTTTAGCTTCGAACCGAGCTTATTACGCGGTTACACTCCCGCTACTGATTAAACCCACATGATTTGTCAAAACGTTACGCGCGCTATACATTGCACAGTTAATTCGTTAAAGCGATGTTTCCAGTTAGTTTGGAGCGGCAGTGGATCGTGCTGGCTTTGTATTGTCGCGTTATGTTCGGTCGTATGACTTCACTAGGGGTGCGTTATTTGCTTGGTATTATAAATTATGTACGTTGCGTATGAAATGGATTTTCAGAATTAACCTCCTGCGAAACGATGTTCTTGAAAATTTTAAAGAATTAATTACTTTCGGTGTAGGGAATTGAGGTTAAAATTTCAGACTTCATCAAAAGATGAAGTTTTAGCCCTAAGAAGATTTTATGAAATAAGATCGAGGGCAGACGTCAAGTCTAGCGAAATATAGGTTAAAATTATCTAGCTATATCTCGTGTTGGCTTGTCAACTTTGCTGTACTAGAGGTAATATAAAAGTCAAATGAGATTTATGCGTCTCATGCAACGTCGTGACGTAGAGGACTGACTAGAGGTACCTCCAGGAAATCCAATAGATGTTAGTGCTTGATATATTTTGTGACGAGTGTCTCATATCTTTTGCGTCAAGCCATAGTTTTATAGCATCGACAGGGAGGCTGGTCCTGCTCCATAGGACAATCAAGGGTGTAGACAAAATCAAACTGGTTGATCTATAAAGTTAATACATAAGTATTAACTTTATAGATATACTGTTTCTTTTTTGTGTTTTTTTTTTCTGTGTAAATATGTGAGTACCATTTACCTAAATTTATTTAGAAAATGAATAAGTTTACCTCTGCTCGTAATACTTTGTTCCTATAAGTACCATAATCTGGGTGCATCGTCCTCACATAATATTAAATTAATTTTTGTGTACAAAATACCATTTTTTGAAAAGAGTAACTATGGAGTTTCTTGTCCGTTCTTCTCCATAAGAATCTACCTTTCCGAATGGACAGTAGAGTCACTTTATTAATGTAATACTATTATTTTACTGAACTGTAAATGATGACGTTCAAAAGTGCCGTTTCATGGCCTAATTGAAATAAACGTTTTGACTTTGACTTTGGATATTTATACAATCAGGAATTTATAGCAAAAAGAGGATTTTTGATTTCTTTCTCGTTATCCTCAAAGATTTTATAGATAGTTGAAACAAGCTGGCTGTTATAGAATAAATACAAAACCTGCAAAGGAGAAATTTCTGTTCTTCGCAAAAAATATACTGAACTGATGATTTTTTCTTCGTGAATCCAGTATTGGTACTATGACCCCTTTTCAGATTTCGCGCTATTGCTATTACGGTTACACCTTGTATATGTCACCGGAAAATTGCAGACTCCGTAAGATTGTAATAAAACTTTAATAGATTATAACACGTTAAAGACTTAGGTCTATACATTGGAATAAGCAGATTGCTCAGGTTAGCCAGAGAGTAACATTCACACTGCGATCTCTCTATAGATTCAAGCATTTTCTTCCTTCAAGCACTAAAATCACTTTGGTCCAGTCACTTGTGCTTCCTATAATTGATTATGCTGATGTTTGCTACTCTGATCTATCCCAAGAACTTCTCAACAAACTGGATCGACTTCTTAACAACTGTATTCGTTTCATTTTTGGCCTTCGTAAATATGATCACATTTCTTCCTTCCGTTCTCAGCTTAAATGGTTGCCTATCCGTCAGAGAAGATCCCTCAGATCCCTCTGCATGCTCTTCACTATCATGAACGATCCTTGTGCTCCTGATTATTTAAAACAATATTTTAAAGTGTTGGGCAGTTCTCACAGTCTCAACCTTCGAGCATCTAAAAACTTACTTCTTCATATCCCTTCTCACCGCACCGGGTTTTTGTCTAATTCCTACGCTATTTCTACAATTAAACTCTGGAATATGCTTCCCCTTGACATCAAGAAGGCGGAGTCAAAATTTTCCTTTAAGCGTAAAAGCGTTTACACACTGCTTGTCATTCTTAGTCGTTCTTCGTCATGATTACTATGAATTCTCTTAATCGGTATGATTATTATATATCGTATTTATTAGTTTATTATTTTAGCATATATATGTATTTTATTAGTATTATATAGGTATATTATCTGTATATTCTTTCCGAAATGTTAAAATTCAATTTTGTATCTTAATTTTATTTATTGTACACCTACCACAGTGTAGTCTTTATAACCCAAAGGTTGACTGGTAGAGAATGCCTTGATGCATTAAGTCCGCCCATGTACCACTATTGTACATAAAGTTTAAATAAATAAATAAATAAATAAATAATAATTTCTCGATATATTTTGAAAAAATCGTTTTGTATTTAATAAATCCCATCCAAACTCGATAGTTTCCAATATATCTGCGTCTTATTAAGAAAAAATAGTTTAAAATTTCACGCGATATTTTACAATCTTACGGCGTTTGCAATTTTCCGATGACATATGTCTGTTTTACTTACACTAACTTTACAGTTACTTCCAGCAGAGGAATCCCAAGCAATTTTAGAAATTTCAAAGAGATGCTGGGGATTACTTGGCAAATCTCGGGTCGCATTTTGCAGGTCAGTGTCAGGCAGTATGTTGAACAAAATATGATTTGCGACCGTAACACGTATTTATTAACAGAATTATAATCATTAAAATCATCAATACAACCCTCTAAGTTCATTTAACTCGATTGAATGGTAATTTCATGGAAAAGTCATTCAATCGAGTTACATGCATCAACCTGTATTGATGATTTTAATTATTATAACTCAGTAAAGTCATATTTGTTACGGTCGCCAATCGTATTTTTATCAACATACAACCTGACACTGACCTACAAAATACAAAAAACTTATGAAAAATTGAATTTCGCGAGCTACCCTGGCGCTTTCACCTTAACCAACTGTCAAATTAGCTAGCAACAGTAGCTGAAACGTCATTTTTGAAAGGCAAATATGACGTTAGCTAATTTGACAGTTGGTTAAAGGTCGACACGTTATTGAAACCCGCCGTTAGTCGTTTCGCGCCAGTGAGCTAGTCCAAAGTTCGCGGGCCCAGCGCACGCCCCAACATAGAACCTTAAGAAACTATCGGGGAACTGGGAAGTCGGAACAAAAAACAGCGGAACACTGAAACGAACGCAAGGTCTTACATAGCCGTGGTTAATTAAAACTAGACTGCGCTTTATTCAACTTGCCTCATTCTACTTGACGAACTTTCACTAAAGTACCAACATTCAATAATAAACTCTATGTTCTCAATAATAAGGTTAGGTTAACTGCATAACCAACTTTGTTGCCGTCGTTGTTGGTGGTAGAGGAATTTAAACTTTATGTACAGGTGTTAAAGGAGGTGGGGGTGCACAATAGGTGCAAGTTGCCAACTTTATTTGTCGTATAGACGGTCCGTTCCGTTCTGCCGTCCGCTCGGAACAGAGCGAAAAGTTGAAATTGAAAAACGAAACACGCGGAGATCTTTTCAGTGTGGAGGCTGTGGAGGTATTCGATGAACTTCTGATGAAATACTCTTCAAATCTAGGAATAAGGCACTGGTATAAATAGACTAAGAAGGTACAGCCAGCGTTGATTAACACAGTGGTTTTACAACAAAATTAAGATTTTGAGCAAAATAATTATTGATATTTATAGTAAGTTAAACTTGCTGCCGCCCGCGTGAATGACGCAAATTATCCCATGGAAACATACTCCCGGGATATAAAGCTTATATGTTATTCTAGACTATAATCTACGTTTGTGCCAAATTTCATCATGATCCGATCAGCCGTTCTGACGTGAAAGAGTAACAAACATGCATCCATACTCACAAACTTTCACATCCTCCTAATATTATAAACGCAAAAGTTTGTAAGAATGGATGTTTGTTACTCTTTCACGCAAAAACTCCTGAATTGATGTTAATGAAATTTGGCACAGTGGTAGATTATAGTCTGGAATAACACATAGGATATTATAAAGGGTATTATTTTTATTTTTTATGGTAACAATATTGAATTTTTGGAATTTATTAAATTGTATGATAAGTGTTGCATGCCTGAATTGGTACAACGTACAACACAGTGGACTGTGCATGTGTGCGTGTGTCACTTGATATCTGGAAATGTAATGATTATGCAACTGCAACTGTGTTGAGCAATAAACATTTGAATTGAATTGTATATGAAATGCCATAAATGTAGATTTCAAATAACTTAATATCAACTAAGAAAATTTGTAATCGTAGCAGTGTTGTCAATTTTTGTCGCTGACCGTACCTGCCTACAATTTGATTTAAAAGGCAAAGTTCCAGATGGACTTCGTCTTATCTATTCTTAGGGTATTTTGTCGCTGAAAGTTTTGCAAGTTTAAACCTTATTCCAAGTTGTACAATATAAAAACTTGTAGAGAGTCTGTAGAGCTGAAAATTTAACAATGTTGATGAGACGAGATCTTCGCGTTTAATTTTATTGAAATGGTACGAAATTCCAACTTTCTACTGATATCTAAAGAGTACTGCATATATCTTGTTCTACCAATTTAATAAACTTAAGTAACAGAATTTTAGTTATTTAAACGAGGTATGCGGAACAGAGAGGAAAGCGCATCCTCCTCTGAAAAGGAAGGATCCTCGGCCCAGACGGTCGCCTGGTGGGCAACTGCTCAATTTTATATGTATTTGTTTATTTAAACTTTAGTACCTGGATGACCGAGCTTTGCCCGGCTTTTTTTTGGTAACCGTTTTCTAAAAATGAAACCTAGCTAGATCGATTTATCACCCCCGAAACCCCCTGCATACTAAATTTCATGAAAATCGTTGGAGCCGTTTCCAAGATTCAGATTATATTTATGCATTTATACAAGAATTGCTCGTTTAAAGATATTAATATATACATATATATATAATATTTATAAATAGATAAGATGTACAATAGTAGTACATGGGTGGTTTAATGTAACAAGACATTCTCTACAAATCAACTTTTGGGTTAAAAATACTTTTTTTTATTATTGACAGGCACGCGTTTGACCACTATCTCACCTGATGGTATGCGATGATGTGGTCAAAGATGGAGCAAGCTTGCCTAGAAGTAACCTATTTACTCTTAACTTGAAGACTCCCGGGTTTTAGCTATCAGGAAACACTCTGGCAGGGAATTCCACACCTTAGCTGTTGATGTCGGATTGTTGTTGGTAAATGTTCAGATGGCGCAGAGAACTTTGAATGCGCGATGTAGGGTTTGTGTGACGTCAGGATTATTTCGTAGTTCGTATCTAGTCTAGGATTTTACAATTAAAACTGCGGAGTCTGTGTTCATAGAACATGCCCATGGAGGTTTTGGTGAAGTATAGCAAGACCTACTATTTTTTAAATTGAAAATGCCTTCTGCGTCAGACTTATCAAAGTGTGAAGTTCCCCATACGTTAAAGAAAACTGACAAAACAGCTCCGGTACTCACAGTAGGGGACAATGACTTTTGCCCCGAACCCCATGTAGTCTTTTCTTTAACTTATTTACGAATTAAAACTATAAAAACGTTAAAACTAATAGTACTTATAATAAAATGACAATTTTTTAAATGATTAAATATAAATATATAGCTTACACTAATCTGCACTATAACATAAAATAAACAGCAG
Source organism: Mamestra configurata (assembly GCA_002192655.3). Taxonomy (NCBI): domain Eukaryota; kingdom Metazoa; phylum Arthropoda; class Insecta; order Lepidoptera; family Noctuidae; genus Mamestra; species Mamestra configurata. Next base: position 216,783 of record NDFZ01005383.1, read on the forward strand.
TATTTAAGCGAATTCACTCAAATGGCATGTAAATACATCGATCTTGAGGTGAAGATCGTTAATAACCCAAATTGCGCGGGTCAATGGTGTTTTGGCTAGAAGGTTGGTCCTGGCAACTGGCACGGCCAGCAGCGGCAGGCGGCGCCGCCTCCACACATAGCGGTCTGGTACACATAAACTCAGGCACTGCACTACTCCTGGTAGTATCTTGGATGGTCTGCCCTATCCTCGCAGCGCATTGCCTTACGACTGGTACCACAATAATTTCAAGTTGCCTCAGTCAATACAAAGACTACTTACTCACCACAAACACATTGATGCTCCTTTTACACGACATGTACTTACAGGCAGTGCCTGTGATTTTCGCCCTGAACCCTGCGTAGTGCCATGAATGGTTTGCTCTAAAACGCAGGCGCAGCACATTGCCCCGCGACTGGTACCGCAACAATTTCAGTTTACCTCACTAATCAAGGCTATAAATACTCAAAACCTTTTTTTTGACGGAATTGTTGGCGCAATGGTTGAGCGATTGCACGGAACAAAATATTGATATGGCCTACAGAGAGTTGTTCCGGGTCTTGTGGTTAGTGTATGTCAGTTTATATTTTTGTAAACGCACCCACGATAAGAAAAAATGTACTTACAGTCGGTGACAGTGATTTTCGCCCGGAACCCCGCGTAGTGCCGTGAATGGTCGGCTCTGAACCTGAGCCGCAGCACATTGCCCCGCGACTGGTACCGCAACAGCTTCAGCTTGCCGCTCCAATCACCGCACAGTCGTCGAGCGCGAGTCGCGTGCGCATCCCGCATCCAACCCGCGCTGATGGCGTCTGATTCCGGGAGCTGGGTCTCGGATTCTTCCCAAATCTGGTGAAGAAAGGAGAAAAATTAAAAAAACAAAAAAAAACTTCTGTACAGACAAAACACATTTCAATCGAATAAGTCTCTTAGTCGTTATCCCAAATCCCGCTCATCCTTAGCTAGTTCTGCCTTCATTTGCAAATATCTCTAGTAGCTATTATTTTAGTATTAAACCGCTTTTTAGTTACCTAAATAACTTTCGCATCCCTTCGATAGTTACTGTTATGAACTATTTTGATAGTTCATAACAGTAACGACCAAAAACTGAAATATTCAAAGTCACTCTGGCCAGTTAGCGGCGAGGGTTGAAAAAGAACATTGGATTGCTTTTGAATATTTCACAGCAAGCCGAAAATACTTTAAAACGGGAGGAGGCAGATTTTTCTAGAGTCAGATATCTTTTAATCAGCGGAATAAAATTGCAGTTGGGAATGATTAAGCTTTAACAAACGTATGGCTTTAGATAGACAGATATAGTGTTGCACCATAAAAAATCACAATAAAGGCTTAAACAATTACAGAGTGTAACAATGGGTGGTCTCATTGCTAGATCGTTTTTACAGACAACGTTTAGATGGATTTGACAGAGAAAGAGAAAATAGCACTAAATAATAATAATAACAAAAACTTTTATTTCAGACCATGGTGTCCATTTTGTTATTAACAATGTTCTAATAGACTAGTGTTAGTAATACTTTAAATTACCCACACTAAAACATTTGAAAATAAAATAAACTCAACATTCACTACTGAGCCATTCCATGCCAAATGGCGCAGCAATGATTGATGTAACTTCAGTTCAACCGACTAGCGATCACGCTAAGGAGGCTGTTGGCGTTGCCACGTACTCTACGCACCAGGGATGAGCATCCTTTCGCATCGTAGCGTAGAAGCAGTCTACGGGATGTTCAGCAAACATCCCTGATGCACTACAGAATCGCCGCAGCCCCATCAGCACCCTGAACGCATTATTGAATTGGACTCGGAGGGCACTGTTAGAATTTTGAGTATAGTCGGCCCACAGGCTGCACGTGTAGAATGATGTACAATAGGACCAGAACAGTATATTTTGAAAAAAAAAAAACCAAATACCACGCACATCACACCAGTAACAGAGTGGAGAAGTGGTAGTACCACCGTTCGTACCATATTTTTTGTGGATGGAAAATTATCTAAATTAAATGTCTTCTCCCGCTCTAGACGGAGCGGAAGGGATTGTCACACAAACAATAGGGACACCGAATTCACTCACAGACATACTGAACTCACTAGGAGGCCTGATCTGCTTTTGGAGGGAGGTTGACTGGTTGGAATGACGGCCGCCATTGCTCAACATCAGGACTAAGTGCGGAAACCATACCCAATACATATATAGGGATTGTCCCTACTGACTAAAATCCACCCGTGTTCCTTCAAATCTCTTCAAAGCTCTTTGTCTTCCACGGCCGCAGTAACTCTTTAACAATTCGGTAGCCCTGGCCTAGTGACAGTTCCACCTACCTCCGTATCCGAGCTGAACGCCTCATGGTGGTCGTGCAGCTGCCACTCATGCGCTCCGCTGGTATTGTCCACGCCCACCTCCGAGATCTCCAAGTAGTCGTAGCTGCAGCTGCAAAGAAGAATCAACTTTAACTTGATGATCATTAAGCAGGGAATCGGATGCCAACAAGGAGTGACGGGCTTGTACTTTTCACAATGTCAAGATGTCCAATTCTGGACATAGGCCTCTCCCGACGCAGCCACGTCGACCAGTCCTGGGGGGCTACTCTCTTTTGTTCGTTGCGGGCGTATTCTAGTCCATATCACCGAACCATTAAGAATTAATGACAACACGATTTGACAGTTACTGTCAAATCGTGTTGTCATTCATTCTTTCGGGTTCGAAACTAATCGTAAGTCCGGAGGTGTTATGGAGTAGAATACGCCCGCAACTAAGCCCGAAACTACGGACTTCGGGCTTAACCTTTTGAACGCCAGAACATAAACGCATCTGCGTGCCCCCGACTCCGAGCCACAAATTTACCGTACTTTTTGTCACGTAATTGTGACGTTTGGCGAACAGGACACGCGCTTGCTTGTCACCTATACGTGACAGTGGCGTTCAAAAGGTTAAAGAGTAGCCCCCCTGTGCTTCTCTCTTCCAGTCGATTTCCTTAACTTTCTCTAGGTTATCGGTCTATCTTGTGGGAGGCCTCCGAACACTCCAGAACTGTTCGACCTTAACAGCCATCCGTTGTGCAATGTCAGGGCCACTCACATTTTGATCTTAAGTTTGGCAATTCTTCGAGCCATGGCGATTAATTAAAACTTAATTATTACCTAAAATTAAATGAATACTATTTGAATCAGTCTTCCTACGTTACGTACTGAAAACTTAAAGTTAGCGCACATGTCTTGCACTCGTTAGGAGTATAAATATCTCTCTCGAGTTTGAGTAAGTAAAGTTTGAGCTTAGAACAAGAAAAACAAACTCATGTAAAGAAATCAAGTATTCAAGTTAAATAGCAATGATATCTCATGATCTTAGAAAACTTTTAAAGTAAACATTTTCAAAGACTGGACTCTATTTGAGGAGCATGCACTAAGAAAGTAATTTATTAAATTAACTTCGTTCAATAGATGACATTTCAATACTTGAAATGAGTACAAGATATCTTATTAAGAGATTGCTTTTTTGAAGTGAAAATTCTTTAGTGGCGTTGTGCACTTTTTGGGATGGGTAAAAAATGTTAAACTCGCGTCAGGATACGTGACCTGATCGAAAATTCGTAAGACGGATGGAAAGTTCTGAAGTGTTAAATTTTTTATGTAATATAAATTGTCATGTTTGTGTACGATAGCGCAATGAATGAATATTGTATTTTACCACATATATGATAGTACTTTTATACTGATAATTAAAGCAATTCGTACGAAATGATTCCCTAGCCTTTCCAAAATATCAAAAATGCACAACGTTAATGTTCAAGTTTTCACTTCTGTTTCTCCCGGAGTGCAAACCCGTTGTTTTTTTTTTTTAAGAACTTTGCGGAAGATGCTTTCACAAATTAAAAGGCCAGGTCACTTACATAAAAAAGTAAAGCTAAAGTTTTTACATTGCAAGTATTTGAATTTATTACTTAGGTACTAAATTGTTAATATAAAAAGCTTAAATTTTTTATTAAAAAATACAAACAAAAGGGTACATGAGTGCACAGACATTAGCTATAGATGTTGCCTCTCTGACCTCTAAATCCCAGTAACTGAGTAACAGTTATCCCTTGGCTTCCCGTCCACATCCCATCCCATCACTTCCCGTGGATGTCGTAAGAGACGACTAAAAGACTCACCAGAGAATGGGCAGCAGCATTCTCTGTGCTTCTGTGCATTGCAACAGCAGCACTGCGATCACCAACCCGCCCGCCAAGCGTGGTGATTATGGCAATCCTCCCCCCGCTCCTTGGGGGAGGCCTATGTCCAGCAGTGAACGTTTTCCGGCTGGTACGATGATATCCCTTGACTGATGTAAAATTTTCTGGCGGGACTGCCCGTAACGTCGAAGTCGGTTTAGTATGCTTTCAGAGGCACGTAGAAGGTATGTAGAAGGTGGTCACACATCCACGAACGACCGCGGCAAGCATTGAAGAGCATCCGAGCGGCTTTTATTGCTTAGCCCGAGCACCGATACAAAAGAAGAATAGTATTTTTTTTTTTTTAAACGTTGCGCCACGTTTGGAATTTCTCCTGTATCGTGGGTGCGTTTATAAACATACAAACTCACATACACAAACATCCAGACCCGGAACAACTATCTGTGGGCCATACAAATATTTGTTCCGTGCGGGAGTCGAACCCGCGACACGCAGCGCAGCAGTCAATCGCTCAACTACTGCGCCAACCTTGTCGTCAGATATAAAAATCGCAAATGAAGAAATAAAAGATTTATGTTCAATGTTGCACACGACACGTGTGGCAGCCCTATCGTTGCTGACATAGACCCAAGAGTCGGTTCGTCTACGCTCGCAATATGTCGATGAGTCAGCAGTCTCCTCTCAATGGCGGCCATGATATACTGGATGAGCCAAACTGTTTATTTTACGTCGACTTCGGCTCATTTCGGGTCTCGTCGGCTTTATTCGTCAATTCCTTGAATGGTAGATGGATATAGTGAACGGTTATCGGTTTGGGCTTCTTTCTTTTGTTTTTATTTTCGGTTATTTTCGTAAACTTGATGTTGCTGCATTGGTAGAAACGTTTTATTAGAACTACATCACGCCTTATTTCTTGAATTGTTATGCAGAGGAATAAGTACCTACATATATTAAATTCCATGGGATCCCGTGTAGGGCATCGAGAACCGGCCCTATTTTAGGAACCGGTTCTTTCGGTTCGAAATTCTAGACGGAACCGGGTACCCGGTTCTTTCGGGTTTTTTTCATAAATTCTAGTTGAAAAGGGTCTAAATAAAACACACTTCATTGGTAAGCATATTTATATATTTTTTTAATTATACTCAAATTACAACATCGTTTTTAACTATTTTCGGCAACAATCAGTTCTTTAAAATTCAGTATTTTCACAATCAGTTACAATCAGTTCTTTATAATTCACTACACTAATCAAAAAGTGAAATAATAAAAAATAAACTTAAAAAAATTAACCATCTTACAAGCTAGATATAGGAACCTTTACAAATCCACTCAAAACAAATCAACAAGCACATAAAAGTTGTAAATAAATGATAAAAATTACAAAAAAATATAACAAAAACCAAATAACGAAAATTAATGATTAAATTGAGCATTACGTATTGGCTTTCTTCTTTCCTAAATAAAAGGAACGTAAAAAAATAAGTGCGTCTAAAGTTTTGTCGCTTAAAGACGAACGGAGTCTATTGCAGACTATCCCGGCGGAAGAAAATATACGTTCCGGCTCCACACTAGTGGGTGGAATTGATAGTAAATGTTGATAAGCGAGCGATAGGTATCGTCCTCGCTGTCTCTGACCACCATTCTCGAACAGAGCCATTTCTACCCTTATAGTAGTGTTGATGTCATTTGATGTCGATTCAGAAGCAGAAGCAGTAGCTTGACTTATTTCCTTATTAAGTTCTTCTTCATTTGTTAAAGAAGATACTTGTAAGTCATCATGTCTCCTGAAATCTGGCGTACAATCAAGAGGTACACTTTGTTTTGTGCGTTTAATGAGGTTTACGATTTCCCGCAGCATCTCATCACTCGTAGGCCGTAAAAAAACAGTTTTATCTTCATTTTCAATGTTATCAAAATACTTCTCCGGGTTGGTCAAATATTGCAATATTGCTGCTTGGACTAGTCGTCGTTTTGCATATTGTTTACGCAATGCAGCCGCCATTTTATTGCTCAGATGAGTTTTCATTTCAAGCAATTTTTTTATTGCAAATTTGAGAGAAATATCAGTGCCTCAACGACCGTTTTTATTATATCCAATATATTATTTAACTCGTGTATATGTCTTCAGTCGTCGTCAGTAAACTGAATATCAATGTTCAAATCTATTAGTGCTTTTGTGATAGATGTTTTTAATTTTAGAAAACGGCTTAACATGGTGGCCATGCTGCTCCAGCGAGTCTTTCCATCTAAAAGTAGAGAATACTACTGTCCAAAATCAGCTTTAACAGACTTTTGAAGGACGTCATCGGTGACTTTTTGAACATTTTTACCACTTTTCGTACCTTAGATATGAGCTGATGATAGTTAATCGATTGTGGTGGCACAGATGCTAATGGCGATTCGTTAATGAATTCAGCACCATCGTCTTCATCGTTGTTATTTTCACCATCATCAGTTTCGTTACTAAATTCGCCAGTTTGCATTCTTAAAGCTAGTCCAGATAGAGGCAAATCTTCGTCATAATCATAATTGTCAAGTTCGTCCAACTGCTCCAGTATCATCTGTGGCGCTTCTACGTCTTCCTCGATGTCTTTATTGCGATTATACATCACGTCCACAATTGCTAGTTGAACTGCGTGAGCAATACATAACTGATGGTAAGACTTGAGCAACTTCCCAAATGTAACCATAAGGCTGCAGCCATCTGTGGTTTGAGCAACAATGTCTTGAGTTAAAGATATGCCATATTCATTCAACTTGGAAGACATTAAGAAGGGTGAGAGCTCTAGAGTTACCACTGAAATTCAAATAGTCGTACGTTTTTTACAATTGCCAGCTCACTATCGGATAGTATGTGTCATTACCGCGAATACAACTTTTATTACCATACTACTATCCGAGACTGAGCTGCAAATTGCAAAACAAGTGTCAAAAATATGAATTTCGCGGGGTATCCTGGAGCATTTACCTTAATGTCCCTTAAAAACATCGTTAGTTTCTTAAAGATTCATCATTAATAATAAATATAACGTTATTTATTAATTTAACAGTGAAATAAGAGTATATATTCTGTTTGAATAATAAATTTGGATAATAACTTGATATTTAGCATAAAGAGTATTATAGAGATAATATTATTTCTAAATTTATTTTAAGAGAGAACCGAAAGAACCGAAAAAACCGGTTCCTCGTTTTACAGAACCGGTTCTATCAGGGTCTCTCAGAACCGGGAATTCCCGGTTCTTTTGGAACCGGGAAAAACCGGTTCTGATGCCCTAATCCCGTGTCCCAATTGTGGGGTGAGCTAATTATTATCAAAGAAATAAAATCAATAAGACACTGCCGGGCTCGGTCAATATGACCACAGAGCTAGAACTAGTTTTTTTTTTTTTAAAGGATACCCTTTAAAATAAAATAAAAAATATCTAGTTCTAGCTCTCTTTCTTCTATTTTCAGCGTAATTATTAAAATACATTATAATGTGGCAGTGCTTTGTTTAATTTATTTATGTTAGAAACATTACATGGCCATAGTACCTAAATGTTTTCATATTTATTTGTGGGAAACCACAAATCAAAATACTGCAACTGTAAATATTATTTTCTAATTGTTTGAGACTAATTTATGGCTTATTCACAACAGCTTGTTTATTATAATAAAGTTTGTTTTAAAATATTTTATGAATGGTACAACACTGTCTATTTTATGAAAGTTTATAACTTGTACTTTTAATAAATAAAAATGTAATAACTCCGTATCGGATTATCTAGCTGATAAGGTTTAGTTGTGTATCAATGTTTTGTGTGTTTGAGGATGAACTGCATCAATATTTGCATGCCAAAATGGTAGAATGTACAAGGATTCTTTAATACTATTGTAACCACCTTACTGTAAATACCTACATTCTGAGCAAATAAATAAATATTCTATTCTATGTTTTCTGGAATCACACAGAAGAAATATAATACACAAGACCTTTATTGTTCACAAATAAAGATTGATTGATTGAAATAGTCTTGAAATAAATGGTAGAGGAACCGTAAGAGTATATAGTAAATGGTCTTGTATATATTTACTATAGTAACATCAGCGTTGAAACAATCTATAAAGCTATTTGCTAACACTCAGCTTGCCGTAACTTTGGCTCAACAATACAGAAGCCCATTACATAAATCCGCGCACCATTAAGCCGCTATGTCTAAAAGTAACTCCCTCACAATAGACCCTCTAATTCCTCGTAAAAGCTAGCTAATTGATATTTTCATGGGAACAACATTCACGCAACTAGAATTACGTAATCCATTAATAGGAGGCAGTTACAACTGCCGCCATTAGCTCCCATAATACATGAGTTATGGGCAAAATTTAACATTTACGGCTTTCTGAGAGGAAACTTGTGTCCGACATTTGTCTATGCGACAGCGGGCGCCATCTTGTTTTTGGTTTGTGGATAGCACAACAATATCCGCAACTGCATACATACATATATACTGCATAAATATGTATATTATTTATTTTAATGTTTGTAAATAATTTTGCGGCATTTATTCGAAAGAGTCACCTCGGCCCTGGAACGCAAAGAGCTTTAGCTTCACCCAGAGCGGAAGAAGTCGTTTGATGATTACCCATCCATAAAAAGAAAGCACTACGGATTATGTATTAACACGAATAAAAAATAATAAATAAAAAAAATCGTAATATTTATTTATTATAATTTCACACTATTGAAATGTCTATATTTTGTTAGTATAGCATTATCTCAAAACTATTAAATTAACATTTAAAACAAATACATTCTTGAAAATAAATTTAAATAAATTGAATACCTATATGATTGAAAATAAAATGGAAATTAATAATTTAAAATAAAATAAAATTGAAAATAAACTAAAACTAAAATAAAATTGAAGTGTCTTATTAAATTAAAGATACTCAGGTTACATGCAGCCTAATAAGCCTTTCCAAAGCTGCCGACACTGGTCTGTCTCATAATTATCATCCTTAGGATTCCGTTGCTACTCCCTCGAATTTGGCGAATTAGTGAGGCTGATTTTTTTCGCATTATAGCGTAAAAGTCATCCACCGCATCGGCAAACATACCCGAGGCACTGCAAAATCGAGAAAGTCGCACAAGAATCCTAAAGGCGTTGTTGTATTATACTCTAATACTAATGGGTCCTAAAGTGTGAGCTACTTTTGATTCCAGTAATAGGTACGGCAAAATCGCTTGAACGCACGGAAATTAGTTCTGGTTTCTACAAGGTCCGTATAGTAAACAACTCCAGATGTAAGCTGAATACTATCTAACATAATATTGCGTTCAGTTCGCCAAATGCTAAATGATATGATATACTTATTTTTTGCAAGTAGGTTAAACATAACACTTACACGTCAATCTTTTTTGGTCATTTAAAGCTAAATGAGGCCGGTGTTTCCTAGCTGATTACCCTGAGAAGAAACACCGAAACAAACTCAGAGGTAAAGTCTCTTTTAAAGTCCATACAATCTGTTTTGGTCAAATCATATGAGAACCATGTAGGTTAATGTCTGAGCTGGCCTTTTGAGGAAAGGAAACACTCACATAAGATATGATGTGCGGATTGTTCGTTTTAATGGTAAGATATAGCGTGACAGCTCACAGGACAGAATGGAGAAAAAAACGTGCTTCGCCGACCCCAAGTAACATGGGATAAGGGCTGAAAGATGATGAAGGTAAGATGTAGAACATTGACAGAAAATGGAAGCCACGAGCTTAAAAGTGTGCGGTTATTTACTTGAATTTCTTTGCCAAGTAATCATTTAGACCCACGTTTAAATCTCGTATTGACAAACAGGCCCCCGAGACTTCAAGATAGGTACTGAGGGAGAACCCTACCTTCAAAATTTTCAAACATCGAACAAAAGTCAACAACACAGGTTGGAATGGCGCCAATTTTTGACAGACCGTTCAGCTCGTTCGCTTACGACATTCCGAAGCTTACAGGCCACAAAACTAGCTTATCGACGTAGCACCCTTCCTCTATAAACAAACAGCACAGTACCAACATAACAGTATTCCAAGAGATCATATTTTACAATTCTGCCAACATCACGGAAACGTGCTGGTGCATGCAGAATATTGCAGATGTTATGATGAAAGGAAAATGGAGGTACACATCAAGAACGCATTTGCGATGTGACATCTTGGCGGGAGCTGACTTTATCACACACGAGTGGGGAAGTAGCTGCTGGAAATTAGGTACTTGGGAATTCAGCTACTACGTCTTTAGGAGTAATTTCGCCTGCAGCGGATTAATATCGAAGTTTAAAACTAATTGAAACAAGGGCTTGCTTAGTATATTTTGCTTGGAATATAAATGTGGATGGATGGACAGGGAGAGTAGGCCAAAGAAAAGTTGGCTGGATTGTATTAGGAGTGATATGAAAGAAAAGGGCGTTAGTGAAATCGTGACGGCTGACAGGACAGAATGGAAGAAAAAAAACGTGTTGCGCCGACCCCAAGTAACATGGGATAAGGGCAGGAAGATGAATTATGTGAAAACGTATAAGGTGGAAGACGTTTACCTAAATCTTTATGGATTTACGCAATTTTGAAATGAAATGAGACATTGCTGGTTAATTTCTGGGAAATCTTTCGGTATTGCAGATACGCTAAGAGCCTGGCCCAAACATAAAATTTCTGCTTGATTTGCAAAATAACAAAGTCAAAGTCAAAGTCAATTCATGTATTTCAACTAGACCATTAAAAGGCACTTTTGAACGTCAAATTTACAGTTTAAAATTAAAATATAAGTGACTCTAGTTGTCCATTCGCAAAAAGTAGATTCTTATGGAGAAGAACGGACAAGAAACTCCATAGTTACTCTTTTCAAATATAAGTTTTACAATATTTTGTATACATAGGTACATTGATCAATTGATTATATTATGTGAGCACAATGCATCCAACATTACACTAATATACAGCACACACTTATATACTATAGGTACAACAAAGCAATACCAGCAGAGATAAAATTAAGTTTGCTAGTAAGGGACATGGTACTCACATATTTACAATATAATTAAAAACAATGGATCAGTGTGTGAGTTAAATTACATATTAAAAACCTGAAAGTACACCAGTAAATAAAACAAGTTTGACTTTTTCTACTATACCCTCGATTGTCCTATGGAGCAGGACCAGCATGTTTCCAAGCATTCTTATCTTTAATATAATCATCTAGTTTGTAATATGCTTGTTTACAAAGTGTGGTTTTAATGTAAGTTTTAAATTTTCTTTCATTTAGTTCTAATATGTCACAAGGTATTTTGTTGTAACATTTAACACAGTACCCCATGAAAGATGTTCGTACTTTGGCTAATCTATAAAATGTTTGATCTAAATTATTTTTATTTCTAGTATTAAAATGATGTCTATCACTAATTTTGTTAAAGAGATGTCGATTTTTTCTTACATACATAGTATTCTCATAAATGAATTGACAAGGTACTGTCATAATATTAATCTTTTTAAAAATTTCCCTAAGAGAATCGCGGCGACGAAGATTATAAATGGCTCTAACAGCACGCTTTTGCAAAATAAATACAGATTCAATGTCAGCAACACGACCCCACAGCAAAATACCGTACGACATAATGCTGTGAAAGTAACTAAAATAGACCAAGCAACACTAAATAAATTCATAAAAACAAGATTGAATAGAAAAGCCTTTAGGTCAACAAGATTCACAATTAAGAAAACCGTATCTATATTTAATGCCTGCACTGCTTAACTCTACGCGAAATAACCTAAGGAATGAGATTTCAAGGAATAAGTCTCTATATATATATATCGTCTTGAACTAGTATTTTATCTTGTAAGTTGTAATGCTCTAGTATTCAAGTGTTCACGGAAATGCACAAAATCAGCACAAGACGCAACATTACTAGGAAATATTTCAAGATGCTATAAAATTTTTGAAGAATACCTGCATTTATGGCTTACACGTGTCTGCATTGTATGTTATGGGTAGCTATGTGACATACCAAAAGAACAGCTTTATTGCTTAGGACGTGGCATTCCATTTCCTTTGATACACTAAACCTTAGAGACGTTCCTGTTTGCAAAGGTAGGTATCTCAAAGAAAAATGAACCTGTCTATGTCACCGGAAAATTGCAGACTTCGTAAGATTGTAATAAATCTTTTTTCTTTTAAATAGTATGAAAAAATCGTTTTATCTACACTATTGTATTTTTGTGTATTTGAAAAATTCTTTCAGCAATGGATAGCTATATTATCAGAAAGTAACATAGGCTATATTTTATCCCCGTACTCCTACGGGAACGGGAACTACGCGGGGAAACCGCATGACATCCGCTAGTCCTATATACTTTAGACTTTATCCCATCCTAAAAAACCGAAAAATACCGGCCGCGGGAAAAGGCGTGTAGGTTGATAACATAATCGACTTGAATCCAATCTAGCATTATGTGCTAAAGCCCTAAAAACTAACAATTAAAATACAAACTAAATAATATCCGCAAAATAATATCCGTTTCAATTATTTACAACGTTATCAAAAACCATCCACTTTCCCCAAAACTAGTTTTCATTGCGTTCATTTGTTTAACGAAGTAAAATTTAATTAGCAAGCCTCCCGTTAATCTGCCAACTAATCCGCGCCTCGTTATTAATTAATACAAGTTTATGTTTATATTGTTCATAAAGAATATTCATTGAATCTGTTCATTGTTTGCTACCGATGTATTTTAAAGGTCAATCGGCTTAGCGATACGTGCATACGAGATGAGTAGTTGATACGGTTTGAATTATTGAACAACAATTTTGTACTTGGGGTCGACGTGATACGTTTTTTTCTTCCATTCCTCCCTTCAACCGTCACGCTACAATTAAAATCGCTATCACTTTCAAATCAAATCAAATTTTCGTATTTCATAAGTCATACCTACCTAAATTTTCTGGACAAAGCTGGTTAATTAACAGTTCAGCAAAACTATTGATGATAACCTACTAATGCTTGAAAGTTCCGTATTGCATTTTAATCAATCAATATATAAAATTATTTCCTTTTGAGTGACTGACAGACAACGCACAGCCGAAACTACTGGTCGTAGAAAGCTGAAATTTGGCATGTAGGGTTCCTTGGGGAGCACTAAGAAAGATTTCCCGAAATGGAAACGGAACATGACAAATAGGATATGCGAGTATGAAATCGCGGACAAAAGCTAGTAAAGAATAAGCTCTCACTTAATAAGGTTCCAATAGGCAACATAAACGCAGTTTAAGAATGATTTGACAACATTTACAACATTTTAAGTGTCTATAAGTTATTCGCCTTTCAACGCTTAGCCCAAAATCTCTATCAACCGCTACCTCGGTCACAGAAGAATCCTCACAGAAGCTTGGGTTTTCCTGAATTGGCTCGAGTTAGGGTTGCCAGGCGACTGCATACGGGACAAAGTTGGGATTTTTGGATGCCAGTCCGGGCAAATTAGACAATGTCGATGTTTGTTGCTCCCTTTTTGCCTAATCTTAGCACATTATGTGGGGTCGGCTCTCTTCGTCTTCGCCAGGCCAGTGTCTATGCTGGGTCGTCGAGACGTTTTTCTGCCTTCAGGTCGTTGTTTACGACGGACATCCAGGGGCGCTTTTTCGGACCGGTGTCGTCTTGATGATAAGGACTTGTTTGGTTATGTTCTTCGGGTCTTCTCATCACGTTCCCGCACCATCTCAGACGTGTTCCGGCTTTTTATATTTCACAAGTAACTTCGATTTCCTAAAGAGTGATTAAAACGATAGCACCTCATACTTAAAACATATCATAACGGACCAAAAAGCCCGTAAATTAAGTTTATAAATTAAGACATCGATTTTTGACCTTATCGTCGAAAGTCTGGCTAAACCGGTTTGTCTGTTCGATTTTCGTTTTAAGAGCTGGCAACCCTAGGTCGAGTTGGCTCGATAAACAGAGAGCGCTCATCGCCACCGCCGCGCCCGCACCTGTGTTTGGCGGCTCGATTTAGAATATTGACTCGCTTTCACTTTGCTGGGAATGGGCACTACACTTTGTATAGTCGGCACGGGTACAGATGTAGTAGAGGTGGCACAGAGTACGGAATCGCAGGCTGGCAAGGACTAGAGATGCCATTAAATCGACAAGGTGAAGCAGAAAAATTTGTTCTTTGCATTTACATATATTTGCATAATGTGCTTACTCCTCACGGTGTCTTGGAAATGAATGAACTGATTCTAATCAAACTTGGTATGCAGACGCTAGATATACAGGTCTAAATAGTTGGTTGAGAAAATTTTCGAAAAAACAGTTTACAGGAAGAAAGAGAGAGCGATTCAAAGTTTTCTATAGAAAGTGAAAAATCACTCTATCTCTCGCACTGAACTCTTTTTCGAAAATGATTTCAATTAACTATTTGGACCTAGATATCTAGCGTATGCATTAAAATCACTTAATTAATTTCCAAGAAAGAATAAATGTTGAATAAACTTGAAAGTTTGTAGAAACATCGTGAAGAGTAAACGCTCTTAAATCGACAAAATGTACTGAATATAATTTTGTTTTCGTAATTTCTAAGGGGTATTTGTTCATAAATATGAGAACAGTGACCCCTTTTCAGGTTTTGCATTATTTCTGAACTGTGCGCTGGTAAGCTCATCACTTGAAAACGGCTGAAACGCTTCAACTTATTTGTGGTTCAGTAAGGTTTTTGAGGAACAAAAATTTATAAAATTGGAAGAGCTCTATGTGATTTCTGTATGATATCAGCGTTTGCCAGGTCAGCTAGTTATTCATAATATCTATGACCATGCGATGTTCGAGTATTTTAAATAAAATTGCCGACGATATAGTCGTTATGGCTGACATAGCCCGAAGGATTGCCAAACTGAAGTGGCAGTGGGGAGAGCACATTGCTCGCAGAACAGATGGTCGATGGGGCCGAAAAGTTCTAGAGTGGCGACCGCGTACCGGAAGACGCAGCGTTGGAAGGCCTCCCACAAGGTGGACCGATGACCTGCTAAGGGTCGCGGGTAGCCGATGGATGCGAGACGCACAGGACCGGTTGTTGTGGCCGCACTTGGGGGAGGGCTATGTCCAGCAGTGGACGTCTTTCGGCTGATATGATGATGATGATGATGATGTGGGTATTTAATTTTGTGGCAATTAAATACTTTTCTTTTTTTTCATAGATAACAACGTCCGTCAATTAAGGTAAACTTCATCAACATCTGCAACAAGCTCGCATGTAACTTGTATAACATTGCGGGCTACCGAGGTATAGCATGATCAATCGCTCGATCGTGCCCCGCAATGTGATTAAAAGTGACTGCTGTTCTGTGGTAGGTAGGTTATAACTTTTGGGGCGGCGAAACCCGATGTGTACTCTCATCGAGATTCTGTCTTGCAATTTACGAATTAATTCACGTCAGCAACATCCGACTCTGCCAAATGTTGGAGAACTGGCGCCAAATTACTATCTCAAGATTTTATGGTTTGTTTTAAAGATGTGGAAGCCAATTACAGTATTTTAAATGGGCTTGAAAACCTGTCAGCTTTTTGTCTTGACTGGATTTTTAGAAACAGGGTGTTAGTCAAATGATGAAAGAACGATGGTATGTGGAGGGAATTCCTTATTTTATCGGAGAGACTTCCGCCTGGGCACGCGTTGCCGTGGCCGACCTAGGCTCTAGACAATTGACATTATTTATTTATTTAAACTTTATGTACAATAGTGGTACATGGGCGCACTTAATGCAACAAGGCGTTATGACACACATATAACATTTTTGACTTTTGTCCATCGGCTTGACCACTCTGTCAAACTGACATTCTATCATATCACTTGACGTCTTTCCACAGATCATGCCACTTTTCATCTTGTCCCGCATCCCTAGTCAGTCTTGTGCCACTGCATACTGTAGCTGAATATTAGGCAAAACTTTAGCAGCATTAACGCCGCCGCATGAAAAACTAAGAAGTGAAATTTGTACGGCAACAAAAAAGAACCGCAACGCCATCTATCCTGTCAGCGACGAACTACCAACGAAATCCTATATTGCGCAAGCAAAGTTCTCCGTGCGATTTGAACATATACAACAGTCCGAATATCAACTATCGGGCAGTTGCCTACCAGACACAACAACCGTCTAGTCGGAGGATCCTCCCTTTTCAATGGAGGTATGCGGGACTTTACTCTGTGTACCGCATACTACCATAAAACAATCAATTTAACAATGGGAATGTGTATATTTGTCAACCACACGCTAAAAGAAGATTGAATTACCCACTAGTCCCACAACACAGTCGGAATGTGGGGGACACAACTGTCTAACCCTTCGGAGAATACAAGCGTGATATTAAGATAAGTAAACTCACTAAGGACTTTGAAAAAATCATGATGTCATGCAATAAACAGAGTTGCCAAAAATATGCACATAACTGTCCACGCCATGGTTTACTGTAAAGATTTCATTAAAAAAGAAAACAACGCTCTTTTATTCCCGCGTCAGCTCCAGTCACCCCCACAAAGGGTTTAAAGCCCTGCCGTCATAATTCAGCGCAATATTCATGACGTGTACTTTATTTTGCCTCGTAAAAGGGACATTTATTGCAAAATGTTTTTATTCGTGGAGCCTGTGTCGCAGAACGAGGGCTTTTGTACATGAGATGTGCGAGCTAGCTAAGCGGAGCGAGGATGTGTGGCTGATCTTTGAAAATGTGTGATTATATCCACCAAAGCTATGCGATGTTGTGTAGCGGAGCTAGTAGAGTAGCTGAGCTTTTCAACTGTGCGCATACACAAGTACACATTCCTCACTCGCATTCCTCGCACATATCTGTCGCTTCTTCAAACCTTTTCGGCACACTGCAGTCGTGAAGCACACGATGTTTTTTTACCGTCGTGACGTATGTGTTCTGGGACTGTTGTCAAATGCTTTTTCTTACTTATTTTTCTGTAAAGTCAAATACTTAGCTCCACTAGAGCTGTGATTTGCCAAGCTAGGAAAATGAAGTTATCTTATTGGTGGATTTCCTCGCACACCGCCTTACGACCTCGTACATCTCTGTTAGAAAAGAACCCTTACGCTTGAATCTAAAAACGGTGAAGACTGACGGGTATATTTGACAACGTGTTGCAAAAACGTAATAAAGTCCTGTGTGAAATGAAATGATAAATAAATATGGCGCATAAAGCTCTATTCGTTAAGGGGATTAAAACAAACGCTAAATTTACATAAAATGCTTATATTTGCTCCAGCGATAGCGTAATTGATTCATATTCAATTATTTTCGCCGCTAACTCTGTTAGTACAATTCGAGTGGAATGAATCGGATTGGTTTCTATTCTTCTTAAATATATACGGACTGTATTTTAGAGTAGGTACATGACACAAAATCTCCTTAATTGAAATTGAATTGTCACTTTCAATTAAGGAGATTTTTGTGTCATGTCAGTTCTGTGCCAATAAATACATTTTCTTTCTCTTTTTGAAATGAAAACGCGCCTAAAAAGTGTCTTCTTTAGGCGCGTTGAGCACTTTTTGGGTGAACAAAAATCATGGAACTTGCGTCATCGTCACCGAACGCTTTCCATGAGCTATATGTATACTGTGTATATATGTGTACTTTTTGGGTGAACAAAAATCATGGAACTCGCGTCATCGTCACCGAACGCTTTCCATGAGCTATATGTATACTGTGTATATATGTGTACTTTTTGGGTGAACAAAAATCATGGAACTCGCGTCATCGTCACCGAACGCTTTGGCTTTCGCTTAGTTTTCACTTCTATCGGCAGTCCCCAAAGACTGCCCCGCATGTTTTTTTTCTTTCTAGTTAATACGTAAAGCATAATTATGTATATAGTAATAATAAACATTTTAATTTTCTCTTCCACAAAGGTACCTTACAACTTGTTTTTGAGTAATGAGTAACAGGGGTTGAAAGTTGACATAAGATAAAAGAAGACATAAAAAAGGTTCCTACGAATTGAGAACCTCCTCCTTTTTTTTGGAGTAGGTTAAAATATAAATTTTGTTCAAAGGGATTGAGATTGCATGCAGCAGCCCTACTATGACGTGTTAATGCCATCCAATTCCGATGATGTAAACGGAATAGTGCTATTTGCTATGTATAGCTCCGTCTCCCTCTTAGAGCGGAATCATGATCGCTTTAAGACTTCATAGTAGGGCCCCTGATGTGAGTAGGTACTTCTAGACAGCGTAGTGATTAATGCAAGTCTATTATTTGTAGCCTGTTTTCAGCAAAAGATACAAAGAACTTTGTGTGTCAGATGATAAAATAGTTTGTGAAATTCTCATCTCACGCTTAAAATTCTCTTTTCTAAGGCCCTTTTTCTTCTCTCCACTCGACTTTTCCATGTCTTCGGAAAACTTTTGAATCGAGGACGTCAATGTCAATAAATAACAACAAATGCCTGGTGGTCGAGGTTGGACTTTATAAATCGATGTTCAAAAAAGATGAGCAGAAAAAATCAGTAGACAAGTAAAACTAAAGAAAATCATTCTTATCCAAACATTCCTTCACTTTACCCGTCTCAGATAAACAAAGCTGTCTTCAAGAAAGTTTTCCGATGAAAGTACACGAGGCGGCAAAGAATGCCATATGATAGATTTATTAAGCGCCCGTTGTGATACGTCCACACGCTCGCTTGTTATCGACTGATCGGGAGTATTCGGGTGAGTCCGGAAGACTTCGTGAGGTGGTCGTAGAGTTTGGTATATCAGGCGGTAAAGAGTGCCATTGGATAGATTTATCAAGCGCCCGTTGTGATACGTCCACACGGTCGCTTGTTATCGACTTATCGGGAGTTTTCGGGTGAATTCGGAAGACTTCGTAAGTTGGTTGTAGTTCTAACGACTTCATTTGAGAAGTTATTTTCAAAACCAATTACTAATGCTAAAAATCAGCACAGTGATTTCTCTTAGTAGAAACTATAGAGAATGTAGAAGTTGGGAAGAAGATGTAGTTTTCTCGGAGAAAGGTCAATAACCCAGAAAATTAAAAACGTGTTCTGCCCAACACTTATGCGTGAAGCATGCCACCAGTGAGGTTTAATCGGAAGTAGATCATCATACACACGAAATAACTTAAATACTCTTTGCATCATAACCTTTTCCTTCCTCCTCTCCAAACATTCGCACACCATTTACGTAAATGTAATCCATTCTGCTTTATTACAAGACCAAAGAGCCTATTCCGGATAATTGACAATCAGAATACATACTCGCTAAGTCAATACGGTTCTCGAATACGGATATGAGGCGGTGCGGGTGTGATTTACGAGGAGCCGTATCTCGAGCGAGGTCGTTCGACATGTCCACACGACATATGGATCGGGGGGCATGCTCATGAGTTAGTTGGAGAAATAGATTGCAGTTTGATGCTTTGTTTTTTCTTTCTTTGTATTTAGCACATTTATTAATGTGTGCTGGAGATAGAGTATAAGGTCCTCTTTGTGTCTTAAAAACATCTTTAAAAGTTTTATTTTTCACGTTTATCAGGTTGGTTTTATTTCACAGCAGCAACTTTTATGCTTTAAAACATAAAATAATATAAATTATTCAAGGTGAATATTAAAAAAAAAGGAGCACGAAACCGATATGCCCTAGAATTAAAAAAAAATAAAGATATTTGATATCCATCAACCCGGAATGGCCTAATCCCTCCCAAAGACTCAAATAGAGGAGTTGTTCGTCCAAGCAGTTACAGCAGGAACAATAGAGGCTGATTGCGCTCGATAAAAAATAAAGAAGATGGAAAATTTGAAAGAACCGTCTTCATTAAAATTTAAATCAAATCAGCACAAAAACGCCATTCGTTATCCGCAAATCTCCATAATCGATACGCCACCGGCCACTCACTATTCATAATCGAGTCGGATCCGATCCGAATACGGACGCGAGTGGATGCGGTCCGGATGTGATTTATTATTCGTTCGTATCTGTGTCCCTGATATGTCGACGGTACTGTCTGCAGGATGCAGAGATGAAGAATCTATTATTGGCTTTTATTCTTCTTTTGTAGGCGGACATTTTCTATTTCCGTTTGATATTCTTGTGGGAAGGCAAGTTTTGTTTTTGTGTTTTTATGTTAGTCGGGTTATCCATAAGCAGATTTTTTCTTTATTATGATTTTCATCTAAGTTTTAAAATCAATTTTCAAAAAAAAAAAAAATGGATAGGATTATGGATAATTACAAAAATAGTGGTAAACTTTAATGAACTTACTTTTATGCTAACTTAAACTTATTAAAATATTGTTAATGCCTATTTTCAGTTACACTAGGCGACAACTAAATTAATACTCAAACATTGTAATAGTTATTAGTTAGTAATTTATTTAGGTGTCACATAGTGTTACTGAAACTGACATACAAATTTTATTTGGAACTACAGGACAATACTAGAATAAATTAGCAATAAATACGATTCATTCCCAATAGGGTTGTATCATGTTCTTAATTACTTGGTCGTATCTCTTGCGAGATCCGCCCGAGTCCGCCCGACTGTCGTCAGTCGCTGTCTACATGTTTAGTCACGAATAGATGGATTTATCGAATAGTCAGCTAGGTTTTGGTAGATTGTATCTGTTCTATTGGGAGCTAATAGTTGTAATTTGTAGTCATTGTCTTGTATATTTGACGTTTGGATGGATCTTTTGATATAATTTATAATTCAGAGAAAGGTATAATACCTATAAGAAGAAAGAAAAGAAAGAAAAAGTATTTAATTGCCATAAAACGACATACCTACCCACATACATCAATTTTACTTTTACTGAATCAAATTCCTCGTTGTGAATTAAGTTAAGAAACTGCCTGAAAATGTTGATCGTTTCGTAAATGAAATAGGATTGAATCGCACTAGAAATACCAATTGACATATTTCAAAGAAAAGATAAAGCAAAAGCTAAGTCAACAAACGTCGTATTTTTCTTTCGAAATGGCGGCTGCCCTTCACGTCAACTCGCCTCAGTATCTTAGCGTTCACAACGAATATCCGAAAAACGACATAAAGTGAATAACTGGTCGGCGATCGGACATGCGGATACGCGGACAGTCGACATCTGTGTGCCCACCACTAGTTAGTGAATGTATCGATAGCCGGCTTTTGTTTTTGGTGTTCACTAATTCCTAATAAAGAATAGAGTTATCAAAGAGCTCGTGGCTAAAGAATAACAGCCGCACGGGTCGATCAAGATTAAGCAACGCTTGCCAAGTTTGGTCTGTAGATGGGTGACCATCTTAACATACCGAGTTTCCTCCGTGCCTCGGAAAGCACGTTAAGCCGTTGGTCTCGGCTGTCATTTGTAGATATTTGGCAGTCGTTACGGATTGTCAGAAGCCATTAAATCTGACTCCAGTCTTGCCAAGAACTACCGTGTTATCCAGTTAATGGGTTGTGGAGGTCTGGTAGGCAGCCACTCCACGTAAAATACTGGTTTTCAGCTGAATCCAGTTTGACTGGAAGCCTACCCCAATATAGTTGGGAAAAGGCTAGGCAGATGATGAGAATGGAGTTATCTTGTTTTAAATATTGAAGCAAAATATACAGAGAATGGGAAATTCTGTTACTAATGTTTTCCGAGGAGGAAGGAAAAAATACGTTCGAATGATGTTATAAAGAAAGAGATTATGTAAATAAACAAAACTCTGTCCAGCCTTCTTGGCTACAGAGCGGGACATTCACAGAAAAAACATTACTCTTTTTCTGGAACAGTCGGGTAAAGACATTAAGATTAATTACATTTTTATAAAACACTAGATTTTGCCCGCGATTTCGTACGCGTATATCCCGTTTTTCCCCATTCCCGTTTAGCCTATAGTCTTCCTCATGAATGTGGCTGTCATATACAAAAAGAATTTTCCAAATCCGACTGGTATTCAATTCAATTCAATTTAATTCAATTTATTCATTAACAATTCACATTGTGTTTGAAATAATTCTATAAAATAAACATTAATGATACTCCTATATACAAGTACTTTCAAAATTTTTACCTTAGCAACCATATTATTCAATGTCGACTCACTAAAATTAATCATAAAAAAAAACTTTTAAAAATAAAATCTATATAAAATGGTTCAATGTCAACTTAATCATCATCACCATCTTCATTTGTCATTTAAATGATTTGTTTTATATTATTTGTTTTGATTAAATGATGATGCAGAGATTAGTGCGTTCAAACAAACAAACAAACTCTTCAGCTTTATTATAATAAGTGAGCTTTATTATAAAGTTCTCACTCTATAATAACGCTCACTAATATAACAAATTCTTTTATGAAAAAGTCTCTAAAACCCCGCGCTAAATTATGCTTTTGCACAAAATGCAGCAACACCGTTCCTCCGTTTCTCTTAGTTTGGAAATACATACAACACACATTCGTGGCATTGTTTTAATTAACCTAGATGTGGCATAAGTATGTTAATCATATAATGCGCTGCTTTACCTCTGTTTCGTAGATTTATAACATTTATGTTAGTTATCAAGAATACTTGGAATATGATGCAACATTTTCAAGGTTTAGGTAATTGGAAATTGCCAGGGTTGCGGAATTTGTTCGAAAGAGTCACCGCGGCCCTGGAACGCAAAGGGCTTTACAAGGAACACGGATGAGTTTCAGTCAGTAAGAGTCTGACACGCCCTTCCGCTCCACCCAGAGCGGAAGAAGTCATTTGATGATTTCTCATCCTTAAAATAAAAAGGTAATTAGAAATAGGTATTTGAGATGGAACTTAGAGCGGTTCCGCATTGCATCCGCATTGCATCCGCTCCGAATCCGTGAAAATACGTTCCGAAGTAGCTATTGAACTATTTGTATTGTTGTTTACGCACTACGTGACACGTGAGTGTCCTCGGAAGAAATATTGACGGAATGAAGTAGCCGTGGTACCCAGTTAATAGGTTGTGGAGGTCTGGTAGGCAGCCGCTCCACGTAAAATACTGGTATTCAGCTGAATCCGGTTTGACTGGAAGCCGACCCCAATATATTTGGGAAAAGGCTCGTCAGATGATGATGAAGTAGCCGTGGTACTGTTTGTATGAACGTTTTCGCATTACCTCGGATTCTAATCGGACATATCCACGCGGCTCGACAGCGGGGCAGGGCGTGGGGTGGATTTGTATCAGAGATCGGATTAGTGTGTAAGCAAAGTACGAATTCGGTCCGAATTTTTTAGACTCTTGATCCGTATTTTCACTGATTCGGATCGGATACAGTGCGGAACCGCTCTTACGGTCGGTTTCAATAACGTATCTATCTTTAACTATCTGTCAAATTGGCTACCAACAGTAGCTGAAACGTCATGTTTGCCTTTTAAACATTAGATTTCAGCTACTGTTGGTAGCTAATTTGATAGTTGGTTAAATGTAGATACGTTATTAAGACCGGCCGTTAGTCTGTAGTGTTTGTTTGATCGCCGATATGCAAGCAACGCCAGAGGAAGCGTGCTGTGCTGAAGGGTTTAAAATGGGGAAGTTTTTATTGAAAACTAGTCATAATTTTTCAAAATTTATTTCATCTGGAACATTGACAGTCAGTTAAAGCACACCTTCGATAATGTATATTTCTTCAAATTAATATATGCAAGTCATAATTACATGTAGGCAAAATTTATTAAATAACATGAAAATGGAACGGAGGATACGAATGATTGCCGGGCATTTCCCCGGCAATCATTAATTGTAGGCTAGGCTAGATAGTATGAATTAATTCTTTTCTAGAATCATGTATTTTATTCTGAATTTTCCTTAACAGACAAGCTACAACTATTTACACTATCCGTCCATCATCATCATGATATCTGCCGAAAGATGCCACTGCTGGATATAGGCCTCCCCCAAGTGTCGCCACAAGAACCGCTCCTGCGCATTTCGCATCCATCGGCTACCCGCGACCCTCACCAGGTCATCGGTCCACCTTGTGGGAGGCCATCCAACGCTGCGTCTTCCGGTACTCGATCGCCACTTTAGAACTTTTTGGCCCAAACGAATATCTGTTCACCCCTATCCGATTCAAGTCAATTAAAACATTACTGGGAAAAATAACCCACGTTCATAAAGTTCACTTAATTCTGAACTCCGAACTTATTTCGGATTCCAGACGGAAATACATCAGAAAATATCCGCTTTTACTATATTTTCATGTAAACAAACTTTCAGAATTACACGTTGAAGAGAAATGTTCACGTAGCGGAATAAATGAGCTGTAAAATACGCTGCAGTTTTTAAATATATATGTTTTTATTACATCTGAGTTTACGAATACTTTATTATGCGTAACCTCCGTTCTATTTTCATGTTATTTAACGAATTTTACCTACATGTAATTTATTTATTTATTTAACAGTTTATGTACACACATTTAACAAAAAGATAAGAAGGGAACAGAAAAATAAGGCGATGCTTGCTGGTGGCAAAGGTGGTGGGTTCCTGTAATATTACTTGCATATATTAATTTGAAGAAATGTACATTATAGAGGTGTAATTAACTGACTGGAAATGTTCCAGATGAAATAAATTTTGAATATGATCAGTTTTTACCTTGGTCCGTTTTGCAAGTTGTGCGAACATACATACTGATCAGCAGATTTTTTCTTATACCATAATTGGTCCAAACAAAAGTCAAAAACCGACTTCCAAAAAAAAGGAGGCTCAATTCGGTGGGTATTTTTTTTATGAGTACGTTCATCCCATGACGCAATTTCAATTACCCATATATCAGTGCCCAATGCACAGGTTTCCGTGTAATTGATCTTTCAGGTTTTATGTTTGTTATGTAAATCATGATTAACAAGAACAAGAACACAAAAACGAGGTTATTTCAATTTAGCTAACTAAATGAAAATGTAGTGTAACCTAATCTGTCCCTAACAATTCGATTAGTTTAGGTTCAGGCCATTGTATCGTTTGATAAACCGACGCTAACCACAAGCCGATTGTTCGGGGGTGGACCGCTAGTTAAAACTTTAGTCATTGAGTACCGATTCTCGATGGAGCACTAATTTTATCGAGACCCGATCTCTCTCTCCGATGAGACTTGATTGAGTACCTTGTTCGACTTTTAGAATACAATAGAATAGAATAGAATATCATTTATTTGCCAAAAACATGGTATAAAGATGGTAGTGTTAATAATGTGAACAAACATGTTTTGTTTAGTAGATATAAGCGTGCAAATTTTACATGCATTAAGAAACAATAATTCATCATGCGATTTTATGTTCCAGGAGCTCCTTAACACTGTAAAAACTATTAGCGGATAACAGAGCCATTTGTATAATTTAATTTTGAACAATCTTGTATTTAATGTTTTTAATTCATTCGGTATTCTATTGTATACCTGGACACACATAAACATGCAGCTTTTAATTATATTTCGCAAGCCTTGGGAGGACATCTAACACGAGCCTGTAGGTCGCGCCTGCTGCGAGAGTTTACATCGCTTGCTTTCGTAAACAATTCCCTATAATAATAATAATAATAACTTTATTTCGGACGCACAGATCCATAGCGTGTTAGTAACATATAATAACAAAAACTTATTACCTAGTGTTAGTACCAATCAACCTCTTCACAAACTGCTGCACAATTGGAGAGCCGAGGCTCTCAGCTACCGTTTTCAGAATGCTGTTTTGACTGTCCCTCACTCTCCTCAGAAGCGACGCTGTTTTTTTGCGTATCATCGCATGGAAATCGTCAGTACGCGCTTGCGCAAACATCTCCGACGCGCTACAGTAACGGGGCAGTCTCAACAACATCCTGAAAGCATTGTTACATATATTGGACGCATAGGACATCCAGCGATCTCTTAGTATAGCTGACCCACAGACCGCCCGCGTACAGACTTTGGCAGTAAGCCTTGAAAAGTGTTACTTTTACTAGGTCTGTACACCGCGCAAATCTACGGGACAACATATTACTCCGGACCGCTAGTGCCCTACGCTCCCTCTCGATGTCTACATCGTCCCTGAGGTCGGCGGTAATAAAATGCCCTAGGTATTTAAAAGTGGACACCCTATTAATTATATGCCCTATGCCTGCCTCCACACAAATGCACAAATTTCAAAAATATAAAGAGATGGCAGCGGTAACAAATCAAGTTTTAGATTTAGATGAGCAATGTTCATAGAATTTTATAGTAAATTGTTCTGGTATCAGAAAAGGATTAAGACAGTTGAAAAGTAGATCATCAAAAACATAAATCAGTTAAGAATCTTGGGGTTACAGTGGACTGAAAGCTAGTTAAGGCCACGAAATCATCAAATGACTTCTTCCGTTCTGGGTGGAGCGGAAGGGCGTGTCAGACTCTTCCTGACTAAAACCCATCCGTGCTCCTTCTAAAGCCCTTTGCGTTCCAGGGCCGCGGTGACTCTTTCGAACAAATTCCGCAACCCTGGACCAGACCCCTAATTGCTTAACTCTAAAAATCGCATATTCTTTCAGCTGTGATAATTCTGAACGACAACGTAAAACACGCAATGAATACGGTTGCAATCATCATCAATCAATCAATATATATAAAACTGTTGCGTTACTGAGTGACTGAGTGATTGAGTGAATGAGTGACTGACAGACAACGCACAGCCGAAACTACTGGTCGTAGAAAGCTGAAATTTGGCATGTAGGTTCCTTGGGGAGTGTAAAGGAGCACTAAGAGAGGATTACCCGAAATCCTTATATGAACGGAAAAAAACGAGATATGCGCGTACGAAGTCGCGGTTAAAGCTAGTGTGTGTACTTACATGTACTTACACTGATTTCATACAGCGAAAGAATAAAGTGGATATGCCTCAAATCCCGAGATTCATTTTAAAGAGCAGAAAAATCCCGTGATTTATTAAATAAAATAGTTATTTACTTTTACACAGTTTTCGTATTAATAAAAAAGGCGTGATATAAGTATGAGAATTTGCTTAAAACTATTAATAATTTGTGTTGTGAATTAAATACTAATAAAAATTGTATGTTAACTATCTTTGTTTTATTTGTCTTATCTTTCTCTGGGGTTTTTGTTATTATTTATTTGTAATATTGTTTGGCCACACGGGATTTTCTATTAGAAATCCCGGGAAGATACATACTTGCAGGCCATACCCATTGGTCGCGCGACTCGGCCGCGTGCACCCGTAATGGTCCTATAATAATTCATACAAAGTAGTGTGTCGCGATCGCACGTCACCGTCGCCGGTCGCGGTCGCCTAGACCGGAATTGTACCTTCAGGGTGTTTGATCTACGATTGATCGATCGGTGTAGTGAAAATTATCGATCGACGTCGACTAATCAATTCTACCTTCGATCGACGATCGATCGATTGGTGTGTTAACACCCTAACTATCCCTTGATTTATTTTTTGTGAAAATCCTCATGAACTAGAAACGAAGAGGTATGAACACCGTGTTGGCCTTCCAAAGCTTAATTATGTGAGTTGAACGCACTAGTACACTTCCTAAAACTTAATCAACCCTTCCATTAGTAGATGTACCTACATCACGATAATATAAATAAATTCCTACGAGCTTTTGTAAATAACGTAAGGGCGATTTAATTTTTTTTTATACCTGTTTTCATTTCAATTTTTTCAATGTAGGTATACAGTTAATTTTTATTTTCCCATCAATTAGTGTCATTATATAAATTATAATTTAAATTAGTAATTTACACTCCAGTGATGTATACAGAACTGAATGATTTGATAATTATCTTTATTATTGCTTTTAATTATTATTCTTTGTATGTATAAATTCTAATTTCAATAAGTTATAAATATGTTATGTAAGCCGTTTTTAGTGCATGTGGTGTTAACCTGTAATTAATTGTTGCACTTGAATATGTTACTCTAGTTATTAAATCAGAAATGTATACAGTGTAAACAACTGTTGGTTGACCTAAATAAATAAAAACTTACATTCTGAAAGAAAGGGAGCATCTGCCTAAATGTTGTATCAAGTAATGCAAAGAAAAGATCACAATCACAGCGAGTAATTTTGCTCCCACAAAAAATACAATGCTAGCTTCGACAACACGATGACGTCACGCACTCGACGACGCGAACCTAGTACGTGATCTTGCAAAACAAGTTCAATTCTACTTTCCTTTAGGAATATATTCATACTTTTATTGTAACAGTCGAACGTTATCGTTTAGTGTCATATATCGGAGATTTATAGCCTATTGCTGATGTAGGGGAATAATGAAATAGTGCTTTTGTGATGTTGGTATTTAATACCCTTGACTTTCTCATTAGCTTTTATAATAAGTTTATTGGTAAAAACAAGTATAGGTATAAACACAGTTTTTGATTGGATCCTCCTTTTAGGCACATTTTTTTTTTTTTTTTTTATGGATGGGAAATCATCAAATGACTTCTTCCGCTCTGGGCGGAGCGGAAGGGCGTGTCAGACTCTTACTGACTAAAACCCATCCGTGTTCCTTCTAAAGCCATTTGCGTTCCAGGGCCGCGGTGACTCTTTCGAACAAATTCCGCAACCCTGGCTCCTTTTAGGCACATAGTGCCTGTATTAGGAGAGTCCGCTCTCTCTGCATAGCAAGACGTGTTATATAAAAAGCAAAAAACGCATCATTTATATTACAAAAATTAATTTAAATCAAATCAAATGTGTTTGTGATTGAGTGTAAGTATGAGTGTGAGTATAATAATATGTGACTGAAAGTGTAGGAGTGAGTGAGAGTACATGAGTGTAAGGAGGGAGTGTATGTGTCAAGGTTTCAGAAGTGTTTCGGTTTCATTGTTGGTAAGCGTTTGTATCCATTCCATTATCATTTTTATACTGTCATAGTAGTTTTTGGGATAAAGATGAATTTTGCCAGAATATCGAAAATTATGACATCTGAACGTTCTCAAGCAATCTGTCTTTTCTTATCCCGACTATGTTGGTTAGCTCCCAGTCTGATTGGATGCACATGATTAGTAAAAAACAAGATATAATTTACTAATAGTTACTCCTCGGCCCTAGAAAAGAAATAACGTTTTTCACGGTTTTTCTTAGGGCGAGTTTTTGGATCCGAAGTTACCCATACATTATTATGAGTCTGTAGTGTCCCACTGCAGGGCAAAGCCTTCCTTCCTTTCTTCCACTGTTCTCTGTCCTTTGCCACATCTGGCCAATCCTTTCGGTAGGAGTCTAACTCGTCCCGCCATCTTCTCCTGGGACTACCGCGTCGCCGGTTCCTGTTGTTTGGAACCACAACAGTGACCACTTTTGCCCAGTTTTGTTTCGACATGCGGCAGATGTGGCCAGCCCAGTTCTAGTTTAGATTGGCAGCTGAGCTGATTGGGCTGGTTGCTCATGGTTAACAATTTTGAGCACCTATTTTTCGTTAATGTGCGTTCTAGATCAATATTTAGCTTGACCAATGTTCAAATAAATAACTATTAGTTAAAACTATTCCTTAATAAGTATCAATTGCTTGAAAAACACATTTTAACGTGCTCTCAAGTTTAACTAATGGGTAACTACGGTTAAAAACTCGCCCTTCAAAGACTCAAAGCATTTATTTCAATTAGACCATTTACAGGCACTTTTGAATTGTCAAGGTCGGTCGGTCAAAAAAATGAAGCTTTTTGCACGTTCCAAAGCGTAGATCTCTATGGAGAAGAACGTGCAAGAAACTCCACGGACACTCTTTTAAAAATAATATTTTTTTACTAAGTTATGGTTACATCATTCATGTTGAAATTATACATATATGTGAGAACGATGTAAAAGACGTGCAGGATAAAAGCTAAAAGAACAATTCAAAGAAACAATTAAAATGAACCGTGGCCGCCGAGAAATGACCAGTCCAAGCTGACGGCGCCCGTTCACGAACATGACGCATGCGCTAGCACCATTCGGCTCAACCATTTTGAAGGGAGCCAAACGATCCAACGCATGCACCACCAGCCAGACTTTTGAGTGAGCATGACACTCCCAACCGCCATGGTACATTCAAGTCCAGAGAGTCTTAGATTCTTATTCTATGTTGTAAAGCAAATAGAGTATCGTCATAGGACAAAGCGAGTGCCCCTGACAGTGCAATGCTTGTTATTTTCCGACTCAACTATTTCACGTTCCGTTAACCTACATCGGAGTCGATCCTCTCGGGTACCGATGAACTAAATCCATATCTATACTAATATTATAAAATGTAAAAGTTTAAATGTTTGTAAGGATGTATGTTTGTTACTCAATCACGTTAGAACGGCTGAACGGATCTTGATGAAATTTGGCACAGAGGTAGTTTGTAGTGTGGAAAACCATATAAGATACATTTTATCCCGGGAGTATGTTGCCTTGGGATAATTTTCGACATTCACGCGGGCGGAGCCACGAGCGGCAGCTACTTAAAAGTATTCCTTTCTTCGTTACCGATAAAGTCATGAGATATAAAAGAGCTGGCTACTATGAAGTCTTAAAACGATCATGATTCCGCTCTAAGAGGGAGACGGAGCTATACATAGCAAATAGCACTATCCCGTTTACATCATCGGAATTGGATGGCATTAGCACGTCATAGTAGGGCTGCTGAATTATTATTCCTAACCAAATTATTTTATCTTAAAAAGTTTTTGATACAATGTCAGTTAGTAATAAAAAGTAATTTAAATTCGAAAGTTTACTTAAATCTAATTATATGGTTCTTATTACATTGATTTCGTCTTTGTTTTATCTAAAAGTTAAACACTAAAAATATTGTAATGTAGTTTAGTTATTGCTGGATAGGCCATTATATCTTTAAGGTGATTGTTTTTTTTCTTCAAAATTTTTCCTTTACGCTGAATTTGGAAAACGGGTAAATCATGGCCTGGATTAATACATAGGATAGTTTTTTATCTCGGTATCGTACATGCTACTTGCTATTTAAGGTTACTTTTCGAATATCAGGCAATATCACGAGCGTAAGCTGGAATTATAATATTTTAGACAAGCATTCGTGCAAAGATAAACGGGCAAATAAGATAAGATGTCAACTAGACAGCAGCAGGCGTGCGCCCTGAAACTTAGATCTATTTTAGTGCTAAAAGCCGCTGTGACAGTTTGCCGGGTCATAAGTAAACAACACTTAAACAAGGACTATAACTAATTTTCCTGAGTAGTGTTGGGGTCATCGTCCTGGGGCTCTAGACTAGTGGCATTCTGTTAGCGGTAGCGTGGCGAAGGCGATTGTCAAAACGTCATAAATATATGGGATTGACAAATGTTGTCAAAACAGCACGTGATTAAATCCCTTAATTGTTTTGACGTTTTCGGAGGAGCGCGTGGCTAAAAGAATAACAGCCGTACAGGTCGATCAAGGTTAAGCAAAGCTTGCCAAGGTTGATCTGTGGATGGGTGACCATCTTAACATACCGAGTTTCCTCCGTGCCTCGGAAAGCATTCGGCTGTCATTTGTAGATCTTTGGCAGTCGTTACGGATTGTCAGAAGCCAGAAAACCTGACTCCAGTCTTACCAAGAAGTACTGTGTGTGTGAACTCGGTTCGAGTGGAAGCCGACCTCAATATAGTTGGGAAAAGGCTAGGCAGATGATGATATTGTTTTGACGTTTCGACAATCGCATTGGCTGATAGAATGCCGTTGAGTCTAGAGCCTCCTATCTTGTGTCATTTTGCACCTAAAATTGCAAATTAGCAAAAATTTGAAAATTGCACCCAAAATTGCAAATTTACAAAAAGGATCCACTAAGTTTTCGACACAAATTTGTTGAAGAAGTAAATAAATATGGGCGCTTACCACTCACGGTATTTTGTATTTCATAGAACCTCGCAAGTCCTTTTTCTTGGAATGATTGAACCGATTTTAATGGAACTTGATTCGCAGATCCAAGATACTTGCATCTAAAAAGTAAGTCAAATACTTTTCGAAAAAGAGTTTAGAGATACTGAGAACAATTTTAAGTTATCTACGGAAAGCGAAAACTCACTATATTTCTCTCTAAACTGTTTTTAATTTCCAAGATTAAGGACGGGAGTTTGTATAAAATATGGTTAGGAATAAACACTCACAATGTATATTGTCGCCGCCCATTGTGTCACCCCTTTTTTTGTTTTCAAGGATCTGAAATCATCAAATGACTTCTTCCGCTCTTGGTGGAGCGGAAGGGCGTGTCAGACTCTTACTGACTAAAACCCATCCGTGTTCCTTCTAAAGCCCTTTGCGTTCCAGGGCCGCGGTGACTTTTTCGAACAAATTCCGCAACCCTGGCCCGTTGTGTCACCCACCCTACCCTTTCTCAAAAAATGTATGGTGAACATAATAACGAGTATTCTTTTCTAATGTCACAGTTTGTAAATAATAAAAAAAAACAAGGGGGTGCACTCCGGGAGTGCCGTCAGAAGTGAAAAAGAGAGGGGGATATTACTTCCTCTCCTACGCCGCGCCGGCGGTCTACTCTCCCTCCGTCTGACGAATTTTCGATCAGGTCACGTGTCCTGGACGCGAGTTTAAAACTTTTTACCCATCCCAAAAAGTGCACAACGCCGCTAAAGAAGTTTTCACTCCAATAAGCTGAAAACACGTATCTAAATAATAAAGTACGAAAGACTTTCCCATTCACAAAGTTTCCACATTTTTTCTACTAGATCAGCGGGAACTCAAAGTTTCTTCAGCACTAGTAATAAATCCATCACTACGCTTCGAGCGACACTATCTGCTCCCGGGAGAGTGCGAAGCGACGACGACGGACTAATGTGAGCCTTTTTATAAGCCACGCTAAGATGGATACGCTCTTAGTCAGTACTTAACTAGCTTTAGCCCGCGAGGTCGCGCACATCCCGTTTCAGTGGTCTAACACCCTAACACCGTCTTCGCATTATTGCTTTTCTAATGAAACCGGTTTGTAGCACATCGGTTGGATGATTTCAAAGTTTATTACAGACATACGTAGAAACAATTTTTGTGTTTTATATATTTACGTAAAGTAATATGTAAAGTGTTAACAATCGCATTTGTTCGATTTGGAACGTTATCTTCATAGTTTACTTAAGGAATCAAAAACAAACAATAAAAACTTAAACCGGTAACGGATTAAATATTTAAGGGGCGATTCTCGTATTTTTAAGGATCCGAGGAGCTCGTGGCTACATAATATCAGCCGCACGGGTCAGTCAAGGTTAAGCAGCGCTTGCGAAGGTTGGTCTGTGGATGGGTGAGCATCTTAACATATCGAGCATCCTCCGTGGCTCGGAAAGCACGTTAAGCCGTTTGTCCCGGCTGGCATTTGTAGAGCTTTGACAGTCGTTACGAATTGTCACAAGCCAGTAAATCTAACCCCAATCTTGCCAAGAACTACCGTGTTACCCAGTTAATGGGTTGTGGAGGTCTGGTAGGCAATCCGGTTAGACTGGAAGCCCACCCCAATATAATTGGGAAAAGGTTAGGCAGATGATGCATTTTCGTATTTTTAAGGAGCGTTCGCAGTCACATTGCATTTGTAAACTGTCAAAAATACTGAAAAAAGTTCTGACTTTGATGTCGCTGAGATAATATTGCGACTTGAATTTTGCAGCATGAAATAAGTTACTTGAAATTTGTATTTCAGAAGTGCGCTTCGTAAAAATATCAAATACTAAAATTGCTACATTATTTTAAACGACAGAATAGAATATACTTCATTGTACACCAAAAATAGTTACACTTTATTTTCCAAAAGCTCAGACCAAAGCAGCATACAAAATGTTACACAAGGTTGAAAGTATTGCATTGAGTACCCGTCGATATATTCTAGTTAAATAACTGCATTGAATAGTTCGAACTCTTCAATTTTTAAACCTATTTAATGAATGCTGGGGCTAACCTATTTACAGCAAAATTACGGTAAAAATATTGTATGATGTTAAGTTTACAGTACTTGAATTCGCTTCCTGTAAACCAGACTCAATTACCCTTCAGCTCTAGGCATAGTGACATATAAGCGATAACGACTTGTCAACAAGTACGGCTGGACATGTTCTATTATGTAAACATTTCACCGTGAAAACTTAGGTGGAGTGAGCTTCAAGTGAACTGTCATTCCATATTGATTGGATGTATTGAAAGCTCACTTCATGTTTACTTCACCTAAATATTCACGGTAAGATGTTTACAGAATAGGTGCTCGATTTGCACAGCTGGTCGATTCTGCAATCATCTCACCTTGAAAACTGCGGTGAAATAACTGTCATTCCTCTTTAATTTGATGGTTTTACATCTGACTTCATGCTCATTACATCTGAATTTTCAAGTTAAAATTGTTACAGAATAGTTCTAAAATACGTAAGGGTTTGACATGCGCTACCGAAATGTCACGTGGTCAATCATTGAGACTTTTCGACAATCGTTATCGCTTTTAAAATGTCACTTTATCTAGCTAGATCCTCTTGTTCGATTTTTAACAAGACTTGATAGCATCTTCTTTCGATATACTATAAGAAACTTGAATGTAATAAATTCATCACTTGGTATCGGGCGCTTCTATCGGGTTTGAGACAGCGCGTGCCGACGCGACGCGTCGCGGTGACGGGCGGACAAATGAGCCCGCACCTTTTTAATGTACATTTCGATACCAGAAATTTCAATTGACGTAAGGGATACTTACCCAAAATGCCAAATTGCCCCTACGATAATTAACGTAAGGTTCTTTTACGCAAAATGCCAAAATGTCCCTTACGTCAATTGATATTTCTGATATCGATTTGTTAGGCTTTGTGCGGATGAGCGACAAATGTGTAGTGGAATGAGACTTGTATGTAAGTAGGGGAACGGGTTTTTGTAAGTCTAGGTGTCTGTAAGGGGTGTTTTAGCCTCACATAAGTGAATGTCAATGTAACTGCAAACCGTCATGTAACGCAAGATGTCAATTTAAAATGCAAAATAATGTCACGGAATGCCAACGAGCGCCCAACGGGATGAATCTAAATAAAACTGCATTCAAACCACGTCTTATTGAACACTAAAATGAAAAATAATATAAAAAATATAAAGAAATTTACAATGCGTATGTCAGTCAAAATGTAGGTCGCGTTCAAAGTGCAATAATCTACACGCCTTACTAACTAATTTGTTGCAATAAAATATGTAACTCATGTACGTGCACCGTGTAGTTTTATGTAGACATTGTGGGTTTTCTTTTTAGGCAAGTTTCGGATTTGTATTGTACGAAATTATCAGTTCAACCATTATCAAATGTGCGGAAGATTCCAAAATATCCGTTCACCTGCTCATCATCTGCCTAGCCTTTTCCCAACTATATGGGGGTCGGCTTCCAGTCAAACCGGATTCAGCTGAATACCAACATTTTACGTGGAGCGGCTGCCTACCAGACCTCCACAACCCATTAACTGGGTAACATGGTACTTCTTGGCAAGATTAGTGTCAGATTTTCTGGCTTCTGACAATCCGTAACAACTGCCAAAGATCTACAAATTACAGCCGGGACCAACGGGCTTTACGTGCTTTCGGAGACAAGGAAGAATCTCGATTTGTTAAGATGGTCACCCATCAATAGACCGACCTACTAGGACCTGAAAAATATCTCCGACGCCGCAATAATCGTTGCCACTTACTGGGCCTAAGTTAATCAAGGTAACCTTTTCTAATTTAGTGTAATCTTTGGTCAGTGGGTTGTATTTGACGCTCGCCCGGTTGAGATTTCAGTCATTAAGAACCAATTGATGCTCAAGCACAATTCCCGTGAAGAGTCGATCACTCACTGAGATGACACTTCAATTAAGTGGCTCGTGCTTTCTTTGAAACGACGCCCTACATTGACCCCTCGGTTTTTCAAAGTCACATCTCAGCATCTCTGTCCAAAACAAGTGCTTATTTTGGATGAACAAATAAAATTTCAATATGTTCTCTAAGGATTGAAAAACAGCATAAGATACCTTTATTTCTAGTTATAGAATAAATTTATGCCGAAAACAAGTCTTATTGACAACACATTCCACTTCTATTAAAGTAAACCTTCTTAGAATATTTAGTTCCACGTAGTAACTGTTTCATGCCATGGTGTTTAGGCCTGCTGTTACCGATATCTATTGAAAAATTAAGAGCAAAACCCGGTTTTTCCATCATGCAATAGGGAATATGCATGATAAAAATATTTAGTATCCAAACAGATTATCTAGAAATATACAAAAATATAATACTAACAGTGAAAATAGAATCTAAATTGACCGAAAAACAAACAAGATATAACTATTTTAAACAAATATATATCTGTCCCTCTCGCGAAAACGCTGTGCTCCATGGCAGCTGTATAGGCGTCATAGTATTTGACGTCATATTTGGTATCGGATTTCTCTTTCTAATTGTCCATTTTCAAGTTTAATAACTTCAACACTGACGAAGGTATTTTATTTATATTTTTATTTATTGCAAATAAAAAAATGCATTCCCTATTCAGCAAATTTTATGACTTCAGAGAAAAATACATTTATCCAACTACATAGTAGTTCTACACTACGAGTTAAGCAAATGAACCATAAAATAGTCTCCCATCACACGACTACTCGCACATCGGAACTAACCTAATGGCATGAAGCGATTTGTCACCAACTATAACTATACAATAGTACCTACTGACTGAATCGTTTCATAGATAAAGAATAATGCTCGTCGCTTCGACGGGAACATCAAAAAGCGCTTTACGTGATGCGACGTGTTTCTAGACAGGCGATGGATTATTCCGCAGCTATAGAACTGAGGAGGTGGTCTAAATAATAGTGCAGTTTGACGACAAGCTTGAGGTTTTAGCCCGTCTCAGTTCCACAGTAAATTGCGTCCATGAAGTATTTATGAAGTACCAGATGCATGACTGACAGTATACTACTTTGGTGATTGGATTATAATAAAACTTATAAGCTTTTCTTATAATTCGTGCCGATGCCGCCCATTTTGATATAATCAATCCCAGGATCGCAGGCTCATGCGCTCAACGAGGTAGTTCATGTCTAATAAAATACCGAAAAAAAAACTTAATTTTTCAATTTAAGAACATAATCACACCGAAATTCCGTATATTCATATAAAGACCTTAGATCAATTTATACATCCAGCATTTATTCCGTACTTGTTTAATTACCGGCACCCTTAACGTGCGCACCTGATAACGCGACGCAATCAATATTAAAACCGCACGCAATTGGAACTCCTCTCGTTTCCTTAATAGCGCTCTCATGTAGGCCTCAGTTAAGTTAAATAAGTTAATGTTAGTAACGACATTAGTTAAGAGTTTAAGGCACTGGGTGACGCGATGAGAACATTCCATGTATTTCTGCGGAATTTTTCGTTTTGAAATGAGAATAGGATAGAAAAATATATAATAATTTAATATAAAAATATGAAGACGATACAATGCGTTGAAATCACGCGTGACGTCACTAGGATGGTACATTTTTTACCAGCGACGTGACGTCACTCGTGTTTTCAACTCACTGTATCGTTTTCATTTTTCATTTACGTGAAAAATTTAAATACATGTCCAATATTTTTTGGAAATCTATCTGACAGACTAATTAGATTTTTTCAGTAAAATAAAAAAAATAATGCCACTTGCAATACTATAAACGTGGCCACTGTTAGGCTGAAATCATCTGGTAAGAAAACCATTGACTTGCGAACAAGAAAATTTTATTTTTAGAAAAATCTAGGATAACCAAATAATTCTGATCAAAACTATGTCAATGTACGTGCAATTTTGAAAGTGATGACTACTTAAAATAAAAATCACAGTACATTTTTCTTTAAATTCTTTTTTATTTAAAAAAAAAAAAACGTTTCCCCGCACTAGGATTTTCTCCTGTATCGTGGGTGCGTTTACAAACATACAAAGTCACATACACAAACAGCCAGACCCGGAACGACTATCTGTAGGCCATACAAATAATTGTTCCGTGCGGGAATCGAACCCGCGACACGCAGCGCAGCAGTCAACCGCTCAACCACTGCGCCAACCGTGCTGTCAATTTTTTAAACTCCACAAACAAACTTTAAAGGAACTCCGAATCCATTGCTTCATATGTTTAATAATTCGTCTGCTCGACTACGTAAAACATGCAATGAATACAATTGCAAGGTACTCGTAGATATTTTAGGGAGAATACTAGGTGACAGTAAAGTAACTATTTTAATCATCATCATCATCAAACCAGCCTAAAAAACGTCCACTGCTGGACATAGACCTCCTCCAAGGAGGGGGGGGTTGCTATATTCACCACGCTTGGTAGGCGTGTTGGTGATCACAGTGTAGCTGTTGCAATGCACAGTACAGAGACTGCTGCTGCCCATTCTCTAGTGACGATTCCAATAATAATAGCAAAATGAAAGCAAGAAAATAAGCGCCTTAAGAAGTGATCTACATAAGAGGTCCCTTGGCGGATGTGTGAAGTGCTGTAAGTGCGCTTAACTTGAAAAGTACACGCAAACTTGCGCCACACTCATTACTGTCTCGCTTTATCTGTTTGTAGGTTTGATTTGTGTAAGTAAGGAGCTGAAGTGACGGCTTTCAAAATGTTTGGGATAAGTAGAATGGCAGGGTAAGATTCACAGGAGCCAATCTATTTGTATTCTAGCAGATTTCAATAAAATGATACTTTTATATTTTAAAGTTCAACGTCCAACAAAAAGGTAAGGTGACAGTGACTCCGATTAATTTTCCAGTCTTTTGTGAGCTCTCTGATTATAAACAAAGCAGATAAAAAACAATGAATAGTATTTGCAAATCACATTTTCACGGTTTGCTACGAAAACGTAGAGCTTCGCGTGTAAGTCGCAGCTCTACAAAATTGCTACTCGTGTATCAGAGTGCCAATTCTACTAATTTTTAAACAACATTCGCGTTCTTATGTCACTCACAAAATGTTAAAAATCGGAAGGGCGTGTCAGACTCTTACTGACTAAAACCCATCCGTGTTCCTTCTAAAGCCCTTTGCGTTCCAGGGCCGCGGTGACTCTTCCGCAACGCTACGATAGTGCTACGCATCTAGCACTGCTAAGTGCTACGCACGTAGCAGTGCTTCGAAAGCGTCGCAGTGGCTATGGTGTCAGTGGTAATAGTAAATGCTATGGTAGGCTCCAGATAAATTTGCAATAAAGTACATTAACCTTTCCCTAATATCCCTTCGTAGATACCCGAACAATAATTAATGAAATGTATTTCAATACTAGAGAACGTAAAGGATCACGATAGATGTCGATTCAGGACAGCTTTATGTTAATATTAAGAAAGTCAATAAATGTACATATGTGGGTCAATGACAGTTATTGCACATTTATCTGTTGTCTACCATATGACCGCCTAACGGCTTCACAAACTAACCAGGCAGACTATTTAGTTGCGGCTATGGAATCTGTTAGTTGAGAGAATTCCATCTACAACAATCCGTCACCGCTTATATTTATGACTAAAACCAAACCCCAAACCATATGAATATGTATCGCATATTGCATGAGTAACTTTGTTAATTCGACGATTCAGGCAAAATTAGCCTTTATATCATTGTGAATAAGGTTAACATCAACAGCACCTGAGTCAGCGGCCTGATTCTTGGCTAATACACTAAATCTGGATTATATAAAGTTTGCTCAATACGTCGCTTCGTGTTCGGGTTGCTGATTTAGAAGCACCTTTGGCTGTCTATTTTGGATTTATGTTCACGGAGTAGACTCGATTCATCTATTCTCTCTCGATCTATGAGACATTGTTGCGTAAAAGTTATTGTTTAGTGGTTATTCCGTACGATTTCAAATATAATGATACAATCAAACAAACATAAATAAAGTTATGCTTTTCCATAGGGGCAGGAACTTAAAAAATAACACCCCTAGTGAAAGTGATTCTCATAATTCTGATCAAAATCACAGTACATTTTTCTTTTCTTTCTTTTTTATTTAAAAAAAAAACATTGCCCCACACTAGGATTTTCTCCTGTATCGTGGGTGCGTTTACAAACATACAAAGTCACATACACAAACAGTACTAACTCGTAACAACTATCTGTAGGCCATACAAATATTTGTTCCGTGCGGGAATCGAACCCACGACACGCAGCGCAGCAGTGAATCGCTCAACCACTGCGCCAACCGTGTCGTCAAAATATTATTTACATTATCGCTGAGAACTAATTTCCAACTAGCTTTAAAACGTTTTTAATAACGGGAATTGGCGATTCATCCACACAAATGAATCAGCGGGCTACTTCTACTTCTTGCACAGATAATTATCACTGAGCAAGTAATAAATAACTAAAAGAGTTATGAATATAAATGTGGATGGATGGACAAGGAGAGGGAGGGAGACCAAAAAAAAGATAGATGAATTGTGTTATATATGAAAGAAAAGAGAGTTACTGTCCTGTCAGCCGTCACGCTATCGTGACGGCTGACAGGACAGAATGGAAGGAAAAAACGTGTTGCGTCGACCCCAAGTAACATGGGATAAGGGCAGGAAGATGATGATGATGTAATTAATAATTAAAAGTATTAATCGACTGTTGGTCTTAGATTAATTACTAGATATAAATTAATCCTGTCTTCTTGACGTGGATACGCATTAATTTCACCTAA
Source organism: Mamestra configurata (assembly GCA_002192655.3). Taxonomy (NCBI): domain Eukaryota; kingdom Metazoa; phylum Arthropoda; class Insecta; order Lepidoptera; family Noctuidae; genus Mamestra; species Mamestra configurata. The sequence continues at coordinate 257,585 of NDFZ01005383.1, forward strand.
CGGCATTAATACAGGTAGCAATTACAATTGAAATGCCTGCGTTTGGCAAGGATGTTTATTAGGCTATACCTAACCTTCTCTAATAGACAGACATAAACCGCTGAATCTAGAAGCATGGATTTTGCACTAGAGTTTCTTATACAGCGAAGGAGTTTTTTCAAAATTTATTCTCAGAGATTGTGTGTTAAGGGTGGATTTTAGGTTGAAATATTTTTACTTAAATAAACCTATTTTCTAAATTAAGAAATTGAAGTTGAGAATCTGCCAAACTCTAATTAAGCCTGAAAATTTGCCAAACTTTATCATTGAAGCCTAATTTAATGACAAAGTTTGTCAAAGTTTTTGTTATCATAACAAATCCTAGTTTGTTTTGTTCAGTAATAATTTGTCATGGGGTACCATCAGTCCTTAGGCCTTATCTAGTTTAAAATTACCCAAAAATATTTACGTGTAAAAGTGTTACGTTTAACGTACTTACAAAATAAAAATCATTTATCATTTGACTGGCCTGTTGGTCGAGTGGTTAGTGACCCTGACTGCTAAACCGGAGGTCGTGGGTTCGATTCCCACCCAGGACAAATCTTTGTGTGATGAGCATGATCATTTGTTCTGTGTCTGGGTGTAATTTGTCTATAATATGTATGTATTTAGAAATATTTAAGTATGTTTATCAGCTGTCTGGTTGCCATAGCACAGGCTCTGCCTAGTTTGGGATCGGATGACCGTGTGTGAGTTGTCCTAAGATATTATTATTATTATTTATTTACTAAATCATATTTCTTTTATGATATTTTTTTTAGGTTTCGAGATTTTTCTGTTATTTAAGGACTTTACAGGGTAAGAAAGTTTGCACGAAGATTCGTCACATTAAGGTATGGGACATCTCGTCAGGACCACTGATAGTTGCCTGATTATCTGTCGTACAAGCTCTTTCCTTAACTATTACACTAACGAGTCTAACAATATTTGTCTATCACCTCACCTCGCCTATTATATCGCTTTGTTACTCGCCACGTTCCAGGGCCCTCCGTAATCTTGTGCTAACCGGTTCTCACCGGTTCAGCACTTCTATTGTCTGCGAGTAATGCCTCGAAAGGCTTAGTCTCAATATTTAGGGCTGTCAGACACTTTGAAGACACTAGACTATCGTGAACTACATTTAAATTGAATAGACGGCTTAGTTAAAACTATAGTTTCTGTAGCAGATAAAGAAAGCTTTAAGCTGGTTAAAAATAAACAATTTATTTAAAATATCTCTGCATCCCGTTAGACCACCTTAACATACCGAGACTACTCCCTGCCTCGAAAAGCACGTGAAGCGGTTGGTCCCAACCGTCACTTGTACATAGATTTGTGGCAGTTAGTCTTGCCAAGATGTACTGTGTTACCCAGTTACTGGATTGTGGAGGTCTGGTAGGCAGCCGCTCCGCGTGTAATACTGGTATTTATCTGAATCCGGTTTGACTGGAAGCCGACCCCAATATAGTTGGGAAAAGGCTAGGCAGATGATGATGATATGTATCCTGGTAGAGTGACCCACCACTCCAGACTCGCAGACTTGTCTTCAACATCAGCAATGTGTGTCTGTGTGTGTGCCAAATAAACTAGTTTTCTTTATTTCTTTCTTTCTTTATTATTTGGTTACAGATTCGATGAGTCAGTTTAATTTGTAGAATGCTACGCTCGATCGCTCTTTGGAAAATCTTACACAATTATAAGATGCTTGAGAACGGATGGGCTAAGATTGTTATTTAGTGGTTGCCTGAAGACGATTGTCGTCACCGAGGTAGGTCGTGATGACATGGACTCGCTTCTGACACGTTATCCGGAGTAGAGAAGGCAGAAAAAGAGCTAGAAAGTTATGATGGAGGCCTTTGTTCAGCAGTGAGACACCGCGGGCTGATTAAATATGTATCTATAGTTCACTAAATGGAGAACTAGAATCACTATAATTTTTTATTTTCAAAGTGTAACTTTGTCGTTTAAAATTTTTATGGTCTATTTGAAATAAATGAATTGACGTCTGACATCAGTTCAAAATACGGTCATGATTTTACAATTTTATTGCCCACAAAAAGCTTTAAATCTACCTAATAATCCTAAAGCTAAATTGTCCGACTAAACTAGACACCCCTCGTAACAAGTCAAGCTAAATTTCACAAGCACAATACCGCGTCTTTGTTCAAAGTTATATTATTTATGTCGCGAGAACGTCACGCAACAGATTAACATAATTTAATACAAAATTCTGTGTCACAACTGAATTTATTAGACTGTATTAAACATACTGTGGGCACGATCCTCTGCGTGGAAATTAAAATTATCTGCCAGGTGCATAGTAGAGAAGGGTTCGGTATACGTGAGTTCATTAAAATAATCACGAGTTTGCTTCAATTCACTAGAAAATTGTGAATTCACTAACTTACTCGTTTTCGCTGCTTTTACGTTAGGTAAGTTGGTTTCCATTTTGTTTTAAGTTTAATAAGATTACGATGCATAAAAGGTCGCCGCTGCTCACTGTATGCAAATATTGCATCAAGTTTTTATTCATTCTATGAGCTTGTTTTAAAGATACCAGGGATAAATATATACATTTTAAAGCTTGCACTAAATGTTTGTTCATTTGTCACAGAATGTAAATAAAAAATTGGATACAGCTTCAACATATTAATGCAAAACAATGTTTATCTATGGTTGATGTGTAGCTATGGTTGAATAAGACATTGTATGACATTAGGATACGGACTGACACGACGACAGACTGATATTAGGCCGAGTTTTCACCTGCAAGCAACTCGCATCTTAGTTTAACTACATTGCGGGGCACGATCTAGCAATTGATCACATTATACCTCGGTAGCCCGCAATGTAAAGCAACTTGCTTGCGAGCTAGAGGCCAATTCTACTAATTTTAAAACGTTCACATTCAAGTCGCATTTGCATCTCAATGTCAAAACGTCAAAAAAGGTATTCTGCTTAACTTAAACGGCCAATCGAAGTTGAAATTTTATGCGATGATATTGCGAATTGAATTTTACTAAAAAAATTAGTAAAACGGTATTCTGCTGAGATGGAAACTGGAAACAAAAACTTAGAGATGCGTTGGAAAGTGTTACAATTTTTGTATTAAGGCCTTCATTTTTTTCACTGTGGAACCCTAAAAGCATCAAAGTACATAGTTATATTTGTCTGTGCCACTCAATATTTTAATGAACGTGTATTTGAATGCACCGGCTCCCTAGAGTTTGTTTTGTCGAGCCGATCGCATCGACGCAAATGTTTATCATGCGAAGCTGATATTGGGTACCCATTCACATGTGAATTGTTCAAACGAATATTTTAAACAGTGCTCAATATAGCGTGTTTTGTGCAGGTACTGTTTTAATTAAATTATGAAGTAGTAAATAAGTACTCATATATTTTTTATTTATGACTAAGCGAGCATTAAGTATGTGTTAATTAAAATCTTAAAAAAAAAAATAGTTTATTTTATTTTATGCATTTTAGTGGTAGATATGTATAACACCAATGGTATAGCACCCAACAACACCACTGGAATGTGACAGGAAAGCAAAACACGCAAATGTGCTAAATAAATATTATTCTTTCTTTCTTTCTATGTGTACAATGACCCCTTATTTTTTATATATATTATATATTGCGTTTATTCTGTTACAATAGAGAAAATATATTGTTGTATATTTACTCTAAAACACATTCCGAAACAACAATAACAGCCGCACAAACAAACTCTGAACGGTTGATATAATTCATTAACAGTCACGCCGTACTTTCAAATGTTTATATAACAGATTACTTAAATTATTATTCAAGTGATAGTCACTTTATTGGACATAACTTAGTAAACAGACGACGATATAAAGTAGTAACTGCGCGAACCACAGAGTTACGTCCCAGAGACTGAATATTAACGAATAAATGACTTTAATTCGTATTAGTTTTTAGTTAGAGTCCTTCTTGCCTCGAGAAACACGTTAAATCAGACTCGGCAACATTATTTTTTTGTTTTTTAAAAGTTGCCCCACACTAGAAATTTCTCCTATATCGTGGGTGCGTTTACAAACATACAAACTCACATACACAAACAGCCAGACCCGGAACAACTAACTGTAGGCCATACAAATATTTGTTCCGTGGAAGATTGCTTTATATTTTCCTCAGTCTTTGTTGTCCCACTTCTGGACAAAAGGGAACTGTTCGCAGTGTGATGCAATTATGGGCCAAAATTTTTTGAAAATGAGTAGCACATCACGCCATCTTATACTGGGCCATCATGATATTTATATTGTTACGAGCTTGGGGTTCGTGGCAGTAAAAACAGCCGATTAAATAACCAAAATGACAATTTAATTTAACAACACTAATTACAACTTTTGACTCACTAATTATAAAACACAACTTCACTAAGTATTATATATTATACTGAGATACTGACTCGGTCGCAGACTACGCGCTCCTTATATAGGTCAGTTAATTCTAGAAACTTCTATTCTCGAAACATCTGGAAAGTACTCGTAACTACCGCTGCCAACTGACCAGATATCGAGAGGTGTAGAATGTTCTGGCAAAGAAATGTCTGGAAGGTACTTGACTCTACTAGTTCTGCTACTCGATACTAGATGGCGCTACTAGTAACTTAATGTACCCGACATTAATTCTGGCGCGTAACAATATTTTGGTAAAGTAGTTTGATAAAGCATACGAGATTGTACAGCAATCTTGTTTTATTTGAAGAAAAACATTATCACGTGGAAAGTTATACGAAAAAACTTTCCACTGTTGATATAATATACTATGTTAATAACCAAAGCGACATTCACCTAATTGGACATAACTTAGCAAACAGTCGACGACATAAAGTAGTAGCGGCGTCAACCACAGAGTTATGTCTGTCGACTGAGTAACTCACTAACAGCTTTGTATACTGTGTTTTTATTTTAATTTTATGACCTTCTGTTTTGCGATTAAAAAGATAAAAGTTTAATAACAATTAACGTTGGATTAATGGCTTGAATGAAACATTTACTGTTATTTTTAGAGGTTATCGTCCAGAACGTTTGTTATTGTTTTAATAGAATTAAAGGTTGTCTGGCAAATAATGCTTATGACATTAAGTTTTAATTATTTAATAAAATTAATTAATAAAAAATAACGCATTGTTGCCACCGCGGGTAGAACCTGGATTAGGCTGGCACATAAAAAGAGAAGCCCAGCAGTGGGCAAAGTCAGGCTGTGGGTGATGATGATCATGAATAAAAAATGTGCTTATTTGTACAAAGTTTTTTAAGTAAACTTCTATTCATTCGATTTTGTTGAATATTCTAGAACTTCATAAAATGGTCCCATCCTCATAAGAAACCTCTAAAAAAATAGTATCGTTTACAGAATTCTATCTACAAATTGCTAGTTCGTAAAGTAGTGTCGGGTTGCTACGCAGGGTCTACGGCGTAGCAAGTCACGGCTACGGTTGCTACGAAGCGTAGCGCTTGATCGATCGCCGTCTGTGGTTAGAGAAGTTTAGTTTGTAATTGTAATAGAATAGATAATATGTATATTCGCGTACCGCCTTGTCTTTTAACTCGACTGCCCCAGAAGAGCAGTAATATTCTGTGTTTGAACTAAAATAAATATCACCAACTGTATCGGGCTGTTGACAAGTTTGGAACATTTTAGTCGTTTTATGCGATTGGATTTTTTGATGAAAGTAATTTTTTAAGCTTTGACCATGATGTCACCTGATAGTAAGCGTGGATGAGATTTACGATGGAGCGTGTAGCCTCAGAAAATGCCTGTTCTATCTAGATTTGAAGTTTTATAGGTGGAAAGGAACGCAAATGCTGTCAGAGAATTTCTTGCTTTGCGTGTGCATCGCCATATCGTGGAATTCCACTGCCATTTCAATCCCAACTTCAACGAAGGAGCCTCGTTCTGGCAGCAGGGCTTAAAGGATCCGTGTCGGAGTACCATAAGTTCCCTCAAATCTAATCTAAACTAACCTCGCCATGTCATGACATGGCCAATTCTACGATATGGCCACGACACGTATAATTAATTTGGAGTAAGAGAGCTTCTTCTTAAACACAGCTGAATATTTTTATTGTGATTTGAGGCAATTTTCCTACAACATAGAAATTATTCACGACGTGTTCTATCCCCAGAAATTATGATAAATGCGGGCAGTGTGACATGATAAACGTGCGAAATACATAAAAACACAAATAATTCAACACTATACGTTATCGTCGGCGTGACAGCGACGCGACCCAACTATCTATCAAACCGACATCTACCTAAACTAATATTTTATTTCTATTCAGGATCGACTATGTTTTTTTCCGTTTCTTCAAGAATTTTTTATTTTATTATTTTGTGTGAGAATTTGTATCCGTCTTTGGCAATAGATCTGTTTTTTTATTATGTTAAAGAAAAATCTAGGTATACCGTAAAACGGGTTGGATAGAAATGCAGTGGTAAATAAAAACGAAACTTTGGTTGGAATTTTCATTTAAATACCATATTAATCGTTTCTCACAAAGAATTAATTTAAATAAAAATTAATTGATTATAAAATTGAAAGAAAGAAAGAAAAATATTTATTTGGGGCTCGGACAAGACAAACAAATCAGTAAAATAAAATTAATAACTAAACAGTGATATAATGTAACAAACAATTGGAGTTCTTCATTGCTGCAAACAATATTTTAATAACTATTTTAATAAAATTCCAATCAAAGTTTCGTTTTTATTTACCTCTGCATTTCTATCCACCCCGTTTTAACCCGGTACTTACTATTGCTCATTTGGAGGTAACTTGGCACTCAAAGAATGGCATAAACAAGAGTGCCAATTCTACTTATTTTTAAGCAATGTTCGCAGTCACATTTCAATCGTAATATTTCCTTAAATGTATGGAAATTGAAGCTTATTTGACAGATTGCGATTGAAATGCTTAAAAATAGTAGAATTGCCACTTAGGTCAAAATTAATTTTATTAAAACTTTATAACTTATCGCGAGTGCAGAGCCACAATATAAAAGTAGGATTGAAATCTTAGTTTAAGTTTATCAAGTTCTAATTGCCATCGACTTTTCGCGATTTCAGAGTTGGTCCCATAGTAAAAGTTGTTCATAATGATGAGTGCAATGACCCCTTTTTCGGCATTGCGTTTATTATGTTAGACGTTGTATTTAGAACACGCATGATCCCGTCATGATCCAGTTCAGATCACCAGTCCTGTTATAATTTACATGTAGCCTAGAATGAGCCTTATCACTAATCATCATCTGCCTAGTAGCCTTTTCCATCTATATTGGGGTCGGCTTCCAGTCAAACCGGATTCAGCTGAATACCAGACCTCCACAACCCATTAACTGGGTAACACGGTACTCCTTGGCAAGACTGGTGTCAGATTATCTGGCTTCTGACTATCCGTAACGACTGCCAAGGATCTACAAATGACAGCCGGGACCCACGGCTTAACGTGCTTTCCGAGGCAAGGAGGAGTCTCGGTATGTTAAGACCCATCCACAGACCAACCTCGGCAAGCGTTGCTTAACGCGGCTGTTATTATTTAGCCACGAGCTCCTCTCCTCTCCTCTTATTTAGTAATGAGCCTTATCACTAACCGGGCACAAAATTCAGTCTCAAGAGTAACATTGATCAAACTAAAATATTTTTACCAAAAATTCCAACATAGTATTTGTCTAAAAGGTAGAGATGTAAGTCGTCTAGTAATAACAGTAAATAAAGTACGGACCAAAAGGTCGATGGCACAGAGCACAAAATGGACTGGATACGCCATCATCTCTCATCAAAGAAGAGAAAAAAGACTGGTTCAATTGTCGCAGAAACGTGCAAGTTTCATTATCAAAAAAAGTGAGCCCAGTAGAGGATTCGTGGGATAATCACCGGAACCACTGCATTTTTATTTGAGATGGGTTTGCTCTTAACTCTAGCACTTATTCAAAAAAATCTTTCACCAGTTGATAGGTACACTATTCCAAATAAATAATGGCTAGGGATAGAATATTCTATCTGCATACCACATATATATCACCAGGTAATTGCAAACTCCGTATGTTCATGATAATTACATCGCTTGAAATTGTAAACTCATTTCTTTTTAATAAGGCATGGATATATTGGAAACGATTGAATTTGGATGAAATTTATGTGCAATTATTATCCATTGACATTTAGTTGTAAAAGATGTTGGTAAAAGATGAAGATGTCACAATTGCCGCACACATAGTTGTGTCGCGGGCCGTCAGTTTCAATGGGAAATCGGTGACACTCTAACAGGCTTGTGTTGACATTGTCGCTTCTAGTGATAGTCGCCGAGGTAACTCCGTGCTCTGTGTTCGATGATATGTGAGTGCAGTATTTTGCGGAACGTGCCCCACAAATATATTGAATACTTGGACTAGAAATATTTTACAAGAAATGCGAGAGAACTGGGTCTTATTTAAGCTGGTTGGGTTCAGCTTTACATGATGTAAAAGTGTTCGACGTGACATATGGGAATACTTGCTTTTGCCCGCGACCTTGTATGCGCAAATCCCGTCTTTTTCCCTTCCCGTAGGAATTCCCCATTTCCGTCTTCCTAATGAATGTGGCTATCAAAAACAAAATTTTTTTTTCAAATCTCACAGGTAGTTTCAAAGATTAGCGCGTTCATACAAACAAGAAAACAAACTCTACAGCTTTATTATATTAGTATACAAGCTGTGCCCGCGGCTTCGCTCCCTTCACCAACAACCGTCAACCTTTACCTACCCTACTCTACCTACCCTACTCTACCTACCCTACATACCTACCCTACATACCTACCCTACATACCTACCCTATTCTACCTACCCTACATACCTACCCTACTTCCCTTTTTTTTTGTTTTAAAACCTTCCTTGTAATCTGGCGACCAAAACAAAAAAGAATTAGCCAAATCGGTCAAGCCGTTCTCGAGTTTTAGCGAGACTAACGAACAGCAATTGATTTTTATGTATATAGATAGAAAAGTTATGTGCATAGTATACTTTCAGGCCCTAAAAGTTACCTGTAGGCAATACTATATATAGTTCTAGACATGAATTGAACCCACACGTTTCGTGGTGCCGATGTCAATGAAACATTTATTGACAGAAAGCTTGAACTTCGAAATAGAACGAGTTTCTTTTTTTTTTTAGCTCATATACACTTGCACTTTATTCGGTAGCGATTAATCTTTTTTCTCAAAAAAACAATTATTCTATGAGTGAGTGAAATGAAAATGAAAAAAATAAATACGTTATGTTCTTATTTTTTACGAAATGAGTATTAGCCTTTTAGGAACCATACGTAAGTCATAACTTTTCATTTTAAAATATCTTTGCGTTAATCCAAGAGTTTGAGTTTTGAAGCAAAAATCTTCAGAATCGTCCAACTTTATAATATAACAAAGAACCAATAAAAAATCAAAGTATATTAGTTATTGTACTGTTAACATAAATTAAAAATTAAAGTAAATTCTGTATTCCCAGGCGCCAGGTGCCAGCTCAAAGGGCTTTCCACCTCGTTTGAGTATTACGTCCTGTGTGGCACCGGCTTTACATGTAGCCTACCGGTAGTTGGACACTAAACTTTATGAATAGGTGATGTATTCTACTAGTAGAAGCACGTGTATGCTTTGCCTCTGGGTTAAAGAAATTATTTAGATCTTGTAAGGACAAAAATTAAATTAGTGTTCTATGTCCGATCTTGGAGATGAAGAATTTAAAAAAAATAGTTAAATAGTATCTTAGTTGTGAAATTTTAATTCATCAGAATAGATACAATTTATGACATTTTATGTAGCCATTAAATGATCCATAAACTTAAAATTATGAAAAAGTCTTAAGTATTATAAAACAAGCCTAAAAGTATCCTACTGCTAGGCAAAGACCTCTTTTCATAAAGAGAAGGCATTAACCACCCTTGCTCAAGGAGGGTTGACGATTTCAGACCTATATTAACCAAAACCCAGGTTTCCTCACTGATATTTGTGTTGTCTGAGATAATAATAATGTTGCATCGTTGTTATTCCATTGTACAGTATATGTAATTAATAATAAAAAAAATATATAAATAATACTAGCTGACCGACGCAACTTCGTCTGCGTCACATTTTTCATGAATGCTCGGCTCTTATTGGTCGTAACGTGATGTTTTATAGCCTATTGCCTTCCTCAATAAATAGACTTCCTAGGATTAGCGCGTTCTATCAAACAAATAGTCAAGAATAACTAACTGATTTTTTCTACTCTCGGCGGTCGATAATAAATCATTTACCACTCGTAAATGATTTATTATCGACCGCCGGGAGTAGAAAATAATTAAAGCCCTATCGCTATTAAAAAATAGGGGTTGGTGATAGAAGTGTGAAAATTTAGTGTTGTATGTATTTTTAAATGCCACATTATAAAAAAATAAAAAATAATAAAAAAAAATGTTAGGGGTCAACCCTTATCATTTAGGTTTATGAAAAATAGATAGTAGCCGATTCTCAGACCTACTGAATATGCATATAAAATTTCATAAAAATCGCTCAGGCCGTTTCGGAGGAATATGGTAACTAACATTGCGACACGAGAATTTTATATATAAGATATTTTTTTTGTAATAACACTAAAAAGCCCACAAATCTTATAACGTTTTCGAAAGTGCGTTTCTCCTTATAACTTGTTTTCAACATTATTTCACACAATGAAATCCTCTTCCAGAAATTAGTTTTCAGGAACTGTAAAATAACATCAAGTATCAAAACAAAATCACCACTTACTGCGGCTCATGTTCAGTGAGCAGTTCTTCGAAGTGCAGCCGCAGTGTATGCGCAGGCGGCGCTCGTATCTCGCTCACACACTCAACGTCGTCCGGGTACGGTCGTGGGAAGCCGGGGCTCGACACGATGGCGTGCGGGTGCGAGTGGGACAGCACTATCGTCTCGTTGCACAGGATCTTTGAGGCTTCGTAGGGGTCTGGAACAATGAAAGAGAAACTATAGGTTAGGGAAGTTTATCGAAAATGGATGTGAAATCAGGGAAATTATTTTTCTATCAACGGAATTTCAACTAATCAACGGAACCCTATTACTAAGCCTCTTCTTTCCGTCCGTCCGTCTGTCTGTCAGCGGGCTGTATCTTAAGAACCGTAGATAATAGGTAGACAGTTGAAATATTCACAGATTGTGTATTTGTATTGCCGCTATAACAAATATAATTAAAGGGGGCTCCCATATAAGAAACGTATTTGTTTCGGTTTGTGCTTGGCTGGTTTTTTATCACCTTAAAATTGAATGTCACTTGTACGGAGACCACATTAACAACAAGAAACAATAAAAAAAATTACATTCTCTCAGGGAATACTATTGTCAAACACGACATGCGCTACTGAAATGTCATGTGGTATAGTCGAGCATTTGACAGCCTTCACCGCTTAGGCTGTCACTTTATTTAGGGCTCAAAGTTTAACTCTCCATGCGACAGTTTCATCCTAAATGAAGTTTGAAAATAATAGGATTTTTTATCAAAGTGGTAGTACACAATTAATTATACAGACTTTACATAAGTCCTATTTAGTGCACACAAGAATATTGTTAGTCACAAATAAATTGTCCAAACTATTAAATCTTAAAACGAAACATAGTCAACCCACATCAAAATGAAACAACAGAATTCAATTCGAAGAACCACCAATATGAAATAACTTTAAAATTATGCTGCAAAGAATGAAAAGTCGCGAATAACATTGTAAAAAGTCCGTCTGTGTATCATACGGTCGCTGAAGACAGTTCCGTACAGTATCATACGGATACCGATACATACTTTGTTCATAGTGGTATCAACTTGCGAACTTCGCTTTGTTTACACAAAGTTGAGAATACAGTGTTTTGTTGATGTATTTGCTAAACAAACATTTCACAATCAAACCCACCTTACAGTGGTAAGGTGGGTTTCAAATGTTTGTTTAAGATTATATTTTACTGACCTTTTCGTCTGTTTTTTTTTGACGTGACAACGCCTAATAAATTGATGAACGCCGGCTGCACGCACGACAAAGGATGACTCATTGTAACGTTACGCTCAATGTAACGTTACGATCATTTCATCAATGTTTTGTTATGACGTTGTCACGTTAAACTATCGTCCGTAAACCGACTTTACAGACAACCAATTTTTTTTTGATCAGAAAGATCGTCGAGCAATGAATGAAGATTGAAAGTTTTTTTTTCAATAAATTTATTATTCGTTTAACTCAGGATTTTTTCAATTAAAACTTCTGCAAGGTACGCCACAGGCTATTGTTTTGATATTTGTGCTGCGTTTCATAAACATAAATAGAAATAGAATCGTGTAATCGTGTACGTTAATGAGAAATACTGCCTCCCCTTTGTGTGTAGCTCTTTAGGAATGAATAAAAGCAATTAAAATAAGGCCTTTGTAAGGCTTTTCTAGTACGCTGTAAATTATAGGCCTCCTGTTACGCGCCACTGATACTCAGTGTTCGCATTGTGACATTGCCCACGCTTGACAAGACATTTCTTGACAATTTTCATTCGAAAAACTGGGCTTTTCGAATGAAAATTGTCGCAAAATTAGTGTCAATTTTTTTAAATGTTAGCCCGTTATCCCAAGATAGGAGCCCGGACAAAAATAGAACGGCGTCGCTGACCGAGGAGTGGACCTGTCCAGACAGTGCAAGCATTTGTCAGATATCGTGTAGCTCAAACTTAGAACTTTAAGGAGCTCAACGATCATAATTATGTTCATAATGATTAGTACAATGGCCCTTCTTCAGGTTTGACATTATTTCTGTTACGCCCTGTATAGGAAGCGACATGCGCTGACCATCTAAGGATCCCATACACAGCCTTCTTTCATTGATCTGCACGCTTCCTCATCATCATCATATCAGCCGAAAGACGTCCACTACTGGACATAAGCCTCCCCGAATATATGATATCCCAAGATACGAGCCCAAAGCTAGAACGGCGTCACAGACCGAGGAGAAGATGACTGGACGCCTTATATGCTATTTGTAACAAAGAAAGAAATTTAAGAAATGGGGGCAGACCTGTACCCAGAAGTGGGACATTTCAGGCTGATTAAAACGCGCGACAAGTGCTCTGATTGGTTGATTGAATGATCAAAAGCCAGTCGTATCGTTTGATTTGCGTTCCGTCGAGGAGAATTTCTTTCCAGAAACCGTTGGTAAGTCTTCCAAAGAACAAGTTAAGTACCAGTAAGCAAGACTACAATAAACATGGACATCAACAGACGAAATAAATCAGACGGTACCGTTTACGAGCGCCACAGTGGGTAAGTATTATCTTAAGTACCTCTAACACATGGTGATTTATAGCAATCTACTGAGATGTTTGTTTGTAAAACATTGTGGTATAGTTTTCGTAAGCCTTAAAGTAAAAAAAAACTCTTCTATATATGGTGTAACTGCAATAATATAAAACTTGAAAAGGGGTCATTGTGCTCATCATAATGAACATATCTCACCACAGGAGCAAACTTTTTTTTTTAATGGGAAGTTATCAAATGACTTCTTCCGCTCTGGGTGGAGTGCAAGGGCGTGTCAGACTCTTACTGACTAAAACCCATCCATGTTCCTTCTAAAGCCCTTTGCGTTCCAGGGCCGCGGTGATCCTTTGAACAAAAAACGCAACCCTGGCAGACAGGACCAAACCTGGAGTCTCAAAACAAGAATCAGCTATTTAGTACATTTATCGAGTTATGCAAACAGACATTTAAGGGAAAGTCGTTTTTTTTTCAAGATTTAAGGGTTGGTTCCACAGTAAAAGTTGTTAATGATAAATGAAATTGATTTTGCAAATAGGTTACAAGTAACTCTTTTACACGTCAATATTTTTGGTTACATAATCTAGAGGCCGGTGTTCCCTAGCTGACTACCCTGAGAAGAAACACCGAAACAAACTCAGAGTTCATAGTCTCTTTTGAAGTTCATACAATGGTCAAAAACATTTGAAAACCATGTAGGTTAACGTCTGAGGTGGCCTTTTGAGAAAAGCACTACGAAGGTTTGAGTGGACCTGTCCAGACAGTGCAAGCATTTGTCAGTTATCGTGTAGCTCAAACTTAGAACTTAAAGGAGCTCAACGATCATAATTACGTTCATAATAATTAGTACCGTATTATATGATTAGTAAACCGGTCAAGTGCGAGTCGGACTCTCACACGAAGGATTCCGTACCATAATCCAAAAAACCATTTTTATTATTTGTTGTCATAACGGCAATAGAAATACACACTCTGTGAAAATTTCAATTGTCTACCTATTACGGTTATTGAGATACCGCCCGCTGACAGACGGACGGACAGATAGCGGAGGCTAAGTAATAGGGTTCCGTTGGTTACCCTTTGGGTATGGAACCCTAAAAACGTTCAAATTCAAGGCGCAATATCATATCAGCGACAATTAATGTGAAAAACTTAATAAAATGTTGGGAAATTACCCGTGCTTGTTATTGCGATGCGACATGCGAACGTTCCTTAAGGGCGAGGACAAACGAGCGAAATTTTATGAGACGTGAGTCGCGCATTTTGAGTTACTCAATTTACGTTGAACTGAAATCCGGTTAGGCAGCTAGATCGACGGACGTAAATTCAGTTACTCTTCAACGTTTGTACGGGGTGTTTGGTTCGTGCAATGGATCCATTAAAAATATTGTGCATTTACGAAACATTAGAATAGGATGTCAGAAAGAGAAAGAGAAGCTGGGTAAATCCATTAAATAGGGAAAGACTGATGTGTAGAAAGTCACATACCTTATATGGACTGAACGCAATTCGGTTGATATAAAGCGCGTGAGTCGACAGACAACTCATTTTGCGTCGCCGTGTGGCACAAACAGGACTTTTGCATGAAACCGAATGCAACGTAAATTCCGCGACTCATTTTATGCGACTCACAACCCAATAAATAACGCTCGTTTTGCCTCACTCTAAATATACGGGAATTGCCTCTCTGTTATTAAGATACCAGGCAGAGAGGCAATTCGCGTATTTAAATTATATTGTTTTTGCGATTTCAGGCTTGAGACTGTCCAAACTGACCGAATAAGGTGTTCTCAGGTACTGACAATATTATCTGGTCACTTAATGCGTTCTGTTACATCCCTAAAATGTATCCCTTATGGCTTACTCAGCAGTCTATGCTGCTGACGCAGCATCCTCTCGTTCCTGTCCTCTCTTCCACACAGTCCAGCACGCCAGTCTTCTCCCAATCATCCGACAGTGCACTTGTATGTTGCATTCTTGTATTAATTTAATATATTATACAGTTTATTTTAGCCCAAAGTACGGAACCCGGTTCTAACAGTTCGTTGCAGAGAACCACTCAAATTACGGACGTATGATTGCAAATCCAAGAGCAATTCGAAATGCTTTGTAACGCCGAAATTACTCTGTTCACTTTTGCCTTTCAATTTGAATGAAGCAACCAAATTGAATCGTGTTAACGTATAAGTGAATCATTCAATGTAGGCCATACCTTACATTTCTGCTTTTTTCATGAATAGAGTTAAAAGTGGAAGCTCGTCTGCGAGGGCAGCACTGTTGTAATGTTACTGTCATTAAACCGTCATTATTGCGTGTCCATTGTTTTAAGTATTTATTCAAAACAAGAATTAAACGATAAAGACATGTACAGTGAATAAGTGAACCTATTAATAAAATAGAAGTATTTCAACAAAATACTGGCTTTAAAATTTTTTTCCAGTCGTTTTCTTACCATATTTGTGAAATAAATGGATCTCCCAAATTAACAGCTGCGCAAAGCAAAAGATAGCTGTCAAATTCAGAGACTAAAGATAGTAGCGACATCTGAAGTGAATAAGTAGCAGTTTTCAACCACATTTGGTTAAACTAGTCATAATAATCTTACAGAAAAGAGGTTTACCTAGCATTGAAAACTTTAATAGACTGGTGAGTTCTTTATTCAAATCGCCTTTTTTCTTTTGGTTCCAGCCAGTTCTGTTAACTTTTTTTAAACTTCGGTGTCCCCGATAGCGCATTGTCCGCGGTACAGTCGAACGCAGCCTTTGTTTCAGTCATACGCTCCGTCGTTTGTCTCGACTGTACGCAAGAATGGCGGCCGCTACAATATGCCTTTATCTGTCATTGTACTGTGATCTTACTTTGATAGTTTTACTTTGTTTACTACCTACGCTTGTTTGCAGTAGTGTGTACTGTTGTCTTCTTGCAACTGACATTGTTAGTTTTAATTGATATTGACAATTGGACTATATTCTGGGCAGTGTTTGTTCGATCTAATACAGCTGCGCAAAGCGGGAAGTAGCAGTCAAATTCATAGATAGTAGCGACACCTGAAGCGAGCAAGTGGCAGTTTTAAACCACATTTGGTTGAACTAGTCATAATAATCTTACAGAAAAGAGGTTTACCTAGAATTTAAAACTCCAATAGACTGGTAAGTTCTTTATTCAAATCGCCTTTTTGTTCTGTTCACTTTTTTTTTAAACTTCGCTGTCCCCGATAGCACATTGTCCGCGGTACAGTCGAACGCAGCTTTTGTTTCAGCCGTACGCTCCGCCGTTTGTTTCGACTGTACCAAGAATGGCGATTGCTACAATGTGGCTTTTTCTGTCATTGTACTGTGGTATTACTTTGATAGGTTTACTGTGCAACGTTTTAGTTTAATAGCTGTTTGTTTACCGTAATGCGTAGTGTTTTCTTTTGTGTAACATTGTTGTATCTGTCACTGTTACGTTTAATTGATATTGACAGTTTACCTACACACAGTGCAGTGTTTGTTCGACTGTATCCATGTTGTGTTCCTAAAGCAGATAAATTCAGTTGATGAGTTTAATTTCACGCTCTCTTAAAGTTAAAAGAGTGTGTGAGATTCATCTAGTCTAATAGTACTATTTAAAATCTACAACAATGAATACGTATTTGAATGATGTTCCTAAAATTGTAACATTAATGAAAAAACAAATTAAATCGGTGGCAAATGGCGAAGTTTTACGCTTCTGAAGTTATTATTTTATCAATGTCACGCAAAATGGCGCAATTATCTATGGCGTTACTTGCGAGTGACGTCACACGCAATTGTTTGTTATAGATTTTAAAACCATCACAACTTCTTCATTTTTTAGGGTTCCGTACCTCAAAAGAAAAAAACTGAACCCTTACAGGATTTCTTTGTTGTCCGTCCGTCCGTCTGTCTGTCTGTCTGTCTGTCTGTCTGTCAAGACCCTTTATCTCGGGAATGCTTGGAGGTATCGAATTTAAATTAAAACCATATACTCAAGTCTACAGTCCCTTGAAACTGTGAAAAATCAAACATCTAAGTTAACGTAAAAAAAGATACGGCCGTTTATACCGCAATAAACGTATATTTCGACACTCTCAAGGGAATCAAAATTTATAGGATAGTTCCCGTTGACCTAGATTCAAAAAAATTGGCAAAAGATAGATCTTAGAGTACAAATACAGGAAAAAGTCTGAAAATTGGGAATTCATAGTTTTATCATATAAAAAATCATTTTTTACGATTACAAACTTAAATTTCCGGTTGAAGAATTGACCGTGACGTACATTGATATATGGTAGAACATTTTTTCACCAACAAAGTTAACTTTTTCCTTCGATTTTACCTGCTATATTTTTGCTTTCATAGTTTATAAACTTCCGTAGGTAGGTAATGTATACTCGGAAAAAATCAAGACTCGATCGGAACCCTCGGTGCGCGAGTCTGACTCGCACTTGTCCGGTTTTTGATATTTTATGAGGCCTTGTGTTTTTGCTTGGTTTTGAGAAATGTTATAAAATAATTCAGAAAAACTACCAATTCTACTTTATTTATTCCCAGAAAAGTATTTACACGGCTCGAACAGATTATGCGCTTACAAGTAAACACAGATCATTGATTCTCCTCATCTCTCCTCATCTCCAGGATAAAGATCAGAGGCTCGCGATCAACTCCCCCATTTCACACTATTTCGTATTCTGAAAACGTCCTCTCCCTATTGACTTGTAACAGGGCTAGGGTTACCAGGTCTTAAAACTGGAAAGCCGATCGGACCAGCCAATTTAGCCGGACTTTTAGCTTAAATTAGATAAAAAGGCCGGACAACTTATTATAATCTTCGACATTCACGCGGGCGGAGCCGTAGGCAGCAGCTAGTGAAAAAATAAAGTTAATGGCGATCAGTTTTCTTGAAGATTTTAGGGAAAATGAAAAACCCTAACAAAACCCGGAGAGATCGGACACCGTCTAATTTGGCCGGACACACATCCTAAAAACCTTACTATGTCCGGCTTTATTCGAACACCTGGCAACCCTGAACAGGGCATTTAATATTTATCCCCTGTCTCTTTCTTAGCCGACGTGTGAAAGAGAGAGGATGAGATTATGTAAAGGACGGTTGCAACTTGAAGGATTTGTTTGTATTTTATTTGGCATTCAATTGTTTCGGAAGTGGGTTTGTATGCAGAGTGGTGTTTTATTGGATTTACGAGTGTTTACGGTGCACGCACGTGTGTGTCGGGATTTTTCGATTGCTTTCAGAGTCAGAGGCTAAATAGTCGGAGGACCACATGGCGTAATTGATGCTCCGCTGTTATAAGTCTAACTTGTGAAGATTCCTTCGATGTATTATATTATATATATTATTTTCGTTTCGTTGTTACTAGAAGGTACACACGAGTCCCAGAATTATGCTGAGCGATGGCCGTTTTGCGCGGATGTGACGCATAACTTCCCAATTTCAATAGTTTTTTTTTGTTATGAAGATAAAGAAAGATAAAGATAATTTTATTTGTCAAAACATGCGTATACGTATACAAATTTTCAAAAATAAAAACTAAATTACAAAATAAATTTTAATAACTTAAGGCACTTTAATTCAAGTATATTATTGTCAGTATTAAACATTGATAAGTAAGACTAAGAAAACTAAGAATTAATAAAATAAAAAATGTCAAATAGTGTCATTCAAAGTAATTCAATAATAACACTTGTATGTTAATAAATCTCGAATCTTTTTTTAGACGATTGACTGGTATTTTATTACAAATTTTAGTAGCCGTAGGTACAGATAACGCTTTTTCCCATTAACTCAGTCTTTGATGTATGCGAACACAGTTGATTATTGGTACGTGTCATGCTTGGCACAAATGTACTTTTTTTTCTTTTTCTCTTTGTGTTACTTCGGTTTATGGTAAGTTTATGATGTAAAACCATTGGCAGTGCTGTCACAGTTTATCGTCGGTGTGTGATTTACTTCGAATAAAGTCATGTCCTCTACGACTGTATTTTTTAATACCATTGGCAAGATAAATTCATATTTTAACAACCGTTTTTAGTACTTATAAAACTGAAAATAATATGCAAAAGAGAACTGCAGGCGTGCCAACTCGTATATCCACGTTATTAGCATCCGGAGCAGCGAACTTTGATCTTTACAGCAGTTTTACACAGCTATGAACGCCCCCCGGCCCGCCTGGCTGCGGCTGACGCCCCCGAAACCAAGACTTTCGTATCCCATAACAAATTACAGAAGTACTATTTTTAACAAAGTTGTAGGGAACCCCAAAATAGGTTTAATAATAATAATACATTGAAATCGAACTCTTATAAGAATGTAAATCGCACACGTTTTCGGAGACGAACTGGAAACCATTACTGATTAATTAAAATTATTATGCAATTTATTTCATACAGCAGATTGAAAAAGGCGTATTAGGAAAATAAGAGACTAAAGAATAGTTTTGATGTTTAATTTACCTGCCATTAACATTTGCAATTTATATTTATTTATTTAATGCACATTTAACAAATAGATTCGAAGAAGGAAACAGAATAAGTTATTATTTTGTGATGACTACTTTTGTTGGCCTGTCGCGACATTGAATGATATTATAAAGGAAAGATACGCTACGTTCAAACTGAGCGGTGTACAGATATCGTTGCGTTCTTATTTTAAATGTTCTAACTGTAAGACAGCGATAGATAATACGGAACGTATGATACAGAAAGAGATAGCTATATGGCAAATTACAACAATTGTCTGAATTTGTCTGCAACAATTTGCGCACGATATCTACCTTTTCAGAGTCCGTACCCAAAGGGTAAAACGGGACTCTATTACTATTGTCTGTCCGTCTGTCACCAGGCTGTATCTCATGAACCGTGACAGTTAGACAGTTGAAATTTTCACAGATGATGTATTTCTTTTGCCGCTATAACAACAAATACTAAAAAACAGACTAAAATAAATATTTAAGGGAGCTCCGATACAACAGACATGATTTTTTCGCCGTTTTTATAGATAATGGTACGGGAATCTTCGTGCGCGAGTCCGACTCGCACTTGGTCGGTTTTTATACAATATCATTGGTGACATCAGTAAACGGTTATTCGAGGCCTGGCGTTTTCTTCGGTCAAAGACATTGTCTTTCAACGATGCAACTTTGCCAGTATTCTGGCCAGTTTCCCAATTGCCAGCGATGTTCATGCATTTTGTGATGCCCGATGCATTCTTTGTCCGTCCCCTTTTATACGCACTTATATTTTTATTTTAATTATTAGTAATTTGTGTATGTGAACCACTACTACATAAAGTTTCTGAAGAAAGAAAATGAATTAAAATTGATGAGACTTTTTAAGTTTAAGTGCACGTTTCAACCTAAATTTACGTTTCTCAAATAGTGAACCTTCTGTCCATATCTTAATTTTTGTATTACATACCATTGAAGGAGCTTCACACCGGATTGGATATTTGCAAGAACATTAAACTTTTTGATAGTTTAAAAAATATAGCATTTTTATTGGATCGTACGTTTTTATGTATCCTTCAGATTGGTGGGTTCAATGCTGGGTTTCGTTCGTTTATGTCACACCAAATAGCTGTTTTCTTCGTAAAGTGAGATATAAAGTTTATTTTATTAAGCATAACTAAAAGTTTCATAGACTTTTCAGTGTATGGTGAGAATATTATTTTATTTAAATATTGTGTTTTCTTTTTTAACGGTTCACAATATTTGTGGGTGTTAGTGACCTCCACTTTTTATGCTTTTAATGGTACTGTTACGCACCAGAATTAATGTCGGGTACATTAAGTTACTACTAGCGCCATCTAGTATCGAGTAGCAGAACTAGTAGAGTCAAGTACCTTCTAGACATTTCTTTGCCAGAACATTCTACACTTCTCGATATCTGGTCAGTCGGCAGCGGTAGTTACGAGTACTTTCCAGATGTTTCGAGAGTGGAAGTTTCTAGAATAAACTGACCTATATAAGGAGCGCGTATTCCGCGACCGTATTGGATTAGCGATACAAGCGAATACTTCGGAAGCGATCTTCAAGTGCGATTAAAGTGATCAGTGGTAAAGTTGTGTTCTATAATTAGTGAGTTTAAAGTTGTAATTAGTGTTTTTAAATTAAAGTGTCATTTTGGTTATTTAATCGGCTGTTTTTATTGTCACGAACCCCAATCTCGTAACAGTACTATAGGGAATAAGTACCTACTTCTTACTTTTCGCATATTTATTTATTTATTTAAACTTTATGTACAATAGTGGTACATAGGGGGACTTAATGTATCAAGGCATTCTCTACCAGTTAACCTTTGGATATATCAGGATGAACCGTGCTAATGATTTATTTATTTAATCATAGGAGAACCAACAGCTATAACAGATGGATAACAATTGTAAATGAAATATAGAGCCAATTAAAGGTTCTCACGGGTAAAAACAGAAAAAGTAGTAGAAAACTCAGTAGTAGAAAGATCAGTAACATGCACGATAGAGAAGTATATATTTATATTACTTCATATATTCAGCCGAGTGATGAGAAAAAGTTTTAGTGGTAAATTGGTAAAATTAGAACTCTTTACATAGAATATTAATAAAGTCCTAAAAACTTAAAGGAAAACCGCATTTACGAATCGGCTAATCTACGGCATTTAAACTAAACATATTGTTAGATTTTTTTATGATTAAGGTTGTTAAGTGTAAATCATCGTCATCATCTGCCTAGCCTTTTCCCAACTGTATTGGGGTCAGCTTTCAGTTAAACCGGATTCAGCTGAATACCAGTATTTTACATGGAGTGGCTGCCTACCAGACCTCTATAGAGGTATGCGATACAGAGAGTAAAGTCTCGCACATCTCCACTGAAATGGGAGAATACTCCGACCAGACGGTTGTGGTGTCTGGTGGGCAACTGCCCGATAGTTGATATTCGGACTGTTGTATATGTTCAAATCGCACGGAGAACTTTGCTCGCGCGATGCAGGATTTCGTTGGTAGTTCATCGTTGACAGAATAGATGGATGGTTGGACGTTGCGGTTCTTTTTGTTGCCGTACAAATTTCGCTTCTTAGTTTTGTGTGTGGTGATGGCAAGACTGGAGTCAAATTTACTGGCTTCTGACAATCCATAACGACTGCCAAAGATCTACAAATGACAGTCGGTCTGACTGAATGAAGTCTAACTATAAATAATAGTTTATAATCAAAAACCTTCCCATCGCACAAACTCTTTGTAAAACATTCCTCCGTCCATTCAGCCAGGAGTGAAGCGCACGATGACGTAATGGACCTCCTTTGTGACCGCGACAGAACATGGCGCGAAATAAAACGAACGCGGCAAACTGGCAACACTGCACACTGTACAGAGGGAAAGATTGTGTCAAATAGAATTAAACTGCTTTTCTTCGGAATGGTCGTGTTACTTCTAACGTTCTTGTTCTATTTTTATTGAAGATGATTGCTTTGTGGTAGGATTTTATGAGAGTTTGATAACCCATTATAGTTCACACTTATGACTTTAATTAAATTTGTTTTCTATTAAGCTTATTTTCACCAGATTTACAGACGAAATAATATATGTAACTTTTTATGAGATCATGGGTCTGGATTTGTTTCAGTATTTTTTCTCAGGGATTAGTCAGCTAGGAAATGCTGAAACTCTTTTGTTTTGAATTATAGAAGTTTAGTATTAAGTGTCTTATTTACGAGTATTATAAGGTTCATTCACAGGAAATATAAATACTTATATTAAATATACGGACATTGCGTTCAGTCACAGCCGTCACAACTGGCCATGGGTCTTTTAATAAACACCTCTATGTCATAGGAGTCACTTACACTGAGTCACTGAGACTCTACAGAACGTGCATGGAGTAGGATGAGACAGCAGCACATCTGCTTCTAAGCTAAGGGCTAAGTACTTCGGAAAACCAGGTACCCTCTGTGAGATAGTAACACCAAAGTGTTGCTGGCCTTCCTTGGGGAGCTGGGGTGGATCGAATGACAAATTTGTCCCACCTGCACGCAAAATACGCGCTTAGTCGTGGAGTTGCGGAAACCAGCCCGTTTTACATACATATATACATATATAGACGGACAAAACTAAACATGGAAAGGTTCACATTTTTCTTTAAGATGAGAAAAAGTATTGTACCAGAATACAACCCTCAAAAATCAAATGGTTTCTCTTCATATATCTAAGATATATTGCAAAAAAAAGAACTGCTACAAACAAATACCACGTAAGAAAACCACTTCAAACATAGTAAGTAATTTCTGTAAAATCCAATTACAGTTCAAAACCCGAAAGTGCAGTTATATGTAACCGACGAATACTGCAATTCCCTGTAACGTTAACTGGAGTGCACTCAGCGGAATTGAGTTAGAACAGCTAATGTAACGAGTGCAGCCCTTACTGGAACAATGAGAACATATTGTTAGTTATTGCCGTATTAGTAACTTGGTAAGTTGCTTGCCTGTTAACAAATTAGACTTTATTGGTCTTGTAGACTATGGGAGTTAAGTATTTTTGAACAAAAGGCGCCTTTGCATCTGGAGTTAGTGCCGCGTAGGTACGTTAAAAGAATATGGAGCGTAGTAGAGTAGTCATCATCATCATCATATTAGCCGAAAAACGTCCACTACTGGGCATAGGCCTCCCTCAAGGGGGTTTGCCATAATCGCCACGCTTGGCAGGCGGGTTGGCGATCGCAGTGTAGCTGTTGCAATGCACAGAGAATGCTGCTGCCCATTCTCTGGTGAGTCCCATTGTCGTCTCTTATGACACCCACGGGAAGTGATGGGATGGTGCTATTCTTTTACGTTTGACACCATACAGAGAAGATTATGGAATCCGTTTTCCGCACTTAGACTCCTATTTGGCCACAGGTGGAAACATTAAGTTAGTACTGTAAGTTGTCGTCTTATTAGTAACTTGGTAAGTTGCTTGCTTGTTAATAAAGACTTTATTGGTCTAGCAGACTACGCGAGTTAAGTAAAGCATTAATGAACTAAAGGGGTGCATTTGCATCTGGAGTTGGTGCAGCGTAGGTACGTTAAAAGAATACGGAGCGTAGTAGAGTAGAGTTTTAAGTCCGTTTTCTGCACTGAGACTCTTATTTGGCCACGGGTGAAGCCCTTACTGAAACATTGAGAGGGTGCTGCAAGTTGTTGTCTTATTAGTAACTTGATACTTTGCTTGCCTGTTGACAAAGACTTTATTGGTCTAGCAGGCTACTTGTGTTATGTTGTGGTATTTATGTTACAAACGTGCGTTTACATTTGGTGTTAATGCAGTCAAGGTGAACTTTATATAATCACTTCTACGCGTTGCTAACGCAACGTCTAAGGGCGAGGCCAAATGAGCATACAATTATGAGTTTTGAGTCTCGTAAAATGAGTCGCGGAATTTACGTTGCATTTGGTTTCATACTAAAGTACGGCACGGTTGGCGTAGTGGTTGAGCGATTGGCTGTTGTGCTGCGTGTCGCGGGTTCGATTCCCGCACGGAACAAACATTTGAATGGCCTACAGATAGTTTTTCCTGGTCTAGTTGTTTGTGCATGTGAGTTTGTATGTTTGTAAACGCACCCACGATACAGGAGAAATTGATTGATTCCTAGTGCGGGGTAACGTTTTTTAGAAAAGAAGAAAAAAATATATAAAGATAATTCCCTGTTTGTGCCACACAGCTTATTTGGCGTCAACAAAATATTGTCCTGAAGGGCGAATCTGCAGAGCATTCCCAGTCGCATCGCAGGTGCAAACTGATGAAAATACCTCTAATTTCGCTACATTTTGACAAGTCTGACATTGATTGTCGCGTAAATGATATTTCTATTTGAATTTGAACGCTTTTGTAGTACGAGAATTGGCATTCTGGAGTAGGTGCAGCGTGTTTACGAGTTCAAAGAATACGCAGCGTAAACGTGGAGTATTTTTGTACAGTCACATCTACACGTCGCGGTCACACGCGGCGTTTACTTGATATTATCCTGGTCGCTACATAGCAGTAACTCTACGGCAACGCAGGAGAAACGCAGTGGCTTGACTTGTCATTATTATATGTGTGAAGAAATTCTTAGTTTCCTATAAAAGTGATAGCAGCTAACTAGTAATCACTTGGTACCAAATTAGTAATCACTTGGTTTGTCTGCGTTTTGGCTTTGACTTTGACAGCAACACACTGGGGCATTCGATATGCCTACGTGTCACTGTGGGGTAGTTATAATAAACAGTAATTGTTAAGTTTGTAGTACATATTTATAAGCCCAAACACTTTAGTTTCTAAGTTGTGTGTAAACTAACCACTAAATGGACTTTGTCTGAAATGTAGTTTTTTTAAATCGTTTTGGATTAGTATGACTAAAGGGTTTTACTTCACTAAATCAATGCCCACCAAGTAACGAGGCACTTAAAATTTAAAAAAATAAGCAATAGGAAAATCTTCCAACAAATAATAAATTTTCCTTTCAGTTCAGTACAAGGCACGATTGCACGATCGGCACGATAAAGTGTCGTAATGAACCCCTTTCGTGATCACGGCCCAGCGCTGTACAAACGGCAGGTAATTTGGCACAGCTTTAGCTGTGTTGCCAGCGATTTGGGGTAAAAGTGCAGTTTTTTAGGAAACTTTAAGCTTTAGTTTTTTTACAGCAACACTGATGATCAAATATGTCAGGAGCATTTTTACATAAATTTTAATTAAATAAAGCCGTTTTCAGTTATGTCTGGAATTAAGTGAAAACTGACGTGGGAAATTTAGGGACAATTTAATTTGAATAGGTATTATGATTCAATTTCTCATTTATGTTAAAGCATTTTATTCCGCAGCATTAGTTTCCCACTTCAGCTCATAATCTCCATGGTATCTAGCCGTACCTACGTCTTTTTATTCTGACCACGTAGGTTAGTTCTCAAAAGTCAGGTAATGCGGAAGTCTGGCAACCCAGTGGAAAACCGAATGCAGTTCGACCGTTATATAGGTCGGCGCGCGTCGCCACACTAATACCCCGTGTTTTAAATTTGATTAGAACGAGTTTTGATTTTCTCGTTTTTATTAAAATCGTTTTTTTCTCTTACAACATATTAATTTTTAATTGGGACGTTAATAAAATTTTATATTTAGAAAAATTAATTATAATTATTAATGGTGAAGTTGTTTTTTCTGTTTGTTTGTAACAGTTTCTCTGATTGTAAGCTTTACCGTGACTGTGTTCCATAGATTTTATAATTTTATCCCAAAAGTATATAGTTCTTGTAGGTATGCTAGTATAGAGAAGTCGACAGTTAAAGCTAGTTTATCTAGGAAATAACGTCGCATCATTCATCAAAAAACATTGCATTTTATTTCCCTCGAGCATAGGTAAGTGAAACCGTAATATAACTTTATTACGTACTTAAAGAATACAATATCTCTCACCCGGCCACTTTAGCTGATAATAAAACTCTTTGTCGCACTTGATTTCTCATGAATGATAGAACTTTGACAGTAAAGAGCGAATTCATTCAGTTATTAAGGAGCAAACTCCTAAAGTTGGCATTATTTTTAATAATAGAAGCGCTGAAGTGGCAACACTGAACTGACAGATGACATCATTCAACTTCAAATTAAGACTTTTTTAATAAAGACTTGGCTTAAAGGTCTTGTAACCAAGCCAGTGGCATAGCCACAACCATTAAAAAAAATGAAATCATTCATAAAACGTTCCTAATCGCTCTATATAAAGATCGAGGAGGGATTAGGAACATTAGGATTAGGTACTTGACACTTTCGGCGATTTATTCTTGTTATTTTTTTTTTAAAGTTAGCAACCAAATTTAAAAAAAATGAGCCTTTAAATTTTTTCTAGACTTTTCTCTCAATCGTGGGATGGGATGGTAGGTACTTACAGTTTTCGGTGCAGACGCAAAAACCGACTATGTTTTAAAACGAATTTACTAAGAGAAAATCCATTGTAATTAATCTATACTAATATTATAAAGAGGTACAGTATGTGAGTTTGTGAGGTTGTAGGTGGTAATCTCTGGTTGCGGAATTTGTTCGAAAGAGTCACCGCGGTCCTGGAACGCAAAGGGCTTTAGAAGGAACACGGATGGGTTTTAGTCAGTAAGAATCTGACACGCCCTTCCGCTCCACCCAGAGCGGAAGAAGTCATTTGATGATTTCCCATCCTTAAAAAAAAGGGGGGTAATCTGTGGATCTTTTGAATCGATTTTGAAAATTCTTTCTGTATATGATAGCCACATTCATGAGGAATGCTATAGGCTATACGGGGCCGGGAAATTCCAACGGGAACGGGAAGAAAACGGGATAAGCGTGTACAAAGTCGCGGGCAACAGCTAGTATACAATACATTGAGTCGATGATACTTGGTTCCCACCTAAGGTTATACCAGACCATGATTTGGATTGGAACTGAAGTTTTTATTTGGAAAAGAGAAGCCAACATAACATTGAAATGAAACCATACCACAGTTATAACCGAAACAGTCCATAATGTACATTTTATTTGCCATCTAATCACAATATAGATACATTTCAAAGTTATCTGGCTCATTTTTTATGTAAATTGCGCCAAATCACGATACAAGTTAACAATTGAGTTAGCTTTGCATAGATTATGCATAACTTTTGCTTGCTACAACGAAAATAAGGAAACAGAAGGCACACTGTGTATCAAGTGGTAATAGAGCTTTAGTAGTAGGTACTGTCAGGACTGCCAGGGTTGCGGAATCTGTTCGAAAGAGTCACCGCGGCCCTGGAACGCAAAGGGCTTTAGAAGAAACACGGATGGGTTTTAGTCAGTACGAGTCAGACACGCCCTTCCGCTCCACCCAGAGCGGAAGAAGTCATTTGATGATTTCCCATCCTTAAAAAAAAAAAGAAAAAAAAAATAGGTACTGTCAGGAGGATCTCCTTGGTTCAAGATCTCTGGCAGACAAGGTGGATCTTTGGAAGCGTCTGGCATAAAGTAAAAGAGAATTTGAATTAGGAATATGAGAATATGTTTTGTTTTAATATGGGACTCCGGTACCAGCACTCGTTTTATGCAGATGAATATATTATGAAGTTTAAATCTTAAACATAGTTTTATTTTATAATAATATCAATAATTGGCACTAGCGTGAGTCCGCTAGTGTTACAGTACTATTTACCTACTGCTAAAGCTCTATTACCAGTGACAACTGACCCGTAGTTGATTATAGTTCGGGTAGATAATGATATATTTTCTTCCCTAAATACAAGCAAAGAAGAAA
The DNA here is from genome assembly GCA_002192655.3 of Mamestra configurata. Classification (NCBI taxonomy): domain Eukaryota; kingdom Metazoa; phylum Arthropoda; class Insecta; order Lepidoptera; family Noctuidae; genus Mamestra; species Mamestra configurata. The sequence continues at coordinate 286,181 of NDFZ01005383.1, forward strand.
TAAAGAAAAACTATTTATGATCACAGACCTGACATGCATACAAATTAAAAACTTAAACCACTTGATTTTTGCTGGATATTTAAATCCGAAATGGCATGAAGTTGGACGTACGAGTAGTACCAATAAAATCATGTTTTTGGCACGTAAACGTAGTTTGGGACGCCTCCAGGTGGAACAATGATATTTTGAAACGGAATTCCGAGTTTCAAATAATTGGATGAGACTAGCCAAAGATCGAAGTGAAGTGAAGTGCTGGCCTGTTGCTGACTCGCAAAGATGATAATTAAAAGTTACCCATGCCAAAGCTGGAGGCGGTTAAGGTATGTGTGTTGTGTTGTTTTTTCAGACGCAAATTCTTCAATATTCCTATAAACTCAACCTTCTGCAATTTCCAATGTGGTGTCAAAAAGCAATAGACATAACTGCTGAGCTGTATCGCGTTAAATCAACGCTGGCACGCAACAGCGCAACCTTGGCTAGGCAGAATGTCGCGCGCGCACGATAGTCTCCAAACTTAGGAGACGTGATTTCCGGATTGGGTTTTGTAACTTTACGCTTTCAAAGTAAAATAATTATAATATACAGGGTATTCCAGAAGTGCGTGGTCGTGTTTAAGAGTGGTGTTCTATGGCTGCCAGAAACTAAAGACATAATATCCAAAAAAAATATGTCTTTTTTTTAACCCGACCGCGGAAAACGTTTGAAATGTTTCAGAAAATACCTTTTCAAGCAGTCTGGTGCAGTTGGTGGCGTCGGCGACAGCTTGAAAAGTCTTTCTTTTTACTTTTTAGTCGTTTTTCAAGGTCAGGTTTTTTTTTCAGTGATAACTTCTTATTTTTCTAGTTGTATGAGAAGTGCTGTCCATTGGTATTAGAGAACAACTGGAGCGATTAGGTGAATTATATTATTAAGGTTTCTAGGAAAACGAAAATTGTTAAAATCGGAAAACCTAAAATTGTATTTTGAACCTAAGAACACATTATTACATATAAAAATACGATACCTAGAAAATAACCACACACATAAAATAAAATAAAAAGTGTCAATAAAAAAAAAAAAAACTGTGTGCCTCAACGAACCTATAAAACATTCCATTAAATCTGAACAATATAATAATGGGAAAACTATTTGATATATTTCCATTCATTTTCCGATACCATTCATTCACTCATAACTCGTTTATTCATTCTGATGTTTGAATTCTGAAAACCTACAATAGTAAAATTCCAAAATCGAATAAAGCTAGCATGTACCGAAGCCAGCACCGTTTAACAGTCAACGCGATACAATTTCTATTCAAATTCATTGCAAAAAACGGTCGCGCTGACAAAGCCCTGTGCATCACCGGAGTCATTTGGCCGACAATGACGTCACGTTACTGTCGAATGCGTTCTGTTTTACCTTCAACTGGGTCATACTGTGTACCGTGCGGACTTACAAGCCAGTTTTATGTGACCTGCCCTGCCTACCGCTTTCTGTTAAAAAGCCGATGGGTAAAGAGGTTGCAATAGTGTGACAGAGGTCTAGGTGTTTTGGACGGTACAGATGTATTTTTGAGGTTTGAATTTAGAATCGTGTTTCGATTTTTTGGATACTGGCAGATTAGAATGGTTTACTGCAATGCCTAAAAAGTGTAAAAAATGTTTTCCTTTACAATTTAAAGGAAAACATTTTTACATTTTTAGGCTGTGATTCAAATATAACTTATTTTATCATTGATTTCTTTTAAGGTTTTATTAACAGTTTACTTAAAACAGAATAAATGGCGAAATAATAGGTATAGCTGAATATTTCATTTATGAAGCGATCAAATTGCGGATACGTAGAGAATAGTGCTTGGCTATGTCACTTCACTTAACTGACAGCGGCCGCCATCTTGTTTCTTTTTGAAAATTCAGATAGCCACTTCAAACTAATGAATCTAACGGTATTAAATTTGTTAAAATCATTCTTGCTGTTTTGGCTGCAGGACGTGCCAAACAAATAGTAGAGGGTGTCAAGATATGATGTGGATGTTCCAAAATTTACACAAAATTTGAATAAATAGAAAACACTTTTTTTTTATTTGAGATGGGTTTGCTCTTGACTCTGGTCTAGGTCAGAGATGACAAAGACAAAGTCGACGATGGAGCGAGCTTACCCTTTTTTAAATTGTATTTTTTATTATATAATAAAGTATACAGGAAGTTATGTTTGGCATAGCACATCGGGCAAATGGTCTCCAGGGCTTTGCACACATGCACACGCACTAACGCACGCACGCACTATTTAATTGAAATTATTCATTACAATTTTACATAAATGTGGCTGAATTTCGTTGATTCAGCGTTAAATGTCCTCCTTAAATGCACTGGTAGTTGTGAGCTTGTTTGCATAGACCTTTGATTACAAATAATTTTAAAAAAAAATCCAGTGCCGCTAAATCATATGATTTTGGGGGCCGATTCTGATCACCGAGATACAGATTTTCTGGATTTTGAACATCAAAAATAATGTTTTTTTGTATTAATATTGTTCAACAAAATCGTTGCTCTCTCAAGTGGTAATTCATTTTTAATAACCTTAAACTATCAGCTATTAAAGTCTTACACTTTACTTACACACACTTTAATGCACAAATGGCAAAAAAAAATTTGGCACACCCATTACAAACAAACATTTCATACAATCGAAAAATAATACTCTCCATTTGGGGAGGTCGGATTAAAAGCCAATGCTTTGTACATTTAATACTGACAAAAAAGTTAAATATTACAAAGGAATTGCAACCAAAATCAAAAGTCATTTATTCAAATTAGGCTGAGTGCCAGCACTTTTTGAACGTCAGTTCTATATAATGACAGTCCCCCAAAATGGCCGCCCGTCACCAATTCCTAGTGTTTTACCTGCGAAAAAGAAGTGGCGCAACAAACTCCAAAACCAGCACACGTCAGCGTACATTGTACAAGAAAAGTCAAGATATAAACATGGTTCAACAATTCAGAACAAAGTCTTTTGACTCCTTTACATTCATCGTAAACTTGGCTGTGCTTTTAAAAGAATATCGGTAAATACTGTCATCTACTATGTTTATGTAGAACAAACGATCTTATCTCATGCTTCAGGAGATTTATGGCAGATAAATATTGAGTGCATTTGTAGCTGATATAAATTCTACAAAACTAAGCAGAGAACAAGGGTAACATAAAATGACAGCTCGATTCAGTAGTACTATTCTGTGAAATTATCACTGCGAGCCTCCGGTGAAGTGAGTTGTCAGTCCATTCAATAAAGATTTTTTTTTTAAGGATGCGAAATCATCAAATGACTTCGCATCAATAGAGTCTGACACACCCTTCCGCTCCATCCAGAGCGGAAGGGTGTGTCAGACTCTTACTGACTAAAACCCATCCGTATTCTTTCTAAAGCCCTTTGCGTTCCAGGGCTGCGGTGACTCTTTCGAACAAATTCCGCAACTCTGGCAGGATTCAATCAAGATGGAATGACAGTTTACCTCAAGCTCATTCAACATAAGTTTTCCGGGTGAGAAATTTACAAAATAGACTGGTAGCTTTACTTTTAAGACTGGAGGATATTATATATTGGTTTTGTTCGCAAGGCAGAAATTTACGACTTTTGATCTAAATTAAAATCTCAAGTTTTGGGGTCAAAATCGATGTAAATTAGCTCTTTCAAGGAATGCACTCAATTACCAGTCAATCTGTGTAAGCTTTCTATTCACATAATTCTAGACGCACTCACAAGCGTCTAACAAATCGCGTTAATCTCCAAAATATTACGTAATACCTTCAAGAAATTACACACCCACTGTCTTACCGAGATAACTTTAACAAATGTCTCATACTAAACTACAGTGTTTTTATTCCTTAGATATATTACCGTAGCAGCTCATGTGTGCTTAAAATAAGTGGGTGATCCATCCGTAGTCGGGATTTGCCTTATCTTTAGTATAACAGTCACTTGTTTTTTTTTTTTTCTTCCTGTAACTATTCTGTGAAAGGTGGGACGGGGCGTTCTCGAGTCCATATGGTCTTGAGTCAGGTGTGAGGCAGGGGGTTCTGAGTTCTCCTACACTATTTAACCTGTACATGGACCAGTTGATTGGGGAGCAGAGTAGCACCAGAGTCGGATGCTATATTGCTGGCATATGTGTCAACAACATAGCTATGCAGATGACATGGTGCTGCTCAGTGCCTCAGTCTGTGGTTTGAGGAAACTGGTGAGTGTGTGTGAGAGGTACTCCAGTGCTCATGAAACGTCAACGTGAAAAAGAGTGTTGTGATGGTGTTTGGGGCGGTACCTCCAATAAGGATGAATGGTGTACCGTTATCGAGAGTGCACACATTCAAGTACCTTGGGCATATCTCGACCGCTAGCCTTAAGGACGATGACGATATTGAGAGAGAGCGGAGGGCGCTGTCGGTCAGAGCGAATATGATTGCCGCAAGGTTTAAGCGTGCTTCTACGGATGTTAAAAAAACACTTTTTAGAACCTTCTGTTCCTCATTCTGCACCTGTAGCCTGTGGGTACATTTTACGCAGAGATCGTACAGTGCCCTTTGCAAACAGTACAATAATGCTTTCAGGGTGTTGATGGGGCTGTCTCGCTTCTGTAGCGCATCAGGGATGTTTGCGGAAATGCGTATTTATTGCTTTTATGCATTAATGCGTAAAAGATGTACGTCCTTGGTGCGCAGGGTGCGAGCCAGTTCCAATAGCATTCTGGATATGATTGCTGGCAGGCTGGACTGCCGAATTGTAAATCGTTGCTCCAGTATCTCAGCTGGAATGCTGAAGTAATGATTTTATTTGTTGTGTGTGTGTTTTTTTTTTTTATATCTTGGGACAACTCACACACGGTCATCCAATCCCAAACTAGGCAGAGCCTGTGCTATGGCAACCAGACAACTGATAAACATACTTATATATTTCTAAATACATACATATTATAGACAAATACACCCAGACACAGAACAAATGATCATGCTCATCACACAAAGATTTGTCCTGGGTGGGAATCGAACCCACAACCTCCGGTTTAGCAGTCAGGGTCACTAACCACTCGACCAACAGGCCAGTCAAATTCAAAGTCAATCAAAGTCAGATTGTATCACTAACATAGTTATAAGTTTATTTATTGTTACTAACACGATATGAGTCATCGTTGCTCTCAATAAATAATTTATTATTATTAATTTATTTTATTATTTTGTCTCTATTTTATTCAGTTTCCTACAAAACGCCTCGTGTGAAAAAACATGTTCGAGTTTTACCTGCTGGTCTGTTCATGAAGTGAGCTGTTATTCCGTCTTAAGAACAGCCGGTCGATTTCGTAAATATGTCGTAGTGAAGGCTTGGGTGAAGTAGTCACGAAGTGAGCTGTCAATCCATCTTGATTTTTTTTTTTTTTTTTTTTTTTTTTTTATTTAATATGGGTTTGCTCTTGACTCTAGTCTAGGTCATAGATGACAGAGACAAAGTCGACGATGGAGCGAGCTTACCCAGAAGAAGCCTGTTCACTCTAATTTTGAAGAGATTAGGGTTGTATGCGTTCGGAAACACAGACGCAGGCAGAGAGTTCCACTCCTTTGCTGTGCGCATTATAAAAGACGTTTGGAAACGTTTAGTGCGAATTGGTGGAATAGCAACAAGGTAGGGATGGTAACTTGCAGTGCGTCTAGATGTCCGATGGTAGAAGGGGGCCGGTGGGATGAGATCGTGGAGTTCCTGGACACTCTCCCCGAAGTACAATCTGTAGAAGACCGACAAGCAGGCAACCTTGCGGCGATGAGCCAAGCTGTGCAGCTTGGCATCCACCAGCCTTACGTCGCCAATGAGCCTTTTAGCTCTGTGTTCCACCGAGTCAAGCGCGGCAAGTTGGTATTTAGCTGAGCCATCCCAAAGGTGGCTGCAATACTCCATGCAGGATCGGACTTGTGCTTTGTAGAGGGTTAAAAGCTGTCCAGGCGTGAAGTATCGCTTCACTCTATTTAGGATGCCCAGCTTTTTGGCCGCAGTTTGGGCTTTGTGCTCAATGGTGGCACCAAAGTTGAGACTGGTTGTCAACTCCATGCCTAGGAGCTCGAGCCGATCGGTTACAGGAACAGAAGTACCCCGAAAAGTCGGAGTTAGGTCGAAACGACTCCTTTTCGCGGTAAAAAGGCATGCTTGTGTTTTGGTGGCGTTAAAAGAGACCAGATTGTCATCACCCCACTGGGAGACAAGACTTAAGGTCAAATTTGTCCGCTCTACCATGGCCTCTCTCAAGGAACGAACTTCTTCCCCGCTGGTTTTTGCGCTAGACAAGTATCTCTCTGAAACCGAACTGTCATCTGCATACCCAACAATACCAGGCTGAAGCAGGTCATTGATGTGCAGCAGGAAAAGAGTTGCAGAGAGAACAGACCCCTGAGGAACTCCGGCATTAATAGCCATGAGGTCAGAGAAGCAGCCGTCAACGACTACTCGGATCGACCGTTCACTAAGGAAGTCTGATATCCAGCTACAAAAATCAGCTGGGATGCCATAAGCAGGAAGCTTGCTGAGTAGACTTGCGTGCCACACCCTATCAAAGGCCTTCGAGATATCGAGCGATACAGCAAGTGCTTCGCCGTGTTTCTCGATGGCTTCGCCCCAACAGTGCGTGACATACACAAGAAGATCGCCAGTTGACCGTCCCCGGCGAAAGCCATATTGACGGTCACTGAGGAGATCATTGTCTTCAAGGTAGGTCAGCAACTTACTGTTCAGTACCCTTTCCATAACCTTGCACAGAATGGAGGTAATGGCGATCGGTCGATAATGAGCAGGGTCTGCACGGTCGCCTTTTTTTGGCACAGGTTGTACATTCGCAAGCTTCCAGGATTTTGGCACCGTTCTTTTTTCAAGAGAGAGGCGGAACAAGCGTGTCAACACAGGAGACAGTTCAGGCGCACATTGCCTCAAAACTCTCGCTGAAATGCCGTCAGGCCCGCTGGCCTTGTTCACGTCTAGACTGCACAATACTCTTCGTACCTCTTTCATGTGAACTGCGATCTCCGACATCGAAGAGTCACAGTAACGAGGTACAGTTAGTGGTTGCTTGGAGCCAGCGTCCAGACGTGAATTGCTAGCAAAGAGAGATGCAAATAAATTTGCTTTCTCACTTGCAGAGTGGGCCAGCGACCCATCAGGTTTCAGCATTGGTGGTAAAGTGGGCCGACAAAAGTTCGTTTCAACCGCTTTCGAAAGGGACCAGAACAGTTTACTACCCGGAGGGTGCGATGCTAGTTTGGCCCCGATACGTCCAACATGGTCAAAACGTGCCCCACGTAGAACTTGCTTGCAGAACTTAGCGGCAGAATTAAAAGCTCTCTTCCTCGCGCGAACCCTGCGTGCTCTAACTTTTTGGTCGCGGGCCTTGACCCAAGCTTGGTAGGCAGACTCTTTTCGGGCCTCAGCGTGGGCGCACTCTGCATTATACCAAGGCCGGGTTTTGTGACCGAGCGGGATGTCGGAGAATGGAATGAAATATTCCATCCCCTGCCGAATCACGTCCACAATCATGTCGGCACAACAAGACGGGTCACCCGAGGAAAAGCACACATGCCGCCATGGATAAGACGCAAAAAAGTGCCGCATCTCATCCCAATCTGCTGACTCGTATCGCCATACTCGTCTCGTGCCTCTAGGGCTCTCATCTGGAGGAGAGCAGGTCGACACGGATTTCACCAGGCAGTGGTCAGATGTTCCCAGCGGGGCTGAGACCGATACTGAGTGACTGTTCGGATCAGTTGTCAGCAGAAGGTCCAAGCAATTGGGTGTATGGCCGTCAACATCCGGTACCCGTGTTGCCACATTCACCAGCTGGGTTAGATCTAGCGTTAAAGCAAACTTGCGCGCTTCTAACCCAGCATGGTCAGTTTTCTGGTACGGGAACAACCACTCTTTGTGGTGGGCGTTGAAGTCCCCCAGAAAAATGAGCTTCGCTGTTGGGTACCGTTGTTGGGCTACGTCAGTCGACTCCACGAGGAAATTGAACAGTGCTGTTGTCTCCTGGTCACCACTGTGCGATCGGTAAACGCCGATGTAGAGAAATTTCTCCACGCCAGTGTCCACAAGTAGCCATATGGCAGAAAAACCCGATTTCTCAAAGCAACGGAGACGACGACAACAAATGTCATCGCGGACGTACACACAGACCCCAGCCTGCTTCTTGAACTTGTGTTCAAGAGAGTAACCCGGGTAGTTGAGGTACGCCACGTCCAACGGGGTTGCTATCTTCGTCTCCGTCAGAAAAAACAGGTGCGGCTTCTCGGCCTCAAGGTGATGATGGACCGGATCGAGATTGGAGTGCAACCCCCTGATATTAGTGAGGTGCACTTTAAGTGGGAGGAAGTGCAGCCGTTGTTTACCCTTTTTTTTCTGTTTCACTTTTGTCATGTTATCGAGTAGTTGGGGGGAAAAGTCGAATTGTCGAGGCGCTGCTCAGTGAACCAAGTGGAACACTAGAGCTAATCCAACCTATGGGGAACTCATATGGAGACTGCGGGGACGCCCGAACCCCCCCGGATATGGCCACCGGGTCCTCCCATCCAGTCGCCGGCTGGCACGGTGGAGCATACCGGGATTTTTCGCGAGTTGGCGGGGCAGCCTTTGGCACGTGGCTGGCGTGCTACTTGGGCCCCCTACTGACTGCGGTCGGCCAACGGCTGGCACCGTGCTTCGGATCCCGCTACCCTCCAAAATGAGTTACCCGGCAAGTGTTGCCAAGAGACCAAGACCGGTTCTGAACAGCGCAACTGACAACTTCCTTCTCCCCCCAAAGGCATGATTACACGGATTGACAGCTCATTTCGTAATCACTTCACCTAAGCCATCACTTCGACATGTTTACAGAATTAACTGAACTTTCTGGATTGACAGCTTACTTCATGTTGCCTTCACCTAAGGCGTAGGGCGTCAGGGATGTTTGCTGATGCGCACACGGACGATTATTTTGCTATGATGCGCAAAAAAGTGGCATCCGTTATGCGCAGGGTGCGGGGAAGCAGCAATAGCTGAAGGTTTTTTCAGAAAGGCTAGAAGGGTCTACAATGGATAGGTTTATCAAGCTACATGTCAGACATGGGGCTTGATAAATCTTCCTCTAAGTGTAATTTTTTGTTTTTGTCATTTTTCATGTGTCAAAGTCAATTCATTTATTTCAACTAGACCATTATAAGGCACGTTTGAACGTCAAATTTACAGTTTAAAATTTAAAATATAAGTGACTCTAGTTGTCCATTCGCAAAAAGTAGATTCTTATGGAGAAGAACGGACAAGAAACTCCATAGTTACTCTTTTCAAATATAAGTTTTACAATATTTTGTACACATAGGTACATTGATCAATTGATTATATTATATTATGTGAGCACAATGCATCCAACATTACACTAATATAAAGCACACACTTAAATACTAATAGGTACAACAAAGCAATACCAGCAGAGATAAAATTAAGTTTGCTAACATGGTACTCACATATTTACAATTTAATTAACAACAATGGATCAGTGTGTGAGTTAAATTACATATTAAAAACCTGAAAGTACACCAGTAAATAAAACAAGTTTGACTTTATCCACTACACCCTCGATTGTCCTATGGAGCAGGACCAGCATGTTTCCAAGCAGTAAGCAGTGTGCTATGTGCTACTACTAACATAGTTTTGTAAGTAATTTTTTGGAAAAACTAACACGCTATGGGTCGTCGACGCCTAAAAATAAACGATTTTTATTTTATTTATTTATTTATATTTGTCGAAAAAATTATATCATTGTCACATTTTGGTGACAGGTGCTGTTAACTTAATTAGAAATGTATTCAATGATGAAACCTACAAAATTGACAGATTGTCACCTGTTACAGATGGTATAATTAAATAGGCCCATAACTTTTTAACCGACTTTCAAAAAAAAGGAGGAGGTTCTCAATTCGGTTGTATTTTTTTATGTTTGTTACCTCATATCTCCGTCATGCATAAACCGATTTGAAAAATTATTTTATTATCTGAAACGATATACTTTCCGATTAGTCCCATATAAATTTCCTCAAAATGGGTTAAGTTGTTTGGTTTTAAATCAAAATAGTTGGAATAGTATGTCATCTAAGTAAACGGAATTGTGAATTTTTCTTTCCTGCGACTTTACTTTGTTGTTAGGTGTGGGGTACAACTGAAAATTAAACAAAAAAGTTTTTGACAAAAAAAATACAACCGACTTCCAAAAAACATCATCTGCCTAGCCTTTTCCCAATTATATTGGGGTCGGCTTCCAGTCAAACCGGATTCAGCTGAATACCAGTATTTTACGTGGAGCGGCTGCCTATCAGACATCGACCCGTGCGGCTGTTATTATTTAGCCACGAGAAAAAAAACGACAAACTTTAATTTCGGATGTCGGTGTTAAAAACGAAGAAACAACGAAAAACACCAACTTTCGAAATTAAATTATTTTATACTTTGTAGTGTTTTTGTTATTTGGAAGTCGGTTGTATATTGTTGTCAAAAAGTTTATTTTTTGTAGGCAAAAAAGAGTCATTAGGAAACCTAGACTAGACTAGTTTTCTCGAAGGCTCTAGGTGAATAGTTCTTTAGGCATTCCATTCAATAGCTTTCTTTTGTATTTTAATAGAGGAGCTTACGTAATCCAATCTGAGTTCTCAAGGTCAAGGAGGCGTGCAAATCTGTAAAGCAGACCTTTGAAAATCTATTCGTTAAGTTCGGGTTATTAAAATTTATGACGGCCCTAAATATCTTATCATTTCTCTAGGCTTTGTGAATTACAGGCAATTTGTGAATTGTGTAATGATTTCTTGAAATAACCGAAGTGTAAATCTTGGCAGCTTAGTATTATTACTCGGTATTCATAGCACTATAATATTGTGAATTCCTTTATTGTTATATATTGCTAAATAATAGGAGATAAAGACCTGTTCAAACAGAGCGCGGCATTTCAGCACGGCTATCGCGCGCGCGGATTTTAAGTAAGAGCCTGGATTGTCCGGTCAAAATAGACATTCAAGGTTACAATAATTCCCATAGAGCTGAAAATTTGTTCGAATGTTCGGAAGATCATTATAAATGAACTGTGAAAAGTCCCCATACATCCCATGTCTGGATTTTTTAATTCAAGGTCAAAGGTTGCAAAAATGGGTTTTTTGCGTTTTTCAGCCAAATGGTAAGTTTTATCATAAAAATGTAGACAATAGTTGTAGATCGTACAATAATCTATAATTATTATCGCTATACTTTTTTCTGTGAGCACCGTTTCCGAGATTAATTAAAAAAGTTGAAAAAACGGTGTTCTTCATAATATGCACACATTTCCACACCACCTGTGAGGTAGTGTATTGACGCGTTTAACGTGGTTCCGGTTAATTTATAATGATGTTTCGAACATTTGTAATAATTTGCAGCTCTATGGGAATTATTGTAACCTTACCGCTGTTTTTTGGGCTAAATTGACCGGACTAAAGGATTTTTGGTTAATTTAATTTAAAAACTGTACCCTAACCGCATAAGACGCCACATATGGCTTCATTAGTTTTCAATTTTAATACTATTTAACAGAAGGTCTATGCGTAGAAACCTAAATTGTATAATTCTGCATCCGTTTACATTTAGGGATAGCGCGACAGAAATTGTGTACATATGGATGTCACCGGAAAATGGCAAACTCCGTAAGATTATAAAATATCTTGAGAGATTGTAAACTGTCGATGAATTGTCAAGCTGAACATTTCGATTACTTTTTTGCATTTATTTGATAGTCTTTAACAATGAGATTGATCTATAATCTCCCAAAGTCATACCGAGAAATTGTGAACCAAAATCTGATTATTGTAGAACCGTACACTGAATGGTCGCTATGTATATCGGTTCAGACTTCCGAGAGATTATAGACTATAATTTTTTTATGCATTAAAAGGTATTCGTAATGTTCAGTTGACAATTTATCGAGAATTTAAAATCTCTCATGATATTTTATAATCTTGCGGAGTTTGCGATTATTTGGTGACATAGACACGCCTTTAGATAAATTACTTAGTTGATGTGAGGAACGTCTACGATTATGCCTTGAGAATTCTAAAGGTATCTAATATCTCAAAGATCTAATATTGTATTATTAAATGATAGAGAAATAGTCAGTTCATTACAAATAATTTTGTTGTTAGGTCATTATAAAGTTATATTATTATTATTAGAGGCTCCTCTCTCTGGAATCTTATTGTTGTAGCGGTAGGTTGGACCCTGATCCCGATACCGGTGAATACTTTTTATAAAAAAAATCAATAGTGCGTTTTATAGTAAATAGTTTATTTTTTTATTTATTTATTTATTTATTAGACACACGTTTCCTTTGCCATTACAGATTACATCTAATGCGACAAAGTAACTTACAAAAAACTTTCTTAACTACATTTTACACGCTACATAGTACGTGGCCCTTGTGAACTCACCCAGTGTACAGGTGAATAAGTCTAATGCATCCGCCACCGTGTTGAGAGTGCGCAGCGCACGAGTCAGCGGTGCGCGCCCCAGCAGGTTAGTGCGCGCCCGTGGCACCACCAGTAGCAGCGGCCTGCGCCGCCGCTCCACGTACCTATCCGGTATACAAAACCCTATTTCTGATAGTATACCTGAGTTTTGTATACTGCCTCTAAGAACTTTAAAAAGATACGTTGCCAGTGCCACTTCACGTCTGATTTCTAATTTATAGTAGCCCACCATACCGAGACAGAACAAGGTAGGATACAGTAATGGGTATCCCGGGTATATCCCATACAGCTTTAAATACATAAATCGAATGAATTTGTTCTGTATCCGTTCGAGCATATTTTTGTATTTTATTTCACTCGGGCTCCAGACGGCCGCATTATATTCCAGATGACTCTTCACAAGAGCCTCGTACAAAGCCCTCAATGCATTGATGTTCGTGAAGTCATTTGCCTGACGCAGCACAAATCCCAGATTCCTGTACGCCTTTTTACAAACGTGTACCACGTGTTTGCGAAAGTGTAAATCACTGGTGAAATGAATGCCTAAATCCTTTACCTCCGTGACACGCTGCAGCGGCTCCCCATCCATGCAGTACTGGTGGTGTTGTGGGCTTCGTGTGCGTGTGAATGAAATCACCGAGCACTTTGATACATTAAAGTATAGCTTATTGCAGTGACTCCATTCATTAACCCTATCCAAGTCGTGCTGCAGCATGTCACGATCCGCAGTGTCTTTTATGACTGTAGACAACTTAAGGTCGTCAGCAAATAGCAGGCATGTTGACCTGACTACTTGTGGTAAATCATTTACCACAATAATAAATAGTAAGGGTCCCAAATTCGTACCTTGACTAACGCCCGATCTGGTGTAGTAGGGCTCCGAGAAATGTCCGCCACAGTCCACATACTGACTTCTATCTCGAAGATAACTGGCGAAGAACTTTACTGTATGAAGTGTGCAGCCCATACCTGCCAGCTTCGACAAGAGTATGTCGTGGTCGACTGTGTCGAACGCCTTTTTAAAGTCAAGATAGGCTACGTCTACCTGAAGCCCAGCGTCAACAGCTGGTACCAACTGTGTCATCAGGTGAAGTAAGTTCCCCGTTGTACCGCGTCCAGGACGGAACCCGTGCTGCGCATCAGACAAATGAGGGCCTATCTGTGCATAAAGGCAATTGTGAACAGCCATCTCAAATACCTTAGCTGGCGCGCTCAATACCGCGATCGGCCTGAAGTCACTGACATCCGTGCCACCTTGACCTTTCGGTATAGGTACCACCCGCGTAAGTTTCCAAAGACTCGGAAAGTATGCCACCGATAAACAAGCATTAAATATGTGCATCAAAGGTTCTATTAAAACCATGCGGCAATCCCTCAAAATGAAGGGCGGAATACCGTCCGGACCCACTGAGCGCTTAGGCGGCAAACAAGTCAGCGCGCGCCGGACGGCCGCCTGCTCAAGGCAGGCGAGGTGCGCATACACGCCGCTCGGCGCTGCCTCCCCGCACGCCGCCTCCGCGCTCAGCGTGCCCGCTGTCGCGCTGTACACAGAGTGAAAGAATCGTGCATATTCCTTGGCGGATTCATCACCAATTAGAACTTGCCCCTCTTTGATCAATTTGTACTGACTAGAAGTATCTTTTTTCGACCTTACGTAATTCCAGAATGACTTAGGGTCTGTAGCTAGATGGTTCTGTACCCGGTCTCTGTACCGGAGGTGAGTACGCACTGTTTCCGCTTTCACCTTTGCCCGACACTGAGAGAATGCCTCATAGTCACTTGGAGATTTGGTCGCTTTATACTTTTTGTGCAAATTGTATTTTAATTTAATTTCTTTAATAAGATCTAAGTTATACCATTCTGGATATCTTCTATTACTAATATGTTTAGTTTTCGGAGAAATGCTAGCTTCGAAAGATTCATATATTTTATCATAATAAAAGTTTAAAGCCAAATCAGGGTCTTGAATACCGTACAAATCTTTCCAGTCTATTAAATTAATTAAATAATATAACTTATTGTAATCTGCTTTACGAAAATTCCATTTCCTATACTGTGAGTGAGGGTGTGGTTGTGATTCGCAAGCTGCGGTTGTAGAATGTGTTGGTGTTGGCGTACATGACGCCGCAACGCCGACCGCAAGCGGCGGGTGATACGCGTCCACGGGCTGCAGACCCTCGTCGGCAGCGCAGACCGTCACCCCACCACGCCCACTCAACACAAGGTCCAGTTGCCTATTATTGCAATTCGGCACCACGTTACACTGTGCGACCTCACAGAAGGCCACAAAATATTCAAAATAACTACATACATTACTATTGCACGAAACTAAATTAAAATCTCCTAAAATTACTATATTACTTCTATACTTAATACAAAATTTCTCTAATAAACTAAACATTACCATGTACTCAGTCTCTTCTGCCTTTGGTGGTATATACACTACACAGCATAGAAATAAGAAACGATTCTGTTTATACACACTCGCACATATTATTTCGAATTGTTGAGTATCAATATTAATATCACGTGGCATTTGTACTCGTCGCAGTTCAAAACACGGTGTGGCCACTAAAAGTACGCCGCCTTGCTTGCGTCCGTCCGCTCGGTCACAACGTAGGATCTGGTATCCTGGTAGTGAAATTTCTGTATCGTAAATTGATTCGTTACATCCCGTTTCAGTAATAGCAAATATATCAGCATCCGACGATTCCAGCAGCGATAAAAATCTTGTTGTTTTGGTTCTTAGCCCTCTAACGTTTTGGTATAAAATGTTATATGCTCTACTGTGTGTCTGTTTGGGGGTGGTTTGATGTGCTTGTGGTTGAGCGTCGAAAAAAAGTTGTACATTATGTATTAAATAAATTACATGCTTAAAAATATACATGGTGCAATGAATGTGTACAAACCATATACATATGTATATGTAAATCGGGCTGGTTTCCGCAACTCCACGACTAAGCGCGTATTTTGCGTGCAAGTGGGACAAATGTGTCATTCGGTCCACCCCAGCTCCCCAAGGAAGGCCATCAACGCCTTGGTGTTACTATCTCACAGCGGGTACCTGGATTTCCGAAGTAATTAGCCCTGTAATGCATCGTTGCCTCGGGATTCACTGTGTCCCTTGATCGATTGAATGGTTATTTTGTTGTATCTACCAACCTGGTTCAGACGTTGGTGACACTCGAGGATCAGAACAGAGATAACTGAGTGGCTGTTTGGAGCTTGCAGGACGGCCATGCTGTCCGATAGTATGCGTACTAAAGGTGTACAAACTAATAAATAAACGAAATTAGCGTTACTTAAATCCGAGTCAGTTAAATCCTCTTCCAAGAATTTTCTTAACAAAACCTTGTAAAATGACACAGAAGGTACAATAAATTTTCACTTAGACTGCTATTTAATTGAAACTACTAAAACTCTAGCCAATTAATTTTAGTTTTCAATATCCATTACTTAAAATAAAATCAGATATTAAACAATAAGAGCTACTCAACAACTTTATTTATTTTTCAAGTTATTTCGTTACTTTTTTAAGATAAAAAAAACAAGATTCCAAACATTCAATCAGCCTATTCTAGCAGTTTCAGTTAAAAAACCAGTTTTTCACATGGAGTGTCAGCCTATCCTTCCTCATCAACCCAGTAACTGGGTAACACGGTACTCCTTGGCAAGTCTACAGTCAGTTTTTGTCGCCTCTGATTAACCGTAAAGATTGTCAAAGATCTAGAAATGACAGCTGGGACCAACAGTTAAACATGCCTTACGAGGCACTATAGAGGAATGCGGTGTAAAGTCCCGCAAACCTCCATTGAAAAGGGAGGATCCTCCGACGGTTATTGTGCCTGGTGGGCAACTGCCCGATAGTTGATATTTCGGACTGTTGTACATGTTCAAATTGCACGGAAAACTCTGATTGCGCGATGCTGGATTTGTTTGAGTTAGTTCGCAGCTGACGAGATAGATGGTGTTATGGTTCTTTTTATTGCAATGTACATTTTGCTACGTTCTCTGCGATTCTCGGTATGACGTAACGAACGGACACCCATACATGAGCCGACCTTACCAGGCGTTTTTTACCTCGAAGATCGAACCATGCGGCTGTTATTATTTAGCCACGGGCTCCTCCTAAGTTCCAAAAGCATACGAAGCATTAATAGTCTCCACAAACATGGTTCAAGAAATTACGAGTAGTTAATCAAACCACTCGTAGCCCGTCACAAGTAACGGATGGTCATAAACAGATACTTACGTATCGTAGCGAGTAATCTGTCGCAAATCGTATGTTTGCCCCTGAAATGATCAGTTGTTTCCACGGAAATTGTATTTGTGTTTCCACTTTGATCGTTGTCAGTGAACTTGTGGAAGGGTAGGTACGTATCTATGGTAAATTGTATGCTTGTGATTTGTATATCTGCTATCAAATTGAAGGGAAAAACTTCGCAATTGTAGCCTAGTTCTAGACCGTAAGGTTTTAGACAAGCGACATTGTATCAGCGATAGTGTGGCCGGGAAGTTGACATCGATCTTTTTAACACTGCAATTTGTAAATTAAAACGAACTTTGCAATAATTTTTCACGAGCATTTCTCTCGACTTTCAAAATTTTTCTTTCATTCATCTATTTTTTTTTTCATTTTTGTTTAAACTAATATTAAAATATCAATTTGTAATAAGCATTACTCATTTTGAATATGCATATATTTTATAGTGTCGTATAGTATAGGTAAAGTGTAAAAACCATTAGTCGTTTTTTTATTTGTTGGTTTGTAAGTGAAAAATTGTAATTGGCCTTCATTATACATATTAGTATATGTAAGCATGCCTTGTAATTAGCTGTAAGTTTTCCGAATAAAATAAAATAAATAATAAAAATCGATGGAAAAAAAGTTCAAATATATGGGTTTGACAAGCGCCATTGAAATATCACGTGATAAACATCTAAAATTTTCATCTTTTGACAATTGTCTATAGCCAAATGATACTTTGTCTAGAACCCCGGGGATTTCTTTACACCGATATAGTATCAATATCAGATCTGACCTAACCTGGATATCTAATAAACAACGACTTTTTTTTTTTTTTTTTAAGGATGGGAAATCCTCAAATGACTTCTTCCGCTCTGGGTGGAGCGTGAAGGGCGTGTCAGACTCTTACTGACTAAAACCCATCCGTGTTCCTTCTAAAGCCCTATGCGTTCCAGGGCCGCGGTGACTCTTTCGAACAAATTCCGCAACCCTGGCAGGCTCTGGCCCTAGCGGGCCCCGTCTTTTATGCTGACATCTCTTTGAGGCGCGCGTGAAACACAACGCGCCATCGACCCGGGCCTGGTGGTGATCGGACAGCGAGCCACCCAATGCTCGCCGTCCGCAGGCCCGCGCCTACGGTGGCCGGGGATCGCCCTGCGACTCCCGACGCCCGGGGCGTCTTCTCCTGTAGCGGCGGTTGGGGCGAAGGCCTTGCCTTTCCCTCGCGCGGCCCGCCTCCTCCTTCGCTAGCATTACTGCTTCGCAGAAGGAGGTGACCGCTCCCCAAGCCTCCTCGCTCCGGACCATGTATTCAACCAGGGCCGGACGCGAGAGGTCACCGCCGCCGATCGCCTCGACAAGGACACGGCGTTGCTCAGCCCAAGCAGGGCAGACCTCCACCGTATGCTCCACCGTGAATAAACAACGACTAGCCCCTGTACAATGACGTTTCATTGCCATCATTAATTCGTTATGAGAAAGAGATACTGCCATTCGTTGTTTGTACTTCCATCTTTCTCTCAAGGGAACGGAATCATGATGGCATTAACACATCATAGTATAGGGAGGGGGGCAGAGAGAGAGACCTTAGATCGACATACACGTCTAGCGAATGATGAGGAGAGCCGACCAAAAATAAAGATAAACAAAGAGAGAGAATTTTAAGCAGATAATTATCTAGAAACGCAATTGAGACTCGATAACTTAAATTTGCTCGATTCATACCTAAAAATCAATGTTTAAAGAAGGCCTTCTTGCGTTTTACACTCTGAAACGTGGTATTGGGAAAGTAGTGATTAAAGTATCACAGGCCAGTCTAAACACATTGTTTCAAGAACACCGTACGTGACTTTATTTTAAAGCCATTAGCATTGGCTTCACAATCTTTTAGTGCTCATAATAAAAACCAAGTACGTGAAAATGCATTAGTGAATTGTCTATACGTTGCAACGCCGTAACACGCTCGCGCAACAGCTACAGAGTCAAGTTCGCGTCGTACAGAACGGTTATCGCACGATTCTCGGTGCAATTACCGAGCTAGTGTTGCAACGTGCTTGGAAAATTTTAAACGTTATGTACCTTGTAATGCGGGGAGGCATGAAGGTGGTGCCGTGTTTTCGAAGTTTTTACATGATTTATTTTATTGTTGCTACGTCTGTTTTTCGACTTTCATCGAGAGGAAACTTGTTTCAAGGGTAAACGCAACATTAGACTTTCAGCAATTTGATTTCATGAGCCCGCAGTGTCTGTAAAGGTCGAAAGTCTATTATTATAATTATGGAACTAACCCTGTTTCCATATAAAGATATTCTTTCTCAGTCTTTTTAAGGTTCCGAACATCCGTGACAAAAGGAACTTTTATAGGATCACTCGGTTGTCTGTCCGTCTGTCACAGCCGCTTTGCTCCGAATCGACTGTATCGAGTCTGTTCAAATTTGGAATTTATATGAATTTCTGTAACTCAAACGCGGATGCGTTACGTAAATAAATAAATTTTGAGTATGGGGGTCACTTTTGTGGGACAAACTAGAAAAAAAAAGTTTGTCAGAGTGTACTGTGCGACACATCAAATAAAAGGGCTTATTGTGAGGGTTTAAATAATTTTACAACAGTTTTGAAGTAATTCAAGAAATTCGACGAAAAATACAGATAGTTGTTCTTTACCTATAGATTACAGGAAAATCTATAAGAAGTCTATAGTATTTAAAAACATGATTCAAAAATGAAAATCGTTAGGAACTCTTTGCACGAGAGACCGACTCGCACTTAACCAGTTTAAAAAAAAAAAATCTGTTTTAATATAATTTAATAAGGGAATTTGAATTAAGAACCAACTTATCAGTTGCTGGACAGCACAGAGATTTGTATTTATAAATAAAGGTGTATGCAAGCCGAACTCCAAATGTACAAAGGCGGTGCAAATGAAGTTCGTTAACCGTGTGTGAACGACCTAAGAAATATGAATGGCTGCAATATTTTAAATTGTAACAAATGAATCACTGCAGGTACCAATAAGCCTTAAACATCATACAGAAGATTTAATAAAAAATAAAAACAAATTACATATATTACTGAGCTGTCAATAAAGAAATAGTTAACATGACGTAGGTGAGCGAAATTGGTCGTAGCTGAAGAAAGATTGCTTATCAAGAGAAATAAGCGAAAAAAGAATTCAATTTTGAACCGTCCGAATAAAACGTAATTTGTTATTTTGTTACAACTTTATCTACCACACTATAAAGAGACAAAATATATTTTTACTAAAATAATTTCTTCAACAAATTGAAATCCCCTGATCCACGTCAATCTTACTAATATTATAAATGTGATAAGACTGTATGTTTGTTAGTAAATAACTCTTCAACGGCTGAATGGATTTGGATACATTGGGGTAGTTTCCAACTTTCAGGTTAGCGAAGTGACCGTCTCGCACACCAGTTTCAGCATTATGCTGAGCTATGATCAAAATAAAATTAGGCGAAAAAGGAACAAAAGTGGGTCGATACAGTACTCAAATAATCATACGAATGAAACAAATGATAAACGCGGCGAAAACGGAACGAAAAGGGCGAACGCGGAAAAAAAAAATAGGCGAACTTTGTGGGCGAATCCGGAACAAATCGTCTATCCATATAGGATAATGCTGAGCTATGGAATTGTTATAAGTTTTTTTTATTTCGTCTTTTATGTTGTGCCTTATACCTGGCGCAAATAAACTATTTTTCTTTCTTTTCTAATAAAAGAATAATGAATGCAAACACCCTCTGTATGTTTGTAAAACTTTAAGACTACACTACTTGCACAGCTTACGTGTAGCGTTATAATAATCATAGTAGGAACAAGAAAAGCGACACAAGGATCTTATTTATTCCGGAAAATTAAATCCTAAACCACATGGTCGGAGACGCGAGCACATCTGTAGAGAACACAACAAACACCGCTTCTTTAAACAGAGTCATATTCCACAATTATTCACGCTTAAAACAGTGTACAAAATGTATGAGATAGCACACAACAGCGACATTGCTCCGCATACCTACTAATACAGGTTCTACCTAGGTATTGTGAATGTGAGGACCATGTACATCATCGCTATGTTAGGGGTTCACTTCAGGTTAGTCTGGCAGTTTGAGTACTTTATGCGGCCTTCCTAAATGTCCTTACTTTGGTATTGTTCATCAAATCGTTGAGCTCCTTATAGTCATAAGTTTGAGCTACACGATAGCTGACAAATGCTTGCACTATCTGGACTGGTCCACTCAAATCTGTGAGGTACTTTCCTCAAAAGACCACTTCAAAAGATACTTTGACCTCTGAGTTTGTTTCGGTGTGTCCTCCTGACCAATTTCAGCCATGGCGGCCAATCTCAACCGAGACTAGCCATCGGCACAGGGCATATTATAGTGCAGGCGTGTGCGCGCAAACACAGGTGCACTCCCTCTTCCATCACTCTCATATTCCGATGGGACGGCAACCCGACACGACCGGAGAGAGATCTGGTAGTCAGCTAAGAAACACCGGCCTTATCTTGATAACGACCAAAAAGATTGACGTGTAAAAGTGTTATTTTAACCTACTTACAAAATAAACATCATTAACATAGGGAAAGAAAGTATACTGGTTGTTTGGTAATCTGCTGCAGCTAGAATTTGTCCTATTACTGTATTGTGTAATTGCTATCATGATTCCGCTGGCCTGCGGACGGCTAGCGTTGCGGGGCTCGCTATCCAGTCACAACCAAGCCCGGGTCGATGGCGCGTTGTGTTCCACGCGCGCCTCAAAGAGATGTCAGCATAGGAGTCGGGGCCCGCTAGGGCCAGAGCCTGCCAGGGTTGTTGTTCCAGGGTTGTTGCCTGCTGGAACGCAAAGGGCTTTAGAAGGAACACAGATGGGTTTTAGTCAGTAAGAGTCTGACACGCCCTTCCGCTCCACCCAGAGTGGAAGAAGTCATTTGATGATTTCCAATCCTAAAAAAAAAAGTATGATTCCGCTGTAAATAGGGATAGTGTTATGCTTCTTGTATAGCTTTGTCTCTTTCTCACACCAGAATCACGATGGCTTCTACATCTGAGGGATCTGTCAAAAATTAATGAAAAATGTGTTTTTTTTTTGTCAGGTCCTGACTGAAATATGATGCGGTGCTTGAAAATTAGTAGAATAGGCACTCTGATCTGGTGCTGCTTGCTTCCAGCAGATTGGAGATCTTCCTGACTTTTTCTCGAGTATTATGTAAGGCTTCCAATTTAACCATATGCAGCTAAATAAATACATCGACCGACTGCCTATAACACTTATTAAAGCAATTAAAAGAATAATCGTCAGAAAAGTCCAGAAAAGTTCGTTCCTCGCCCGACATTAGTGTGGCAATGATCATAACAGACGAATTGCAACTTATAATTGTTCCAAGTCCGACGGAAAACCACAAAAAAATCTGTCCACCTCTTTCGTTCTTATTTCTTTAGGGATAAGGTTGAAAATCGGTCAACCACGAGCTAGTACCCCGAAGATTCTGGTCAAAGACTTGTCGCTCTTAGACTTTGGTGATAAGGTTGAAAATTGCTTGTTTAGAACTTTCGACTATAGACCGGTCGTTTGCAATAACTGCCTGCAGTTACAGGGTTGTTGCAGTTTCATGTTGTTTTTAGAAGCAAATTATTGAGTAATGTTCGAAGTTTATCGAAACGTTCGGGCTCCGGTGGAGTTCTGCATGTGAGATTGTTTAAAGTACATACAGGAGCCGGTAGGTTATAATAATAGTTTATCGTAGTTTGAAAGCCTTCAAATAGGTTTTGTATGAACAGTGTTACAGTTTGGGTTCGTTGTTTTGTAAATTAGCACTCATGCTCAACCACTTCCACAGCTATATTCATCATAATCTGCCTAGCCTTTTCCCTACTATATTGGGGTCGGCTTCCAGTCAAATCGGATTCAGCTGAATACCAGTATTTTACGCGGAGTGGCTGCCTACCAGACCTCCACTACCCATTAACTGGGTAACACAGTCACACTCCTTGAAAAGACTGGTTGCAGATTTACTGGCTTCTGACTATCCGTCTATCCGGGACCAACGGCTTAACGTGCTTGCCGAGGCACGGAGGAGTCTTGGTATGTAAATATGGTCACCCATCCACATACCAACCTCGGCAAGTTTTGCTTAACCTTGAAAATCGACCCGTGCGGCTGATATTATTTAGCCACGAGCTCCTCGAGCACTTCCAATACTTCCATGGCTATAATATCTGAATAAAAAGAAAATAACAGGGCTAGGGAGTGTGCTTCTTCTGGACATGAGCCTCTCCATTAAGAATCACTACCTCTCCTTCAGAGGGCGTCTCAGTGTAAGAACTTTGATAGGCTTAAGAAGCGCTAGATAACATTTTTTTTGGCGTGAAACGTCTTTTATTATACTAATATTATAAATGCGTAAGTGTTTGTCTGTCTGTTCCCTCTTCACGCTTAAACCGCTGAACCGATTGAGATGAAATTTGGTATACTTAGAGATAGTTTGAGTCCCGGGAAAGGACATAGAAGTTTTTATCCCAGAAATCATCCTTTAAGAGGGTGAAAGGGGAGTGGAAGTTTTTATGGTAGTCCTTCATTATTAATATATAACCATGTGCCTTTGTATATAGACATTTGATTTAAAAAAAAATGTTTTTGAAAAAAGAGTACCTATCTTAAAAATAAAAATGGCTGCCCAATGCATTCGGAACAATAAAACTTTAATCAGCAGTACAGTTGTTTAGAATAGAACGAAAGAATAGAATGGCCACATGACGTTTCACGTTCTCCACTGCGGCTGCGTCCCTGATACAGCCTACCCGACTTTTTACCGATTTCAAAAAAATTAGGAGGTTCTCAATTCGTTTGTGTGGCTTGTGTCGTGTTTTTGATTGTTTTTTCGTTTTTTGACACCGACTTCCGAAATTAAAGTTATTTTATACTTTGTAGTGTTTTTTTCTTTTTTGTGGTTCACTTCTGCTTATCCCTTTACAGCGTACCGGCGTGATGTTATCTTATAAACTGGTGTAAACAATAGACATACATGAGATTTCAGCAATCCCAGTCCATTTGCTATCATTTATTGAGGAGTTCCGTTGCCTATCCCCGAAGTTCTTCATCAGATCTTCACTACATTGAAATGGGACCGAGAAAGTACTCTTCCACTACCCAAATCGATTGTATTTTTTTGTAAAAAGTTTTTATTTAAATTATTTATTGATGTCAAAAACAGTACCAATGACAGTGACATGCCTAGCCATGGTGCACGCTTGCCTAGACAACAATCAGAACAATCCCATTTCCACCTTCCAATCTCCAAGCCCCACTTACCTTCAACACTAGGCTTCTCGCAGACGAAGTAGTTGTGTTCCCTGCAGCCCCTGTCGTTCCACATGAAGGTGGCCGTGGCGGGAGGAGGCCGCGGTGGGAACTCTCTCCGAGCCTCCACGCAGTCCTGGCCGGAGGTGCCATCATCGTTGGGCTGACCGCTGTGCTTGCGCCAGCCGGGAAACCAGTCTGGGGAAACGAATTAATCAATTAATGAAATGTTGCGGGATTTGTTCGAAAGAATCACCCTGGAACGCAAAGGGCATTAGGAGGAATACGGATGGGTTTTAGTTAATAATAGTCTGACACTCCCTTCCGCTCCGCCCAGAGTGGAAGGAGTCATTTGATGATTTCCCATATCAGATCGTATAAAAAACGTTTACTTTAAATATACCATTTTACGGGCACTTTTGAACGGTCAAGGTCTGTCAATTATGAAGATGTTAGTTCTGTTGCTATAGAAACAAGAGTAGCTGTTGCGTGTTCTACAGCCGGTTGATTCTGTAAACATGTCGATGTGAAGGCTTGAGTGAAGTGATCACGACGTGAGCTGTTAATCTATACATTCAAGATGTCACGTGACCACGGAGTGAGCTGTCATTCCATCTTGATTATATGGATTGAGAGCTCACCTCGTGATCATTTCACCGAAGCCTTCACTTCGACATGTTTACAGAATCGACCGGCAGCTAATCACGCTCACTGCTCCCATCGCCAGCGCGGCAGAGTTGCACATGTGAGTAATTTACTGTCTGCTATCAAATAGGTTGGTATTCAAGAATCCTCGTCGGACGGAAATTTCTTATGCCGTGGTTAAAATTTCTCTTTTTTACCTTTTTAAAAACGTTGCCCCACAGTAGGGATTTCTCCTGTATCGTGGGCGCGTTTACAAACATATAAAGTCACATACACAAATAGCCAGACCCGGAACAACTATCTGTAGATCATCCAAATATTTGTTCCGTGTGGAAATCGAACCCGCAACACGCAGCGCAGCAGTCAATCGCTCAACCAATGCGCCGACCGTGCCGTCAAGTCACATATGTGAGTAATTTACTGTCTGTTATAAAATTGGTGTTAGTATTCAAAAATCCTATATATAATATCATGTCTGTATTCCGCTAAGGTTTTATTCAGCAGAAGTGCTATTACGAGCATCCGGCACTGATCATTACGGATCCGGAAAATCTGTAAAATTTGAGAAATAAAAGCAATAAAACTTCTCGCAGGCCTGGGAATCGAACCTAGCATCTCAGCTCAGCAGTCGCGCTTGAGAACAATTTACCGAAGAGCCTGGTCAACAAAAGTAATCTATTCCGATTTTATTTTGCTTGTTGGCTTAAATAAACTGGTAACTTCAAATTAAAGGTACAATAAGAATAGAACGGATGAAAATCATAACAGCCAAAGGTTGCATTGAAACTCTCAGACAAGTTTAGACTGCTGAAGTCACGGGGTAAAGTTCAAAGTGGTGACTAATTTGACAAGCGTATATTGTCACCACATGTTCCTTAGGGTCAGTTCACACTGTTACACGACGAGACGAATCAAGCACTTTTCTAGAACGTTATTTGTAGCTGTTTTTTGCAGGAACCTCAATCTGCTTAACCTATTTCCAAGGCTTAGTTAGCTAAGTACCTCACGAATATATATACGTTCAGCGGCTTCGCGAATGGCCTCCCGGCATCATGATATGATTGCGGCGCCGCGCTGCTCAAAGCGAAACAGCTGGCATCTTCAGGCGCCTGATGCAAAGCGGGAACCAGGAAGCGTCCTCAGTCGGCACGATGTCGTGATTGGGTTTGTCGTACAAATAAACGCGACGAACAAAAGCTCGCGATGATCCAAATGTGTTAGGACGACGTGGCGACGCCTCAAAGATCTTGGTGTCGCGTCACGCTACGTCAACTTACGTCGTGTCTCGGTGTGATCTTACCCTTACTTTGCCTGTTAGTAAGGCAGCAATACTGGCAAAAATTTTAGTTGGAAAACAGTGGAGTGGTCGTCTTTTAGTGTTAATTAAGAGTTCACTAAAACATCATTTAAATACGGTAATTTAGACATTATGTCTCATCAAAACGTAATAGCCACAACACATAAATGCGGGGTTAGCATAACAATACAACCGTAATTAAACCTACTATGTAGTTACCCATTGTACGAGTACAAAGTTGCCCCCATCGTGCAATTCTAACCCATTACTAGCTACGCCGAGGTATAGTACTAGTACTAGTTACTAGTCATTACTAGGACCACTATGTAATTTACTTTAAAGGAGCTTGCTAGCTCGTTACTTTGTAGAAAATTGCTATGAAGCGTTCACGTGAGAAAATTGGAGTAGTTGCTTATTCTATACCGTTACGTGAGATGGTTTACAAAGGAGATAATTTTGAGGTCTTGTGGTTTTCTAATTAGAGGTGAAAATTTGGTTGTGATACGTTCAGAATACTCAACTCCCTTAATTCCCTAAATTTTGAAACCGGAATAAGTTTCGAGGTGTGACCAGTTTTTACGTTCGTTGTTCAAAGTCAAAGTCAAAACGTTTAATCCAATTAGGTCATTAAAAGGCACTTTTGAACATCAACATTATAGTTAAAAGAATATGTATAAAATAAAGCGACTCTGCTGTCCATTCACAAAGGTAGATTCTATGGAGAAGAACGGACAAGAAACTCCATATTTTCAAGGTGTGTAACTTCATTGATGACGATTTGGTAGACCAACATAATAGTAGTAGTATTAGTATTTTGGGTGTTGCGGAATTTGTTCGAAAGAGTCACCGCGGCCCTGGAAAGCAAAGGGCTTTAGAAGTAACACGGATTGGTTTTAGTCAGTAAGAGTCTGACACGCCCTTCCGCACCACCCACAGCGGAAGAACTCATTTGATGATTTCCCATCCTTAAAAAAAAAAAAAATGTATTTTGGGTGAAGAAACAACGGAAGGATTGTTTGATAGACGATAAGTGCTGAAAGGTGACAATCGCGATGACGATAAATATAGCAGCTGTGCCATTTTATCGAAACATTTCTTATATCAAGCAGTTAATTCTTTGAACTCTCCGTCAAATAGGAGGGCTTTAAACGACGATGGAGTAAGCTTGTCTAAAATAACCTATCCGCTTTTGTCTTAAAGATAGGTTGGAGCTATCAGTAAACAAACTCCATCAGCCGGTCGATTCTGCCGGTCTATTCTGTATACATGTCGAAGTGAGGGCTTGGGTGAAGTGATTACGAGTGAGCTGTCAATCCATCTAATCAAGATGTCACGTGATCACGAAGTGAGCTGTCATTCCATCTTTATTATAAGGATTGACAGCTCCCCTCGTGATCACTTCACCCAAGCTTTACAGAATCATATTTACAGAATCGACTGGCTGTAAACATATCGAAGTGAAAGCTTGCGTGAAGTGATCACGAAGTGAGCTCTCATTCCATTTTGATTATATGGATTGACAGCTCACCTCTTACTCATTTTCGTACTCTGAAAACGTTTACTTTATTCCCATACTTTTGTGAAAATTAAATTTAATTGGCATTGAAAACCTCCTTCATATAATTATGCAATTATACAGCGCTGAAACCGCAAGGACTTATAATAATATAAGTATATATAACTCCCTTTGTGCAATTATTATCATCGAGTTGCGGTAACCTCTAGTTGAACGAATCGTTGATCAATTTATGCAAATAATGAAAATTATATGAAACGTGTTAACAAATTGAAAATGTTTACGAAAAATCACGATCACTGCGGAATACATGATTCGATGAATATTCATTAAATTAAGGTAAATTATTAATTCCCCAGCCTCCAGTATGCATTCATTTTAAATTAGGTACTGTTAGCTCGCTGTGACATCACATTTCATAAGAGTATTTAAATTGATACATATACTCATCCACACACGCTTTTTTTTTTCCAAGAAAATTGGCAATCACTACAAAATACGTTTCGACAACAGTTCTCCAATTGCATAATTATTATTTTTTCAGTCTAAATCCGGGAAGAAATTTTCAAATTCATTGCTTCATGTCTGTGTGCGTGTGTGTTCAGCAATAACGCAATGACTTTTGAAATTCTGTTAAAATAAAAGAAACTATTGCCATTGTTTGTATGACTGACCTGTTGGTCGAGTGGTTAGTGACCCTGACTGCTAAACCGGAGGTCGTGGGTTCGATTCCCACCCAGGACAAATCTTTGTGTGATGAGCATTATCATTTGTTCTGTGTCTGGGTGTCATGTATGTATTTAGAAATATATAAGTATGTATATCAGTTGTCTGGTTGCCATAGCACAGGCTCTGCCTAGTTTGGGATCGGATGGCCGTGTGTGAGTTGTCCCAAGATAAAAAAAAAAAAATGTTTTAGTTGTATGTATTTATTTTGTTGTGTGGAGATAAGTTTACTAACATAGTTTTATAATCGTTATTAACAACAATATTAATATGTTCGATATAAATAAAAACAAATGAATAAAATAATAACACTCCCTAATAACTCTCACTGCAGTACGTAAACCAAGCTTCGAAGTTCGCGTTTTAGTAACTGGAAGCCGGGTCAAAGTAATTTACCGGCATAACGTGGTAAGGTAATTGTGTTCCGCGAATCGTTGGCTGTGTTTTGACGAGGATAAACTGAAAACATCGTTACACACGCGATGTTTTGATGTGGTTACATTAACATTGGTATAAGTTGTAACAAAAAAATATATTGGTGGTTTTTATTGTCAAATTTCTGATATGTTCACATTGTCAGCTAAATTGTAATAAGTGGATTGTTTCCACACAACGATGCGTAAGAGATGCGCGTCGCTGGTGCGGCGGGTGCGGGGGAGTGCGAACAGCATGCTGGCCGCGCTCGCGGACCGTTTAGATTGCTCCATCATTGCGCACTATTGTGGGCGACACATATGACTTGCATTTATATAATAATTGTAATTTTGTAATATTATGTAATTTATAATGATGACCTAATAATGCTTTTGACATTGTATTTGTTAACAATGTGGTATATTATTTTTCTGTAATTAAGTCTTGATACTTGAAAATAAATTGATTATTATTAAATAAAAAAAACAACGGGTTGCACTCCGGGAGTGCCGGCAGAAGTGAAAACTTGAACATTAACGTTGCGCATTTTTGATATTTTGGAATGGTTTGGGAATAATTTCGCACGAATTGCTTTAATTATCAGTATAAAAGTACTATCATTTACGTGGTAAAATACAATATTCATTTATTGCGTTATCGTACACAAACATGGCAATTCATATTACATTAAAAATTTAACACTTCAGAACTTTCCCTCCGTCTTACGATATTTCGATCAGGTCACGTGTCCTGACGCGAGTTTAACATTTTTTACCCATCCCAAAAAGTGCACAACGCCGCTAAAGAAGTTTTCACTTCAAAAAATAATTAATATTATTTGTTGGGACTCGCAAGAGAGATATATTGTTAGGAGGATCTCCTTGGCTGCAGGTTTCTGGCAGACAAGGTAGATCTTTGGAAGCGTCAGTTAAAAGTCAAAGAGAATTTGAATTAGGAATATGAAAATATATTTTGTTTTTATATGTGACTCCTATATCGGCGTTTTCCTAAGGCAGTTGTCAAAATATATTATGAAGGTAAATCTCAAACACAGTTTTATTTATATTATGTATGTAATAATATGAAGTAGCACTAGCGTGAGTCCGCTAGTGTTACAATATACAAAACACCCGTTAAAAGGTAATGGTAATGGTTAACTAACTGTGTTTTTAAAGATGGGAAATCATCAAATAACTTCATCCGCTCTGGGTGTAGTGGAAGGGAGTGTCAGACTCTCACTGACTAAAAACCCATCCGTGTTCCATCTAAAGCCCTTTACGTCCGCGGTGACCCTTTCGAACAAATTCTGCAACATCCATACTATAACTATAAACGTGAAAATATCTCTGCCAGTCTCTTTGTTTCCTCTTGCTTTTATACCTCGTATGTTTTTTTGAACTGTAAGACTTAATCTCTGTAAATGATGTGTCGATCATGCCTCCCATAGGTGAGATGTGTGAAGCACTACCTACTTTCTTGTAACACCCATTGTACCATATCTCTGGCGAAATAAATGATTTATGATTCACGTCTTAATGGCTGACCAAATTTAGATGAAACGTGGTACACGGGTAGACCATGTCCTGTAATAGGTAGAGCATAGGATACTTTTTATTTATTTATTTATTTAAACTTTATGTACAATACTGGTACATGGGCGGACTTAATGCATCAAGGCATTCTCTACCAGTCAACCTTTGGGTTATAAAGACTATACTGTGGTAGGTGTACAATAAATAAAATTAGGATACAAAATTGAATTTTAACATTTCGGAAAGAATATACAGATAATATATATAATAGTAATAAAATACATATATATGCTAAAATAATAAACTAATAAATATGATATATAATAATCATACCGATTAAGAGAATTCATAGTAATCATGACGAAGAACGACTAAGAATGACAAGCTTTTAAGTAGTGTTTACGGATTTTACGCTTAAAGGAAAATTTTGACTCCGCCTTTTTATCCCGGTAGTATGTACCCTTTTTGATCCCGGTTATTGTTCTTGACTCAGGATGAAGCAGCTGGCTGTTATTTATTTTACTAATCAATTTTGACCTACTCCTATGAGCCAATTCTACTAATTTTTAAGCAACGTTCGCATTGGCATTTGAGTCGCAATCTATCAAAAATGTATGGAAATTGAGGCTTTTTTGACAATTATTATTGACACTCTGGGCAATGCGAGCCCGCGCTTCCTTCTTCTCCATAGATATTGCTCATACAGACAAAACCAACTTGGATTTTCACACGAACACATCGATTAAATAACAAACTCCGTCTCGAATCTCCAAAGTTCCGAGTATTCACTACAAGATGCTCGTATGCTCATTTTGCTCTCCACACGTCAAAGAGAGTGTTGAGACGGACGAGCGGACTGGAGAGCTAACTGCACTAACCAGTTCTCACCACCAATTTGACTGTAAGCACCAAGTTTCATTGGTACGTGACATTCTAGCTGAGTATACGGTGCTCGGGTTTTGTTTAGATAACATTGTATAGGTTGGTATTAGTAGGTAAATTATGAGACAGATTCAATTTAAACTACATATATTTCACTTATTTATCAATCATCATAAAACTAATATTAACAAATAAACAAACTAAAATACAGCATAAAAAAATTCGTCCTCAACGCTGTCAGCAGGTAATGTACCCAAGAGTTTGTTGGCATTGCCACGTTGAATAGCAATACTTAGCCTCTAGCCAAAGTAAAAGCCAGCTGGGTCACGGGAAGTGTCAACCAGCCATTTCGAAATTTCTTTGAAAAGGCTGTGAGCACAAGAGCCCCACGGCCCGAGAGTTTCAAGCCCAAACGGGTTGCGTCCCAAACTAAAGGTCTAGCCATCTTCCATGGAAACAAAGACATCATCATGTCTTTGTTAAACGTTTATGAAAATATACATGCTAAGGATAGCAAAAGTCAAAAAAGTCAAAAGTCATTTATTCAAATTAGGCTGAGTGCCAGCACTTTTTGAACGTCAAAGTTCTACATAAAGACAGTCCCCCAAAACGCCCGCCCGTCACCACTTCCTAGTGTTATAGCTGGGAACAAGAAGTGGTGCAACAAACTCCCCAGCAACACATCTGTCTGTTAAGTTATAAAAACTTGAATTTATACAGCAGTATGCAAAGTTTACAAAACATGACACAGAGAATTATAGGTCTAATATGTAAATCAAATTTTATGAAATTTATTGACACTTGTTAGCTAGCACACTCCATTATGCCATCAAAAAAAAAACAAACTCAAGCATTAACAAGTAAATAAAACTAATTAAGCCTTCAGGTGCTAGCATGCATATTTTCATCAACTTTTAACATATTATTCATTTACACACAATATTTCACATTGATAATAAATATTATATAAGATAGGAATTCCACTTATATAATATTTATTATATTTTGTAGATGGATGTTTACCACTCTTTCACGTGAAAACTGCTGAACGGATTTTGACGAAACTGTACAATAATATGTTGCTCTTAAGTTTGAATTACAGCTTGTTTTGAAATGGGCTAGGAACAGATTCTACGCGGGCGGCAGCTAGTGATTAATATTGCACTATCAATTATTAACGATAATATGGATAGTGCAAGTGTACTGGACCTAAAAAGATCCTATACAGCAGCATAGGCTGAGATAGGGCCCATTTTGGCCTCGCACAGATAATTATTTTATTATACTGTTTAGTTATTAATTTTATTTTACTGGTTTGTTTGTCGTGTGCGACTCCCAAATAAACATTTTTCTTTCTTTTCTTTCTTTCTTTCTATACAAGAAAACATTTTAGATTGTCATTTATTTATTGCATATACTGTGCTTATAGTGTTCCCTTAACCTTAACTAAATGAGTACCTGCACGTGTCATTCATTTAATTATGCCAATTAAATCTTTAATCAAAGCTAATCTAGAGATTAAGAGATATTCCTTTCAAAAGATGAACTCAGTTAACTTTGCAATGTTCTGGCTTCGACTTTTCCAATAGTTTATTAAACCTATGATGCGTGATTAAGATTTAATTAGTTTTTTGCTGGTCCGCTGCGCTTTAAAACCAGTAGATAATAATAAAGACTCATCCACACAGAGTTCTGTAGGTGCGTCAAAAATATGATTCGCACCGAATAATGGTTATAATATCTCAATTTAATAAGTTTTAGAAATCTATATATATAAAAAATAATCCTAATTTCCCATGGCATCACTCGTGAACGGCTGGACCAATTTCGCAATTTTTTTTTGTTGTGTTTGTTATTGTCAGGAGAAGGTTCTTTTGAAAGAAAATGTTAAAAAAGTACATCAAAGCGAAGCCGGGGCTGGCCACTAGTGAAACAATAAATATTGTATTTTTTAAAGACAATATCGTGAAGAAAAAGTTCGGCGCACCAATAATTATATACAAGTGATGCACACTATTTGGTTTTTACTAATTTTATTTCGTTTTTTGTTTTGCCAAACCGTTATTATGTTCTGATTTTATAAGCTATTGAAATCGGGTCATTATGACCATCACTTAAGTTGTCAGTGTTTATTCGTATTATGCAATAGTTCTGAATTATTCTTGCATTTTAACAAGGATGTTTTAGCAAATCAAATCATATCAACTTCGATTACTTTAATCTGTCTGCATGCACCTTTATTTTAATTATAAGTCCGCGATTAATAACAGGAGCGCTGCGTCGAAGTGAGCTGCGGATGAATTCGCGCGCTTTTGTGTCGGCCATCTTACCAAGATGGCGGCCACTGATGTATTACCGCCTATTGTGTTGAAAGTGAGTCTTCAAGTTATGATTATTTATTGCGAGATCTAGATTTCTTGGTAATATTTACTTTTATTTTGAAGGTACATATTATGTTTCATGTATTGTGTTCGAAGTATTGAACTAGGGAACTATTGTGTCCTCGAAGTGATGCTTATTGTAACGTGACATATTATAAAGTTAATGTGGTCGTCAAACATGGCATTATACTGGGGACGATATTAGTCAGGCTTTGAATATTCTTTGAGCTTAAATAAAGTAATGTATCTAACCCACCTAATTATGAGTTTTGAAAGTTTTAATATCCTTTATTTTCTTTGTTAACAAAATGAGCTTATTGAAAGTTGAGAGAAGAATGTTCCATGCCGCGAGGATGCTACGCTGCTACGAGTGTGCTACGAGAGTGCTACGCTGCTACGAGTATGCTACGAGAGTGCTACGCTGCTACGAGTATGCTACGAGAGTGCTACGCTGCTACGAGTATGCTACGCTGGTTACGCGGCTACAATACGGCTACGATAGTGCTACAAGCATAGTTTTGTTTTCATATCGTGATTAGGAACAAAGGTAAGGGTTTTATAGTCCACGACGACAAGTCTCAGGGGAAACTAGCAATCATCCCGGAAGATATAGAGTGCACAAAACACTCACAGATGCTCTCACTGCCATAGTCTGAAAGGAGTCTCATAAGGCACAACTCGACGCAACTAGAGAGGGTCAGGCTTAGGGTCAACAACTTAACGTTGGAGTTTGAAATTGATTGTGTGCCATCGCCGTACTTTAAAAAGTAAAGCCCTTTTTACTAGCCACCTAAGATAATTCATTATAATAAAGAAGATTTCGTTAAATTTTCCCTTCTTTTACCTCAAACGAATTCATTCCTCTCCATTAAACGTTCAATATTGACCTATGTATATCATAACTTTGTTAGCGCAGGACTGACAACGTTACCAAAATTTTGTGACGTCACGTTCCGGACGCGTTCGCAGGGCGACTCGGGTGCGGTACGGTGCGGTACGGAGCGTTGCGGTCCGCTACGGATCGCTGCGGTTCTGAACTTGTTGAATGCAGACGTCGGCATTGTAAACAATGCCGACCCTTTGGTAGGGTTGGCACACATGACCCTTAACTTGGAATTTAAGACAAAATGAAAAATAAATGACGCAGATAATTGGCATTATTTTTGTTTGTCAGGATTTGCGTGTTCAATATTAGCACGGTCAAGTAATGTTACTTTGTTTGTAGTGAGTTCCAAATATGGAAACACCAACACCAACAATTAAGAGTGTTATTATATAATTATTAATATTTTTTTATCATAGGCCACTATCGACATACATATTACATACTAGCTGTCGCCCGCGGCTCCGCCTGCGTGAATGTCGAAAATTATCCCAAGGGACATACATACTCCTCGGATAAAAGTATCCTATGTGTTATTCCAGACTATAATCTACCACTGTCCCAAATTTCATCAAAATCTGTTCAGTAGTTTTTGCGTGAATGAGTAACAAACATCCATCCATCCATA
The DNA here is from genome assembly GCA_002192655.3 of Mamestra configurata. Lineage (NCBI taxonomy): Eukaryota > Metazoa > Arthropoda > Insecta > Lepidoptera > Noctuidae > Mamestra > Mamestra configurata. The sequence continues at coordinate 321,172 of NDFZ01005383.1, forward strand.
CATACTTACAATCTTTCGCGTTTATAATATTAGTAGGATTTACACCCCAAGAGTATGTTTCAGTGATACAATAATGCTATTTGTAAGAACTGGCTTTTCACTTGTGACAAACAATAAATAAATGAATATGGATATGGAACCCACTACAAACAAAGTCAATAGACAAAGAAAGACATGGAGAGAATTTTGATTCACCATTGTCCGACACTGGCATAAAATATTTATTTTAGCCAGTGTCCTGCTGTTGAGCAAAGCCTTCCTCCAAGTTCTTCCAGGAATTCTTCACCCAATTGATCGCCACGATTTTTATTTATCTTTGAATATTGATAGTCTCACGTTTGACCACCATCTCACCTGAATGTGGGTAAAAAAGGAGCACGCTTGTCTAGAATATAATATACAATATATAATATATCTTGGGACAATTCACACACGGTCAACCGATCCCAAACTACGCAGAGGCTGTGCTATGGCAACCAGACAACTGATAAACATACTTATATATTTTTAAATATATACATGTTATAGACAAATTACATCCAGATGCAGAACAAATGATCATGCTCATCACACAAAGATTTGTCCTGGGTGGGAATCGCATCCACAACCTCCAGTTTAGCAGTCAGGGTCACTATCCACTCGACCAACAGACCAGTCGTACCTTACCTATTCACTCTTGCCTTAAAAACTCACACATTGTAGCCAGTGATCGAGTGCTGTAGAAACGTATTCAACATGCCACCAGAAAATCATCAAATGATTTGAATAAACGTGGCAGCCCTAATACCGGTAATAATTACACTATAAGTTCTCCTACTAAGCGATAATACATTAATAAAGTGTTTGCTAATGTCCCGGCCTACTCGTATCACGATGAATATGAAGACGTTGAGATATCGTTCGAGCTAAACCTTGACAAGTAGGCATATGAGATTCGAGCAAATATGTCTCATATGAATCTTGTCACATCTACACCACGCGGTCTAGCTAAATAATTTCAGGTAGGTAGATACAGTTACTAAGTATAAATTAATTTATGTTACGGAGTGTCGGAAAAGAAAACCAGATCCCACTGAAGAGGTAAATTATTTTCAATTTATGAGTCACCTACGAGTACTATTAGCAAAATTAATTTCTGACCACTCTTATCGATTCAATAAAACAGTGCAAATTGGTTTTCTCATATTGCTTTCATCTTTATGATTTGAGACCATTTAATTATTTTACACATTTTTGAATTAAACTGTCCCTCTGTGCTTCTTTCTACATATAAGCACACAATTCCAGCCGACAGCTAGTTCAAAATCCTAAACATAACTATAACAAAATATTTATTAATTTTATTAATAAATAAAATCTACTGCGTTGAATACAATGCTCAAAACTGCACGACTCTATGCGCTTATTGATATCTTTTCTATACATTTAAAACGTCCTACGGGCACCATGCGGTATCACAAGAAAACATTTAAGTTTTTTATGTTTTGAATCAATTTTGCCAGCACTGCCTTGTGTGCAGATTTATAAATAAAATAGTTCTAAATCGGGGACCGAAACATTAGTTAACAAAGAACATACATTTTTCATGCGTTTTCTGTTCTAGTTTATAACATACACAGAACTTGGTGCAGTATACAACACAATGTTCGTGAGCACTAAGAAACTTTACACTACAGCAGTTTCTATTTGAAAATGTATGCTGAATTCGTGAACTGACCTCACGATAAAATAAAGTTTTTGCCTAACAATAGATAATGAGCTGAACTCCTGGCAACGGATATTATGTAATATAACTAGTGGTCCCGACAGACGTTGTCCTGTCCGAACGTTTGCTTTGTGTCTGACGAAAAATAATAGAAATCGATTGCAGCGCCACCTACCGTGTCCAATTGTGAATCTAAACCATTTTTAATTTCCTTGAACACACACAAAAAATTTCATCAACATCGGTCCAGCCGTTTAGGAGGAGTTCAGTGACATACACACGTACACAAGAAATAAATATATTAAGATAATATGACGGATACGTGTATCGGATCATTCAATTCGCTTCAAAATGGTTGAGCTGAATGGTGCTGATGCACGCGTCATGTTCGTGAACGGGCGCCGTCAGTGGAGACTGGTCATGCCTTAGTTGCCACTGGTTCATCTTAATATTTGATACCATAAATTGTTTTTTCTTTCTTTACATTGTTCTCATCTATAGAAGCAACAAGTTTAATGTAACCAGGTGTAACAAGGTTTTTGTAAACATATTTTTTTTAAAAGAGTGTCCGTGGAGTTTTTTGCACGTTCTTCAACATAGAGATCTACGCTACGAACGTGCAAATAGCTTCATGTCTTTGACGGACTGACTTTGACAATTCAAAAGTACCTGTTAATGGTTTATTTGAAATAAATGCTTTGATTTTGAACGTTTATCTGTGTTCACATTGAGGGTCTGCCTCGCCTTTCCTTACTATGTTGAATTCAGCTTCCAGTCTAACCGGAGTTGCATCCGCTGCTAAAAATTAACATAGATAGGTGCCTACCTGTCCGCTACTACCCAGTAACTGGGTAAAGCGATACCTCTTGGCTAGACTGGTATCATACTCGTATTTTGGTTTCTCACTACCGTAAGATCTGTGGTCTGTGGATGGGTGACCATCTTAACATACCGAGACTCCTCCGTTCCTCGGAAAGCACGATAAACCGTTGGTCCCGGCTGTCATTTGTAGATCTTTGGCAGTCGTTACGGATATTCCGAAGCTAGATAACCTGACACCAGTCTTGCCAAGAAGTACCGTGTTACCCAGTTAATGGGTTGTGGAGACCTGGTAGGCAGCCGGTCCACGTAAAATACTGGTATTCAGCTGAATCCGGTTTGACTTGAAACCGAACCCAATATAGTTGGGAAAAGGCTAGGCAGATGATGACTACCGTAAGATCTGTCAAATATCTTCAAATTACAGCCGGAACCAACGATATGGACTAGATGGTCTCTTATCCTAGACTGATCTACAAAAATAATATTTTTAGAGACCTTTTTAACGTCAAACCTATCTGCAGGTGCCTTTCACTCGCAATACACCCTGGGTTTACAATAAATTGCGTTTCAATAACTAAACTAATACTATAAATCTTATTATTCAATCCCCAGCCAAAAGAACTTCAGAAGAAGAAGTAATTAACTAAACGACACCAACATTATGTTTACAAACTTGAACTGCCCAATCGTATTTATTGGCTCGTCAAATATAGATTGACCGTAATGAATTGAATTGAAGTTACTTGTATTAACAACCTACCGAAATGACGGTCGGCTGTGACCAAAATGACGGTCGTCTCTGACCGAAATGACGGTTAACTGTGACCGAAATGACGCTTAGGTCTGACCAAATGATGTAACTACATGGTAAGTACATTTTAAGTTCATCGTGATTGTGTGGCCGAAAATGGAGCCCGGAGCTTTTATTAATGTATTATGACTACTTAAGTTTATTTTAATACTAACTATGATTGATACTTAACGTTTGAGAGCTTTATATAACGAGGCGAGTGCGCAGCGATCTCACCGGGAGTTCAGAGGGAGCGCGCAATAAATAAAAACACTCGCATCGCTTTGAACTCGCTCGCAAATCGCCAGTGTGATATTAGCCTTAGATCATTTATTAGTAAAGGCAATTGACTGGATGTACACTCATTCAAGGATCCTTGGGGAATGTTCATGATGCGTTCCTCAATTAAAGTTTAAAAGTTAGGGTTTCTACTTAACGTGTAAGATTTTAGTCAGGCACTTGACATCCTCCATACGCAGAAAATCTTTTGAGAATACTTTCATTATGGGCACTAAAGAGTGGAACTTCCTGCCGGAATCTCTGTTTCCTGGTACCTACCCTGGGATCTTTAAGTCCAGAGTGAAAAGGTTTCTTCTAGGCAAACGTGCTCCATCGTCAAACATATCATCGCTTTCGATCAGAAGATTAAAAGTCAAACGTGAGCCATCAATAATAAAAAAAACAGTTTTTAATTTCCACAATCTTAGCTGACGGAAAGATGTGGTCGACGATGGAGCACGCAATTTGGATATAGGTACATGTATAATATTATCTATAAAATTTCAAAAAAATGTCAAACCATCTATTAGAACAAAATAATTTATTGGGAAATAAAATGTACACTGTCAAAGCGACTCAAACGTCCAATGAGTAATTGCGCGGGTCAGTAACGCAGATTAATTGGTATCACAAGTACTGAGCAAAGGCGGCTACCGAGTGATTGAGCTCAAACGATTGTGGTCACTGTGAACCGCTCCCAACTCAAACGGATTCAGATTAGTTCGTGGGGTAAGAGGAACCGTTAAGGGCTAAAAGGTTAAAGGGAATCGTTTGCATTTATTAGCGCTTACGGATATATTTATTACGGACAGACAAACGAGTGATCCTGTACGTCTAAGTCTTCCGTTTTTTCATTCGGACGTACGTAACTCAAAAAAGCAGTAATAGTGAAAAGTTTAACCTTTTGAAGGCCAGAGCATAAACGCATCGGTCTGCGTTTATGCCACAAATTCGCCGTTTTTTTTTGGTGGTGTTGGGCACTTTTTCATTTGTCGGCTATAGCCGACCGTGGCGGTCAAAAGGTTAAATAACGTTTTATATTTTTGAGAGGTGTGCTAGGCAGCCGCTCTAACTAAAATACTGGTCCAGTTCACCTGAATCCAGTTTGACTGGAACCCGACTCCAATATAGTTGGGAAAGGCAAGGCAGGTGATGTAGTGGTCAAACACGCGATTGCTGCGCATGAGGTCCTAGCTCTGATTCCCGGAACGGGTAGTTTTATTGGGTTTTTGATCTTGATTTTCTCAGTAGCAGCCCTGAGTCTGCGGTAGTGCTTCGTTGATGTCAACCAGCTCGTACATGGGACTTTAACATAATAGACTGAGATCCCAGAGTTCACAGACCTTACTTATTTTCTCACTTACAAACTATGTGGGATTTTTCCGAACGCATACAACCCTAATGTCTTCAAAATTAGAGTGAACAGGTTTCTTCTGGGTAAGCTCGCTCCATCGTCGACTTTGTCTCTGTCATCTATGACCTAGACTAGAGTCAAGAGCAACACATCTCAAATAATAAAAAAATAATGATAGAGTAGTGATAGTATATACTTTTAACATACGCATGCCAGCTTGGGTCGACGGCTGATTTCCACGTATCAGGTGCTAAATCAAATCTCTTTTTAGGGTTCCGTACCTCAAAAGGTAAAAACGTAGTATAGTATATAGTATCAGTTTAGTGTCCGTCCGTCCGTCAGTCTGTCTGTCAAGATCCTTTGTCTCGGGAAAGCTTGGAGGTATCGAGTTGAAATTAAAACCATATACTCAAGTCAGTCCCTTGGAGTTGTGAAAAAAATCAAACCTCTAAGTTAACCTGAAAAAAATATGCGGCCATGTATGCCGCAAAAAACGTATATTTCGACACTCTCAAAGGAATCAAAATTTATAGGGTACTTCCCGTTGACCTAGATTTATGAAATTTGGCAAGAAGATAGATCTTAGAGTCAGGAAAAAGTCTAAAAATTGAGAATTTATAGTTGCATCACCTAATAAACCTGTCTCTGGTTTAAATTTTATTATTATAAATAACAAATGATGGACATTTGAAATTAGCACAGTGGTTTTGTTTATTATTGTGACACCGTAGCACTTTAAACTATTTATATTGCTGTGCTCTAGCAGGGTTCATGTATGAAACTTATTTACTTGAAATAATAACCTGTACACTACATGAATGCAATATATGACGATTATGATTATGATTTCCACTTGCTAGGTCCACCCGTTCCTGAGAAAATTGGTGGTGACACACGGACAGACAGACGGACAAGAGAGTAATCTTATAAGGGTTCCTTTTTTACCTTTTGAGGTACGGAACCCTAAAAAGAAAGCTTTTACGCTATTACGAACGTTTGACTGGATAGGTAGATAAGTGTCTGTGGTTATGGTAGTTGATTGGTATCTACACCAATCAACTACCATAACCACGGACAAAATTAATGAAAAAAAAAAAGAACTAGTGAAATAATTAAAAGAAAACAGAGAAATTCTAAACCAAAAACCAAACTACTAACTTCCCGACTCAAATTGTTTTACACCCTGCCATAATAACATTTTTTTATTTTTCATTTCTTTTTACAACTCTCCACGTATAATTTTCCAGCACCACATAACCAGTACTCACTGTGGACATTGGCTAGAACAACGAAACTTTAAAATTCGATTTCTATGCAGATGCGGGCACAAAGGAAAAACAAAACGTACGGCAGCTCTCGTGTTACGTTTAATTGTGAAAGTGAAAAAATATAATATGCATTTTATGTTGTAAAAGCGGTTATAATCGGACAGTGTATTTCTCCCAGCAGTTTTAAAAGGAAATCCGTATTTGAAATTGGTTTTTTTTTTGCCGTCGCTAACTTACCGTTCTACGTATAATTTGTTTACTCGTAAAACTTGTCCAACACAATAAGATTTAATTATAAGAATGAAAACTGTGTATATACTTAATTAAAAAAATAAAAAACTAACTAAAAATAGTATAAATTATGGCGTCGAAAAATTCCTCCGCATCGCTGGCCACTGGTAATGTACCCAAAAGGCTAGTATTGACGTGCGACGAATGACGATAGATGAATTTACTATCTGAAATATGATAAAGAGGCTAGGAATCGAGACTATTGCAGAGGCGAACTAAGACTATTGGGATTTATTTTTTTTAAGGATGGGATAGCATCAAATGACTTCTTCCGTTGTGGGTGGAGCGGAAGGACGTGTCAGACGCTTACTGACTAAAACCCATCCGTGTTGTATTCTTCCTAAAGCTCTTTGCGTTCCAGGGCCCTGTTGACTTATTTAAACAAATTCTGCAAGGGTTCTTGGAGTGAGAAAACTAAATGAGGGCCCCGAACCCTGGTAATCATCAAACTCGAGACATGAGAATTAAGATGCAAGAGCGAGTGAAGCAAGTTCTTAAATTCAACCTCCTTGCTTCGTAAATATTGGGTACTCTTTTGTTTTTTTATAAAAAAATGATTTGTCCCGGTGAACTTCGTACCGCATCATAATTATTTAGTTATGGCAAAAAACTAAGTGTGTCTCACGGCAACATTTAGTTTTAGTAAATTTATTCTTATTCTTATTCTGGGGCCCCCAAGACTCAAAGGATCCAGAGTGGACTGCCCCCCGCCCCCTCTCTTAGTCCGTCAATTAGAATCAAGACTATTGAGATGACGGCAAATAGAATCTGTATGGCAAAAGAAGACAATATAAAAATTATTAATACTTAATAGTATTTTAATCGTGAACTTTCAATAACTAACTAAAAAAAGCAATTAATTTATTTCTCAGTGTTTCCCAAAATACCCCGAATGTTAATTTGAAAGTTAATTATTTGAAATATGTATCGTGGCGATAGCCCGCAGCTTTTCATTGCAATTTCCGGCTCACTCACCTTGTTCAATTTCATTTACCATTCGTTTTGAGAATAAATCACTCGGAACTGTTTCTACATGAAGTATGTTTTAATCATTGGCTTCCATATTTTTCAATTTAACTAGTAATTGGGTACGAGTACATTTGTGGTCAGGCATTGGTACAGTCGACTAAGTAGTTCGGTATACAGGCGAACTTGCGACTTCCTTTAAACAATAGTTAGAAGTTATTAATAAACCTTAGTATCAATAAATTTAAATCTATATATAAAAATTAATCCCTATTTCTTTTGGTCACGGCATCACGCTTAAACGGCTGGTCCAATTTCGTTATTTTTTGTTGTGTTTGTTATTGTCAGGAGAAGGTTCTTATGAAACAAAATTTAAAAAAAAATACTAGTGGCCCGCCCCGGCTTCGCCCCAACCGGGCGTTAGATTACGCACTAGTTATTTATAAAACGTGAGCTATGCCAGAAAGCTTTTTACACAGTAAAAGACTATCTTGAGGATAAAAAGGCTTGGGATTGAGCTGCTTTGATGATGTATATGGCCCAATGTTTATATTTACTTTTTTATACCTATTATTCTCTTATTTTAACATTTTTATATTTATATTATTTTTATATTCGTAACATTTTTATATTTTTTTATATTTTATATTAACATTTTTATATTCGTATTTTTATATACTTTTTGACATGATTTTTTAAAGTATTCTATTAATATTTCTTTTTTATTTAATTTCAATTCATTATTATTTTATTTGACGTGTATATTTAGGTTTTAAAGTATTATATTTATTTTTGCACAGTCTGGACAGATCCACTAAAATCTGTGAGGTACTTTCCTCAAAAGACCACTTCAGACATTAACCTACATGTTTCTCATATGATTTGACCAGTACGATTGTATGGACTATAAAAGAGACTTTGACCTCTGAGTTTGTTTCGGTGTTTCTTCTCAGGGTAGTCAGATAGGAAACACTGACCTCATCTAGTTTAAAAATGACCAAAAAAGATTGACGTGTAAAAGTGTTATGTTTAATCTACTTCATCGTCTTCCTGCCCTTATTCCATGTTACTTGGGGTCGGCGCAACACGTTTTTTTTCTAAAACGTTAGCGTTATGTTTAACCTACTTGCAAAATAAATATTACTTATCATTTAATATTGTGTTTAGTTCAAGTAAGTAAGTACCTATTAAAAGTGTTTTTTTTGTAAATACTTTTAGAAAATAAATAAATAGCAGTACAGTGTAAACGAATATTTTTAAGTGCTTACTAAATATCTTTTCGTCACTTTCTGTTGCATTGTATAAAACATTTTCAATCATCAATATGTACGTATAAGTTTAGAAATTAGCAGTTGCTTTGTACTTTAATTTATAAATATTTTTTGTGGCTGTGTGTATTTGCATAATAAAATAAATAAATACTAAACTCATTGGTTGTAGGTTCTTAGAAGCAAAAAAGTTTAACAATATCTTCGACAAACCTAGCTATCTCACTAACCCACTTTTCTACTACGTCAAACTACGTGAGTTACATGTTTCCAACTAATATCTGTGTCACAGCATCTGATTCACAAACTAGCTCGCATAACATCGTGTCCTTAAAAGGGGTGAATAATTCAATGTATAGGGTGAATAGAGCTACAATCGCGTGTTAGTGACGCCCTCCCGTCTAGACTGAATGAAGCCTTACACTCGATACTTCTTGGTAGGGCTGTCCAAACGAAACGACCCCGGGGCAATACAACTATATTCGTGACATTCTAAGACCTCGGATTTGACAGCTGAGTAGAGAAGGATAGAAGATCGCTTCACCTCTAAGTGCGAAAGAGATTTATTTCATGTCTCTTTCATACTCACTAGTAAATAATAATATTAATTTATATGGTCCATATTTTTACAAAAAGTAAAGCTATGCTGCTCCTGCTGTGAAATCCGACTTCTTAGATTGTCACGAATATAATCAGATATACTGGAGGGCCTTTTTGTTTCAAGAAAAAAATAGAATACACTTATAATAAGAGTCTTAAAGATCGACGCCGAGTTACCTGCCTGTCGGTTTTTTACGGTTACATCTCGGGAAGAGTGCGTTGGAATTGCATCTTAACATTCCACCAAGCCCGTTCCATTATTGGACAACAAGACGTACGGCTATGCACCATGGTAAACGGTGGATATCCCACTTATATCCACAAAACTTATTAAGAATACTTAAATTGTCCATACATCTCATGGGTGTTATCCCTTGGCAGAGTCCGTGTTTCCTGATAACCTGGGAGTCTTTAAGTCTAGAGTGAATAGGTTACTTATAGGTTTAACGTTGAACATATCATCGTTTAGAATGGAGAATTTTAGTCAAACGGGAACAAATGAATAAAAATTTCGCAAAAACAAATACTTAAATTGTTTTCAAGAAAAACGAAATCCACGAGTAACTTTGTTTTATTTATTTCATTAGTTCTACATTAATGTATCTTTCGTGTCGCTGGCTGCACAAAGTTGTATATCAATATACCTCGATATAAAAATTATTCCGTTACTGATGAGTGACTGATAGACCACGCACAGCCGAAAATACTGGTCGTGGAAATCCAAAAAAGGAAAAAAGGGAGTATTTAGTGAGGATTTCCCAAAATTCCTACGGAAACGGGAGAAGGGGAAGAAGTCACAGGCAAATGCTAGTATTGAATTAAGCACAAGGAAGTGGTGATTTTGGGAAATTGCCTTTATGTTAATTTTAACGTTTTCAAAGAGCTAATTTCAGCTAAAATAAATGCTTTTGTGTAATTATTTTCATAATGTGGGCCGCGCTTTAGACAGCCCTGCGCCTTGGCAACCATTGACGCTTTTAACCTATAAAGTGCACTGACTGTTTGTTATTTTTTTTTTCTACAGAGCTATTAAATTCAGCTTCTGACGTTGTGTAAGTTGTACTTTTAAGAGTTGTTTTCTTAGAAATTGTGCTTGTGAAATAAAGACATTTTAAAGAGAATTTTATAATTCTTTCAAATACTAACTAAGTTTTTTATTTTATTTTAAAAGCTTTGTTGTTTGTCTGCTTTGTTGTTACAAGTTGATTATTTCTATAAAATATGTGAGTTTTTTGTACCAAAAACAATAACCGTAGAACGTTTCGTATTTTTAACCGACTTCAAAAAAAGGAGGTGGTTCTCAATTCGGTATTGACATGAGGCCTCATTGCATGAGGCAGGCTCTTATGACTTATGCTCTATTGAAAAGCCTCTTGATCAAATACCAAACGTTTTAAACTTTTTATAGTCGTTATCTGTAGTAATCCGCAAAGATCTTTTTTTAAATAACATTATAACTTGAATACAATTGCGGGGAAACAAGTCAAAGAAGGCAAGACAACGAGAGTGTAAGATAAGCTCCCACATAGTTAGATGAAAGAAAAAACGGGCCAAAATGTATGTAAAATTTATGTATTTTTGTTATGCGTCCTTGCTTTGGTCACAAAACTTCATATGTATATCTAATTTCAACTGAATTGGTCCAGATGATTCAGAGCCAATTGGCTGTGACAGTCGGACAGAAAGTCAGAGGACTCGAGTGATCCTATAAGGGTACCGTATTTCTATAGTTTGTCTGTTTATGCTGGCATAATGGAGTGTGCTAGCTTACAAGTAGCGAATTATTAAGTTTCATGTTTTTACGTGTTACCTTTGTTGTATTGTTTTCTTTGTAAGTATACTGACTACTTACATATCTTTGTATAAGTGATAGTTCTTATAACTCAACAGACAGATGTGTTGCTGGGGAGTTTGTTGCGCCACTTCTTCTTCCCAGCTAAAACACTAGGAAGTGGTGACGGGCAGGCGTTTTGGGGGACTGTCTTTATGTAGAACTTTGACGTTCAAAAAGTGCTGGCACTCAGCCTAATTTGAATAAATGACTTTTGAATTTGTCAAATTTGTATTTGAATTTATAGTTTCCCGTGGTTGTCGCTGAAAACCAGCGCTGTGGCTCTGTCTCGTACACGAGTCCCAGCATTATGCTGAGCGATGGCCGTTTTGCGCGAATGCGACGCATATCTTCCCAACTTGCATAATTTTTTTTTTTTTTGGTATTTGCCATGCTTGTCGCAAGTAAACTCTTTTCTTTTTTTTCTTTATTTCCATACCAAGGTTCAAAACCCCAAAACCCTTAACAAAGCTTGGGCTCTTAAGGCGTGTGCGTGGCAGCCCGAATGGTATTCTTGGCGCATTGTCCCAGAGGTGGGACTCACCAATGTTGACGAGGTGGATGCGGCTGCACGCTAGCGGTCCCTCTTACTTATAGACTTGTGTTTTTGACAATCTATTTGTTTAAATTATATTTTGATTATTGTTATTATTTGACAGTTTTATTATATTTGATTATTATTATTATTTGACTTTTCACGATTAACTTTTATAATATTTTTAATTTATTGTAATATCTTTAAATTTATTCATATTTATGTTTTTATATTGTTTTTTATGTAATATTATGGATTTTTTATTATCTGCAATAAATTGAATTGAATTGAATTGAATTGAATCAAATAAAACTGCACACAATATAATCATTCACGAACACGCCACATCCACGCCACATTCACGTCACATTCAAGCCAAGTTGCTAAGCACACACCATGTACTATGTAAGCCCTACACACGCCCGTTCGCCACTCGAGTCACGACAGCCCTCATACGGAGGACTCTCGCCGCACTCAATACTACTGAACTAACTCGCTCTTGACCACACTCTTACCATCCAAACGGTTTAGAAAAAATAAATCTAAAAAAAGCGGGGATGGTCTCAATCTTATAACATGGTGATCTCAATCTTATATCACGAAAGTCAAAGTCAAAGCGTTTATTTCATAAGATATAAGGCATAAGACATTTATTTATTTGTAGAAACATGAGTATACATACAAGTGGGAATGCAGGTTGTTCATAAACAAAAAAGATCCGTCATGTTTGGCCTTTGTGGCTTACAAATATATAGGTAAGAACCAGTCATTCATTGGTATTTAAACAAAGCTAAAATAATATATATTTCCACGTTCTAATGTTTACAGTTCTGTTTTGGTCTATATTTTGGTAATAAAACCCACCTTAAGAAAAAACTCAACCCATAATGTTTAAATGCAATAATTCTCAAGATCCATCAGACGAGCCCAGTGTGTATTGGAAAATATAGCTATAAATAGTAATAAACCAAGCGTAATTTTATACTTACGTGCATAAGAGAAGGGCAGTCCATCCGACCATCGGAACTCGCCTTCATGGACGGCATCAGTCGCTCCTATCCAGTACACGTCGTCCACACCAGCACCGGGACTGCGGAAAAATATACATCGTCAGTTAAGTTAGGTAGGCTGAAAATCAGCACACAATACAGTTTCTAAAATTACACAAGACAGTCCCCAAAATTACACAAGACAGTCCCCAAAATTACACAAGACAGTCCCCAAAATTACACAAGACAGTCATCAAAATTACACAAGACAGCCCCCAAAATTACACAAGACAGTCCCCAAAATTACACAAGACAGTCCCCAAAATTACACAAGACAGTCCCCAAAATGACACAAGACAGCCCCCAAAATGGCATTCGCAACTTCTTAGTGTTTTAGGTGCAATGAAGAAATGGGGCAAAAATTACACAGGCTAAAAGTATCCCAGGAAGTAGCCGAAAACCGGAAGTACTGAGATAGGAATGGAGGTCTACACCTAGCATTGGGTTATTCCTGGTTGCTATGATGATGTAGGAAATCCATTCATCTGGCTGTTAGCCTGCCAACAGTCCAACCGTATCTCGATATACGAACAAAAAGTATTTAATTCGAAACGGATAGCAATGTACCAGGACGTTATGTAACTTGTGGGGCAGTAAATATGGATGCGTTTTGGGTCACAGTGCGAAGTTTATAGCAGCCGTTGTGGGTAGTTTGAAGACTTATTTATACCGCCTGGATAATGTTTGTGTCCGCTATAAAAATATATCTTTGGAAAGGATTTGAACATGCAATGATTTTTATTTTACTATAGTCTTCAAGGGATTTAGAATTTTCAAAAATTCTTGCTTCAGTTTACTAATCCTTTTCACCCTTTGTACTAACAAACTAACCTTAATCCTTACATTAACTTATCTAATCATGGGGTCCGAGTGCGCGTTTCCTTTTCAAGGACATATCTCGCCGACTGATCGACACTTTGCGTGACCAGAGGGCTGGCTCGTTCTTTGCTCAAAGAATTAGTATTCAATGTGCCATTCAACGTGGTAATGCTGCCAGTCTTCTAGGCACGTTTCCGGATGACAGCGATGCGGAGGAATACTTCGACGCCTGAGTGTACTTTGTTTTTGTAAATGTATATACTTAGGTATAGTTTAAGTAAATAGTTTTAAGATAGTTATGTACATAGGTACATTCATGGTATTAAAATAAATAGTATTGAAAATAGTAACAGTTAATAACAAAATTTTCAAAAATGATTCGATATTATTATCAGAATAATAAGAAAAATAATAGCATTCCATAAACAGCAATTTTGTAGAAAATATATTTTGATAAAAGGTAGCATTTTTCTTTTGAAACATATCCGCCTCTAAAGATAACGGCTGCTTACAGCGGAGCAAGTAGCAGAAATAAACGTAGGCACACAATTAAACGTATTAGTACAACAATATGGTTTCGTGGTAATGATGTAATTTGGTAAACATTGGGTCAAGCGCACGTCGTCGGCGCGGGCGGCGTTTCTTGGCTGCTGGGAAGGCCAGAGCACCTGCAAAAGCGCCACCGCCGCAGCTCCGGTCACCCGCGGTCACTGGCCCACACATTTGTACATTTGAACAATTTTGATTTTTTCGATTTGACAAGACATGTTAATCTACCTTTCTTTCGAGATAAAACTTATCTAATAACATTATGTTTAATGTTTTCTATTGCTCTATTCTTCTGTCCATAAAGAAATAAAATCTGTTTAAAATACCAAGTGGTTTAGGCTGTACAAAATGCACCGTCAACGAATTCAATATTTGTATTAAGTAGATTCTTCTTTATACTCAAATTTTTATCCCTATTATTTGGCAAGATGTGATAAGGAATAGTCTATATTTTAAGCAAATCGTTTCCAAGATAAGTAGTAGGTACATTTGTCTTCATGAAAAAGAAATAACCTTTTCCTGAATTACATTTGAATCCTCAACGGTAATGTTTTTCAAGCAAATATAAGTAGGAATTCGTGTCAGGTTGGCTTTAATGTGTTGACAAATTGGAGGACGAAGGTGCCATTAAATACGCATATGTCTAGATTCTAGAATATATTGCTTTACACCTGACGCTGTGACATTATTTTAGAAGAGAATATTAGTCAAAAGATACTTTGAGATGTTCTCAAAAGTCTTTCTGGCGCGACAATACACTTTTCACTTAAGTGTCAATCATGGACAGCCTTGTTTTGATCTTTTGGCGGAAAAAAAATGTTTTTCGTCCTCATCGTTTTAGCCGAAAAGTGTCGCAGCAATGACCGGTCCTGTGCGCCTCGTGTCCAGTGGATTCCTGTGGCTTTCTCTAGATCATCGGTCCACCTAGTGGGAGGCTTTCCAACGCTGCAACACGGTACGCGGTCGCCACTCCGGAGCCTTTTGACCCCATCGACTATATGTTTTGCGAGTAATTATAATAGCATGAGCATTAAAAAACAAGCTTTAAATTGTTTTCTACTCTATTAGCCCTTTCGTTTGATACCCATACTAAGGGGGTTACGAAAAATTGGCTGTCTGTAAAGTCGGTTTACGGATGATAATGATCGTAACGTTACAAAGAGCAAAACGTTACAATGAGTCATCCTTTTTCGTGCGTGCAGCCGGCGTTCATCGATTTATTAGACGTTATCACGTCTAAAATGTAATCCGCCATCTTGGAGCGGCGGCCATATTTAATTTAGTGTGATGTTAATAACTTATCGTTTTCTATTCTTCAAACCTTTCATTTGATAACCATATTAAGGGGGAAAAAAATGTAATCCGCCATCTTAGAGCAGCAGCTATTTAGAAAATGATTTTGCAAAGTATTGGTTTGCAAATTTCATGCATACGAACCGTGCAAGTTAAATAAAAGCTTACATACACAACACTATGGTAGGTACTCACGCATGTATAAGTAGTTGATCCATAATCTGCTGCTGCCTCTCATTGAGCACACTGGCGAGATGTCCCCCCAGCCTTGCGCACTCGGCCTCCGCTTGTCGCCACGCCTTCTTCGCCTCCCGCACCGCAGATATGCAAAAGTCCCCCGACAGCACCCATCCGTAGTCACAGTGACCCACAATCTCCTCCACCGCCTTATCCATCCACCACACTTTCAACCACATTGCTGATGTATTCTTCTTCGCAGTTATACTAATATTCAGCCTAACAGAATTCCCTTCTGACACTATCTGAACACTTCTTAAAGGATCCCCGGGCTGAGAACAATGCCTCCACTTAGACTCCCCATCTTCTAAACTTAATTCCATCCCTCTACACAAAGCTTGCACATCCTCATGTATAATATTGGACACATCGTTTTCTTTTGCATTCATTGGTCCTGTGCCCATTTGTAGCCGCAGAGCGACGCGGTTGCCGTACGGCAGGTGGATCTCATAGGAGCATGAGAGCTTGACGGTCGGGCCGACTTCGAACGAGCCGTTCCTTGCCGTGTGTAGAACATCATGACAATGGTCTACGATACGGTAGATCGCGGCGAACGTGGGTCGACCGTGGAGTTCTATGGCAGGGTTTTTGTGTGATGCGGTGTAGAGGAATTTTCTGTTGGGGAGTGGGATTTGGTCCAGTTTGCCGCAGAGCGTGGGCGTGTTGGGCGCAAAGCGGATGAAGCCGGCGGCGCAGGGCACGTTGAGCTTGTGGAGTTCGACGAGCAGCGCGCGCCGAGGGCTCGGGGTGGGCACGAGGATGCGGCAGCCGTGCGTGCGCGGCACGTGCCCCGAGTGCACGCGTCCCACGCGCAAACTTCTTAGGCGTATTGCACAATCTGAAACAAAGAAGAAGAGATATAATAATTATTCTGACCGACTTCGACGGAGTCCATCGGCGCGGGAGATATTAAAGTGCATAAGTGTGTATGCAAATACTGATGAACACCCTCTTTCATCACTCTCTATTGTTTAATTGTAAACCCAAAAGGACTTATTGCCCGCCTTGGAAATTGAACCCAAGATCCGACGCTCAGCAATCAAAGACGAGACATGCCACAACTATAGATATAAGATATAGATAAAGCAGTATTTCAGGGTGAAAGCCCCTTTTTCAAACACAAATGGTGTTGATATTATTCTTTTTAGAAGCACGATTGTTTCTTTGTTTATCGGGACAATAGAAATTCAACCTTTGTTGCTAAGTTGATCAAATAAATATGAGAGTCAAACAAAGTCTCGCGACTTTGTTTGACTTAGTAGCTCTGCTAAAAGTAGAATGTAACTGACTACTATATTTAGAAAACGATCAATACTGTCCCTGTTCCGGCTGAAAATTGCGTGATCCGAGTCAAAAATTATTCCGAGTGGAGATCTGAATTCAAGGGATTTGGGTCGATCTTGATATTTGACAATATTCTTGTCAAGCTGTATAAGGATTGAAAAGTACCTATTTACGTAAAAATATTGAAATTGATTGAATTGAAATCGCTTAAAATTGTATTCAACGTGTTTTAATTTTGTACCTAGTACTAGTAGTTTATTGTTGACTAGTGGCCCGCCCCGGCTTCGCCCGAATGTATACCTTTTTAAAAAAAAAAATTTCATAAGAACCTTCTCCTGACAATAAAAACATGGCAAAAAAAGAATTAGCGAAATTGGATTTTTTTTTGAAATTGAAAAAAAAATCCAGCCGTTCACGCGTGCTGTGACCAAGGGAAATACAGATTCATGTTTATAAATATAGATTATAGTTGCTTGTTGAATTGTAGTTGTTTCGTTAGTTT
This sequence comes from Mamestra configurata, assembly GCA_002192655.3. Lineage (NCBI taxonomy): Eukaryota > Metazoa > Arthropoda > Insecta > Lepidoptera > Noctuidae > Mamestra > Mamestra configurata. The sequence goes on from NDFZ01005383.1 coordinate 338,614, forward strand.
TGATTGACATTTAAAAAAAAAACAGTTTTTTTTTAAGTGCAGAAGAAAACTCATTGCTAATTCTATTAATTTTAAGACAACGGTCACATTCGTATCTCAGTCGCAATCTGTCAAAAATGTATGGAAATTGACGCTTTTTTACAGATCGCAATATGTAAAAAAAGCCTCAATTTACATTCCACTGATTGTGAGAAGCGATTACAAACGCTGCAAAAAAAATAGTTGAATGCACTCTGGTATACCTAGGGCTTGTTACTTTGTTGATAAATAAAGACAGTGCATATCAAATTATTGCAATTTAATACCTGCGTCCTGTTACAAACGGACGCCTTTGGCATAGTTTATGCGAACAATGTCCTGAGCGTGTCACATAGCTGGGCATCGCTCAAAGGAGCTGTGTCTTGTGAGATATGAATATGTTGCAAGATAACCTTGGACACGGGTACGTAGGTACTGTGATTTATAGGTAGATCCGTTAGGTTACCGGTCGTATCCGGTCGTGATCGATTGAGTAATAATAAGTTAGTAAAATAATAATAAAAAATAGTTTTTACAATGTTACTAAATTAATTAAAATACCTATATAATTTATAAAACAATCATTACAATTCCTAAATTAAATTCTGCATTAATAAATCAGTAAAACTAACAAATATCTAATAAAAGTTATCACATTAATCACTCAGTGTTCTTCCTCCTCTCTCCTACTTGTTCTATGCTGTGCCCGACAGGGTCCATAATTGTGACTAATATAATTATTTCCTAACAACTTTATACATTATGGTACGCAATAAAGAATTGAGAATTGAGTAGTATTCATCACAAATGTTGAGATAATAATAGTTTGTGTTTGGTACCTCTGCGGTGCGATCATGACTTTTCTAAAAAGAAGATTAAATGTACTTGAAATTAAATGTATTCATTTGTTTTATTTATTAGAATCATTAATATCTTCTTATGCAACGTGCAGGAACTAAAGGTGGCAGCCCAAAAGTGTCGACGTCAAGAATTCATAAGGTAAAAAAAAACCGGCCAAGTACGAGTCAGACTCGCGCACGAAGTGTTCCGTACCATCTCATCTATAACATATTAAATATCTAAATATTTATTTTATTCTGTTTTTTTAGTATTTGTTGATATAGCGGCAACAGAAATACATCATCTGTGAAAATTTCAACTGTCAACCATCACGGTTCATCAGATACAGCCTGGTGACAGACGGATAGCGAAGTCTTAGTAATACCCTCCGGGTACGAAACCCTAAAACGCGAGTGAGTGTTACAGTAGTCGCATAGGATGTGTAACATCTGACGTCTCAGCTTACCAAGCTAACAACATTAACATTAAAATTACCAACTGACAGCCAACTCGACCACTGCGCGCGCTCATTGGTCAAATCGAATAGGGCGCCCTCATTGTTACAGACTTCCGTCCCATTTCACAAAATCAGTCCCACAGATTGCAGGAAAGTGAGATGAAACATAAGAAAGAAAGAGAGGAAGAAAAATGTTTATTTGCGACTAGCACAAGACAAACAAAACAGTAAAATAAAATTAATACCTTAACAGTAATATAATGTAACAAACATGGATAATTATATAAAAAAAAAATATATCTGTGCGAGGCCAAAATGGTCCCTATCTCAGCTTATGCTGCGATATCTAAAAAATTAATAACGACACACAAAAGTTTCGAATGTGCAACCCTAGATGACACAGTCTATGCCGAGCACGTTCCCCTAAAAGCGACAGGAATAGGTATAGGTGGCAGTACAAAAGCGTCAATGTCAAGTATTTTTGAGATAAGAGTTTTAATTTGCAATATAGGATGGCACATCTACGCAGGTCCATATCTATAGTACTTTGAGACCGCAGGACTATAATCGTGTCAGCGAAAGTGTGGTTATGGACGCTGCCACTTCTTCAGTCACGGCCGACATTCAGAGCCATCAGTTTTCATCCATCAGGTTGAAATAAACCTAGATCGGGCAACACACTACATTACCTTCAGAATTCTATTTTTGCAACTTATTATAATACTATAATTGGCCAATATTAATATATATTACTGAATGATACGAGTATGTACCTACAATTTTTGTTAACTTATTATTTCAATATATTATATCATTTGTCAACAGAGACAGTACCTCCAGCAGTGGCTGCTGGGTGATACGATACTGTTGTAATTAATCTACCTCTGCTACTCAGACTCCCTTGCGAGTTCCCGCAAATACGGATATCATATCTCCACACCCAGGTTCCAGTGAAGTGTAAATTAATATCCTTGTAACAATCCAACCACTTTGTTTGTTGTAATAACAATACACCCAACAGCTAGAACCTAACAGAACTCCATTCTATGGGTCCGCCATGTTTGTGTAAAAGAGCTGTGTAACTATTTTTGATGTACAGCCAGCACATCAAGCTACAAAAATCTGTCAAATTTCTTTAATAGATTTTCAACCTTAACTCTTAACCATTAGGTTCAAGTGGGATTGGAAAAAAATGACAGTTTCAGATAGCTTGATGTGCTGGCGCCCGTACAGTAATAGGTTTATGATACTAGTGCGGTAAATTGGTTTTTACAAACGAGTAGACGAATGTAAGCCCGAGACGAAGTCGAGTGCTTACCATAGTCACGAGTTTGTAAACCAATTTCCGCACGTATGCCATACAAATTTTTCAACACATTTGCGAGAAATCAGTACATTATAGGTAATGAAACAAACTTTTAGTTTTTAGATAACAGTCGGAAAGTCGCAACAATATTTGTCGTTCCTTCTAAAAACACCGTGAATTTGCAAATGGCGCCACGTGCGCGTGGTGAAAATTAGAACTACATCTTTCGCCTCATGTTCTCTTTAGTATTCAAATGAGCAAAAGCGCTTTCAAGGAGGTTTGATCATTCAGCTTATTTTGTCCAGTAATGTGAAACTCCTTGGTAGGATTCTTATATTTTGAAATTGTAATAAGAAAAAACCGTAAAGAATACGCACGGCGCTATGCAACGAAGAGTGCGGTAAAATAGGTACTTAGATGAGAGTACCTATTTTTCCGCACGTTCCATTGCGTGGTTCGTAATTTTTAACTTTCGAACAATGTATACAGGTTTTGCAAATGCATTTTTTGAGGAAATGTGTTGAAAATTATATTCTATCTATCTATAACTATCGTTTATGCTGTTAGCCGTTGGTTTTCCTCCAATGGGATTAGTTACATCCTCCTTTCAGAGTATAGGAACAGAGAGTGCAGCTGTGTTTGAGCACGTACTTGTGCACTATAATATCTCCTGCGTTCTTGGCTATGCTCTGTTGAGATCGGCCATGGAATGAAATAAATTACCATTTATGTTCTGTTCGTAATTGTAAGAAATCTTATTCTTAGTTTTTAAACGCTTAGTTGGCACTTCGCGTAACCCAAGGGCTCGGACAGAGGATAAGCATTGCCATACAACGTGACAATGCCGCCAGTCTTTTGGTCTCACTTCCAGTCGATAGCGATATGGACGAATTTATTGACGCCATATTTTAGTTAGGAGTTTTGATTTTTATTTTAAGTGTACAGTAAAATCTGCTTACAATGACATCTAACGGAAGTGAAAAACACGTCATACTAAGCAAACGCCATACAAAACATAGTCTTAAGATACCTACACAACTTTAGGAAGCTGTGTAGTTATTTGTCAGAAATTTAGTGTAATAGAGATAAACTATTCAAATTGCACAAAATGTCGTCCCAGGAAAGGGGTGGGAATGATCACGAAGGTGTTAGGAATCATGTCACTCACTATAACTGAACATAATTCCTTAAAAATGGGTCATAATAAGCGACATGATCATAAGCGAAGACATTATATTCGAAATTATTATAAATAATTTTATGTGAAAACCAAACTTCGCACTGTATTTACTTCATAGTAAGCGGTTGGTCAAAGTAACCGGAGTCATTATAAACGGTTTCCAGTGTATATAGTTAGATGTGTGATGTGTTTAAATATGATACCTGGATTAATTAATTATTTACGTAATTTGTGCTTCATTGCTTTAATTGCTTGCAAGGCGTTCCAAAGCGAGGATTAACAAATAAAATTGTTTTTTTAATGGAAAATCCACCTGAAATTAAATTGCATCCGTGCTGAGCCGGGGCGGGTCGCTATTATCATAGGTTTACGATGCCAAGTGTATTCAAGTGTGTGTTTCCGTGTTTATTTAATTGAGACACAGTGACTCGTGTAATAATAACGTTCATTACACAGCCCGCCACAGGTCACGTGATTAAGTTGTGTCACGCATTCATTATCGGGTTCATGCATAATATTATTATCTACTGATAAGGCAATGCAAATTAGGAATAGTGTACCTATTCTCGGAATTTTCGTGATATTCCTAGTAATGAATTTAGACAGTTGAGATTATCGGAAGTTGGTTACTCTCTTGGCTAAATAATAACAGCCGCGCGCGTTAATCTTCGAGGTTAAGCAATGCTAGCCGAGGTCGGTCATCTCAACTTACTAATGGCCGGTTTCAATAACGTATCTACCTTTAACCGACTGTCAAATTAGCTACCAACAGTAGCTGAAACGTCATGTTTCCATTTGTCCCACTAACAAAGTAACAATTATTTTGGTTTAGTGATCAAGAGTGACCCTTACACGTGCCTCTACTAGATTCCTCTAAAAACGTCACATCAATTATCATACAATGTATTCCGTGCTTATTTCCTGGACACTATAAACGTTACGTCACGTTGCAAGTTATAACATGCAAATACGAGCAATTACGAGCAATTCAATTTAAACAGTAAATTGTTATCTCGGAATGTCGTAGTAAAGCCGACTATGTTGCGAATAGCTTGCAGCTTGCACGTGTACTGCTTCTAACAATGTTTGTTTATATGTGTTATTACCCTTAGGTAGGTGGTATGGTGGGAGCGGGTGTAGTAGCGGGTAGTGAGTAGTTTAGTTTGCAGAAAAAAAACATTGAAAACAGAGAAAGTTAGTAGGTAAAACCACTGCTTTTTTTTTTTTAAGGATGGGAAATCATCAAATGTCTTCTTCCGCTCTGGGTGGAGCGGAAGGGCGTGTCAGATTCTTACTGACTAAAACCCATCCGTGTTCCTTCTAAAACCCTTTGCGTTCCAGGGCCGCGGTGACTCTTTCGAACAAATTCCGCAACCCTGGCAGGCTCTGGCCCTAGCGGGCCCCGTCTTCTATGCTGACATCTCTTTGAGGCGCGCGTGAAACACACCGCGCCATCGACCCGGGCCTGGTGGTGATCGGACAGCGAGCCACCCAACGCTCGCCGTCCGCAGGCCCGAGGTAAAACCACTGCTGCCAACCTTATTTAGGTAGGTAGGGAAAAAAGAACAAAAAGATCAACAGTCCCAAAAACATACAGTTAAAAATTGCGTTTATAATTCGTTAAAATGCGTTCATCGATCAATTGTTAGTAAATAACTAAACATATTAAACTAATCGTTGTTTATTTGACCATAAATCAACCTAATATTTATAACAAAATGCACTTTAAAGATTATTGACCACAATTTTTGATTAAATCTCAAATCAAATCTCAAATATTTTTTTGCAATCCATAATATAAGTACCGACACATACAGGTGGTAAATCGAAAATAATGGAAACAATTATGGACCCTGTCGGGCACAGCAAATTTTTAAATAAGTAGAGGGAGGAAGAGCGCTTTAATATTAATTTTCCAATTTAGTAAATTGGATAATTTACTTTATATTGAATTATTTTATATCCTATAACTTAAGGTTTTCAAATTACCGTTAATTCATGTTAACTATTTAATTATTTATGTAATATATGAGGTCTATCTATCATATTGGTATTATTGGTCGAGTTAACAAATAACTCGCCCGAAATCATACAAAGTACACATCACATGACATACACGTAAGTTGCCAAAGATTTTCGTAGTGGGGGAAGTTCGCGCACGTAAAAATATATGAAATTGTGCATAACTATACATTACACTTTACAGAACATGACATTAGTTATCATGTCTAACGCTAATCACACAACAGCATGTCCTCTCCCTAACCTATTGTGTTGATTGCCCGCCCCCTCTTCAAAGTTCCCTCTCGTGAGGCGAGAAAACCGCACACAACGCTCGGGTTCCGCACACAATATTGTACCTGTTTCTACGTGTCGCTCACTGATTGTATTAGTATAACTCCGAGCTTCACAATGCATTTAGTTTGGGTTCCTAGTAGCTCAAATATTGATTGCTCAAAGGAAAATGTCTATGCTGTCTGTTCTATTACACAAAGAAAACAAGACAGATGCTCAAAGGTAATATAGTAGCATCAATGCCGCCACATGAAAAACAAATAAGCGAAATTTGTACGGCAACAAAAATAACCGCAACGTCATCTATCCTGTCAGCGACGAACTACCAACGAAATCCTGCATCGCGGTATCAAAGTTCTCCGTGCGATTTAAACATATACAACAGTCCGAATACCAACTATCGCGCAGTTGCCCACCAGACAAAACAACCGTCTGGTCGGAGGATCCTCCCTTTTCAATGGAGGTTTGAGGGACTTTACTCACTGTTCCGCATCACAGTGGGACAAAAGTTTCTTTCCAAAAATACTAGTAGGCAAGAGTATTTACGGAAAGTTGTCGAATGAGGACTTGTATTAAATACAAGTCCAGATTTCGTTACGATGCTTCTTAAATATGACAGGAGGATGCTGAGGTGAAGTTTACTACTATACTTGCCAACGACGAAACGTAGGTAGGTACTCGTTTGCGGAACTCGTGTTTGAAAGAGTCACCGCGACCCTCGAACGCAAAAGGTATTAGGAGGTGCACGGATAAAGGGGGATGCCAAGCCGCCATAGTGATTTAGGCCCTGAGTGCCCACAAGTAACATCGAATGTTTGTGAATTCTATAAACAAAAGGACAAATAAATAAAGTACAATATGTGTAAATGTCAAATCAATGTTTTGCAACAAATATATTTTTTTTCCCGGATTTTAAATTGGCAACCTAGCAAATGTCTGTTTATTTCGTTGTATCGTTTCAATATTTATTATTTATTAAAAAATGTTACTTACTGACTTGTATCGCGTGAATAGAAGAGTTAATTACGTAACATTTACATTTTTTTTTAAACTAAATTAAATTTCTTGGGCATTGCAAGGCTTAAAATCGGCATTCCCCTTTTAGTCAGTAAGAGTCACATTCTCTTCCGCTCAGCCCAGAGTAGTAATTTGATGATTTACCATCCTTAAAAAAAGGTACCTACTCGTGTTAGACCATCCACCACCATGGTTGACGATAATCGAGAAAGATCTAAAAGAAATTCGTTTAGACAAGGACGCAGAACAAAATCATGCAGGCCGACACAAAGTGGGACCAGGGTATAGAAAGAACAAGAAGAAAAAGAAGTATTCCTTCAACAATATCAGTGATGTCCGAGATGAACTCCGCAAATACTAATTGGAGTACTAGTCAGATTGTTAGGTCCTTGCTCGAGTATAAGCCCAAGAGAAAACTCCAACCATGAGAGTCGAGACGTTAACCACTGGAGTGATCATGACAAAAATATAGCCTTAAATATAACGGATTGACATTTTCTACCGACATGCCACATTGCCCATAGTCTTTGTAAAGTTTGAGTTAACCAGCAGTGCGATTCTGTAAACTCAGATCTAGCCGGTCGATTCTGTTAACATGTCGAAGTGAAGGCTTGGATGAAGTGATCACGAGGTGAGCTGTCAATCCATACAATCAAGATATCACGGACTGAGTCATGACAAGTCATGTCATTCCATGTTAATTATATGGATTGACAGCTCACCTCGTGATCACTTCACCCAAGCCTTCATTTCGATATGTTTATAGAATCGACCGGCTGGGCTGATCATAAAGTGAGCTGTCAATCCATGTTATCAAGATGGAATGACAGCTCGCTTCGTGATCACTTCACCCAAGCCTTCACTTCGACATGTTTACGGAATATACTGGCAGTTCACTTCAGCCACCAATACATTTGTTTCTATATCCTGTAATAGTTCAACACCAACCGGGGATTGTACTTGGGTACACGTGTATATCGCATACAGGGACAATCATCCGTCTTATTTCATAGAAAACATCTAAGGGGCTTCAGCTCCTCGTGTAGGACCAACAACAACAGGTTCACGGTTCATAGTTTCAATCCTTTATCTACGAAGCCCTGAAACGTCTTCCAACACACCTACACCCATAAAGTAACAAGTCCACCTATCTACTAATTCATTAACACTGCTATCCCCCAGGTATTATCTACTTAGAGGGACTCATTGTGCTAAGTATCGCGTGTTACGTACGGGTTTCCTACAATGAGCACTTGTACGCTTTCGAGCTACGCGAAATAAAGTAGCGAGCTTTGTACATGTTCCGTACTGCGCAACTTTGCTTTTAATTTTGTTTTCACTATATTTTCTGTTCTGCGGAAATCTGGGATAAAGTATGCAGCGTTTTTTGTTTTCATACTCTTGCCACTCGCTGGGTTTTTTACTGTATTAGTGATATTTGCTTTGTAAAATATAATATGGGTTAGGAATGGACTCTGGGTGGAAATTTCAAAATCAGTGTCCGTGTTTCCTACAACGTTTAAAACAAGAGAAGAGTTAACAGGAATTTTCTGGGCTCACTCTTTCCATCATCGACATGGCTACTTCCCGATACGACAACATGTCAAAAGTAAAAAAAAACGCTAACAAAAGGAACGCTAGTGTGGGACTTTTTAATTTTTTTTTTAATTTGGCTTTCCGTCAATATTTCAATCTTCAAACATTCTTTACTGTTTCGTCAACATCCATTGCATTGTATCAGGCGAGATCGAACATAGGAGATAACTTATCACGAATTTGACGACGATACGGTACAATATTTTTTCTGCGTGGTAATGGGACTTGCTATAGTTACATATAGGTATGTACATATATATTTAGCTGATCCCACCTTGACTTTATGTATTGACGAATATTTTTTTCTCAAATCCGACCTACAGAAAAATAAACTTGCCCATTTAAACTAATACTGTGTTGTCTCTCGTATTACAGTTTTAAAAGTATTTATTAAATTTTAGCTCGAGTTTCAATGCAACCGAACTAACACCCGATACTGTATCCTGGCTAGATCAGCTGTGCAAACTTCATAGTTCAGGTATAAAAATCAAGTAATGGACCCACTGACTTTCAATTCAAAAGTACCTGTTAATTGTTTATTCAATTCAAAAGTACCTGTTTATGGTTTATTTGAAATAAATGCTTTGACTTTGACCCAACTCTCACTTTGAGAACGATTCCCGGTGCAAAACACGATACCTCTTGGCAAGCCTTATGGGATTCATCAAATGACTTCTTTCGCTATGGCCGGAGCTGAAGGGTGTGTCAGACTTTTACTGACTAAAACCCATCCGCGTTCCTCCTAATGCCCTTTGCGTTCCAGGGCCGCGGTGACTCTTTCGAACAAATTTCGCAACCCTGGCAGGCTCTGGCCCTAACGACTCCTTAGCAAGCCTGGGGTCAGATCTTCTAGCTTTGGACTTAGCATAACAACTGCCAGAGATATTCAAATGACAACTTTCTGAGGCACGAAGGAAACTCAGAGTGTTAAGGATGGTCACCCATCTACGAACCGTACTCGGCAAGCGTTGCTTAACCTTGAAGTTGAACAAGTCCGTTTGTTATTATTAAGTTATTCATATTCATTGAAATCGTGGTGCATTCCGTGCATTTGTGTTTCTTTACAATAACAGTATAGAAAATCGCTTAGTATAATTTTGCTCGGGATTTATTGGTATTTTCCAATCGAAATGATTTCTGCAAAGAACACAGATAATCTGCAGTTAACATTGTAATATCCTGTCACTATAATTGTCTGTTTATTACGCAGCCCGAGCGGCAATCACAAAATTAAATTACTTTTGTTTAAAACCCTCTACAGTACGGCACACTCACTGAGTAAATTGTTTACTTTTTATTTTAATTTGTATGATCTGCAATGCGGTTGTGTGCATTGAATTTATGTACATATTACGATTGGTTTAGTGTGTGCTTATTACATTTTTATTACCGGGAAAATATTAGTTCTGGTTAGTTTTTAGTCAGCAGAATTGGTATTTGAGGAAAACCGATGTCCAGCTGTAAACGCATTTTAGGCAATAACTGCCAAAAAAAACCGGCACTTGACCGGTTTTTTTTTTGCAATTATTGCCAAAAAAATTACGTGAATTGAGTCGAACTCATGCGCTGAGGGTTCCGTGCAGGACCTGCCTATTATACCGCCATAATAAAATTGGTATCATTTTTATTGGTGGCAGGCGTCAACAATGTATGTATGGGGAAACCCTTTAATTTTCATCTTTTTTTAGTTTTTGGATTTTTTTCTTAATTTGTGCTGTAAGACCTTGCTTTTTGCCAATTTTCGTGATTCCAGGTCAACGGGAACTACCATATAGGTTTTCGACCCAAAACCTATAGGGTACTTCCGGTTGACCTAGAATTGTCTATTTTGGTTAAAAGCAAGGTTTTCCAGCACAAGTAAAGGGAAAATTCCGAAAAATATAAATGTTGAAAATTAAGGTAAATTTTGGTACTTACAAGGTTTCGCGAAAATCTAAATTTGCCCATATCTTTTTATCGTGTCGACTCAGGATCTTGATTTTACACCTAATAGGGACTATAAACCTCAGTATCTGGTATAAATTTCAACTTGCTAGGTCCACCAGTTCCTGAGAAAATCGGCGGTGACACACGGACAGACAGACAGACGGACAAGAGAGTGAGTGATCTAAGAATAAGGATTCCTATTTTTACCTTTTGAGGTACGGAACCCTAAAAAGTGCTGGAATGCACTCAATCCATAATTTACAAGCGCATTTTTATAATTATTGAGAAGCTCACGTTTGTCCACAATCTCACCTAGTGGGAAGTGGTGATGTGGTCGATGAGAAGTAACCTACTCACTCTTCAATTGAAGACCCTCAGGCAGCGAGCTGGTATATGGCATGGCAGCTGTCAGGAAACACTGTATCCGCCTTCCGGCAGGGAATTGAGGTTTGAGATATCTTTATTTCCCATAAGAACTACTTTACTTACATGAGAAATATAAAAAATAGCACTCAAACATTATTGCACATAAAACTTCACAGTAACAATAGTTGTGGTAAAAAATAATAACTTATAATAAATATTTCATAAGTGTAGGGTAGTCACTAAAATTCTGTGATTGGATAATCAGGCGCTTATATACCTAAACTTCTTCCCGTGAAAGAACAATATGGACATTCCTTTTTGAATAAATAAGTAATCCCGGATTGAACAATTTTGTAAAAAAAAAACTACAACAAACTTAATGAAATTATAGCAGTGGTTATTTTGATTTAGTATCTTTATATTATTTCACACAAATGGAATACCTTAAAAAAATTATAATGAGAATACACAACGAGTTCTAACTATATTTTGTATGCGGGAATTTTAAGCAATCTCAGGAATTTCGAACGATTCCGGGATCCGGGATTCTGAAAAGCATGTCCGTATTATACTTTCGTGGGAATAAAAGTGAAATTTAGGTATATTAGCGCCAGATTATCCGATCACTGCTAATATAGAACACAGCTAAAACTAAAATTCCATTAATTAGCCGCACATCTAAAACAGATCTGACTCATTTTCATGCCAGCCAAATATTAGTTAAATGTTCAGCATATTTTAACTGCTATCTAGGAATTTCAAACATGATAATTTTGTTTCACATTTGAAGCAATTTTCCGCGAACCTAATGTAGATAACAGACTAAAGGGCAAACGAATACAATGTTTTTAATGTTTGCTCACCGGTTCATTTCCAGGTATTGGATGTAGAATTTAGTTTTTGAAATGTAACAAGTTGTTAGATATCATTTTCTGTTCAAAATTAATACAGCTGTGGTATGTTTTATCATCGTGAATGACTGGTATTCAGCTGATTCCGGTTCGACTGGAAGCCGACCCCAATATAGTTGGGAAAAGGCAAGGCAGATGATGATGTTTTATCATCAAACAAAATAATATCCGCAGCTAAAAATGGACTAATATGAAGACTAGTTTCAGCCAGTGGGTTCGTTCGCGGTACCTAATATAGATTTTCGCGAAAAAAGCCTTAAAGCGTCTCCAGGGACTCATTTATCGCTGTACCAAAACTTATCCAAATAGATTCAGCTGTTAAGGTGCGAAAGCGTAAGAAACAAACAAATTCGCTTTCGAATTTAATTTATTATATGGTAAGTAATCATTATTAAAAACAGAAAAGATCATTTCTGTAGGATGCAAATGCAAATACACCTTAACATTAATTATAATTATTGTCAATGCAGATGTCAGTGAAATGTGAAATGTCAATGAGTGCCAACGGGCCCGAATCAAGAAATAAAAATGCAGGTTGTCCGACCCAAACCACGTCTATTAAAACACTAACATAAAATTTAGATACAAAACTGCACCACTCATGCTCTGCGTGCTGCTGCTGAATGATCGTCATCTTTTCTAATGTAGGTCGCGCGTGTAAGTGCAAAGATGCGAGCCTACTTATTGCACAACTCCTTACTTACTAAACAATTTTAAAACCCATGTACGTGCACCGTACAATTTCGATAGTCGTCAAAATACAGGATACTTAAATAAATACTTAACTAACTATATACACTAGAAATAAAAATACAAACCCCTAACTAAATTAACTCTAAAATATGGCGTCAAAAAATGCATCCGCATCGCTGTCGACTGGAAGTGTACCCAAAAGACTGGCGGTATTGCCACGTTGTATGGCTTATTCTTTGACCAAGGTAAAAGCCAGCCCTTGGGTCACGTGAAGTGTCAACTAAGCACCTTGAGAGATCTTTAAACAAGTTATGTGCACTCGGACCCCAAGACCCGAGAGTTTCAACCCCAAACGGCTCGAAAATATAACTACCAACAAGTTTATTATATTTCCGCCGCTTGAGGTTCTCTGCAGCCGCAGCGGCAGCGCCAGCACAGCACGAAGAGCTAGGAAGATGGGATGGCGCAAGAGTATCGACACAAGTAGCGTCCCACACTAATGGCCTACCCATCTTCCATGGAAATAACGACATGCCGTCCGGTCTCTTGCCATCGTCGCGTGCCAGGCCATTGGGTTCTAACACAGCCGGAACGCCGACGGTGACAAGAGCTCGTCGGATGATGTCGTTAAGATTCGNAAGAACTAGGAAGATGGGATGGCGCAAGAGTATCGACACAAGTAGCGTCCCACACTAATGGCGTACCCATCTTCCATGGAAATAACGACATGCTTAAATCCCTTGAAATATCCGTAACTCTTGGTAGTCATAGTGTAGTAGCTTGGCAGTAGTAGTAATGAAGTTGACACAACCACATAAAATCTAAACACCCAAAGAATAACATTCATTTAACGTTAAAAGACAAGCTCATCTAATAACATAAAATAAAGCACACGCACATAATCTCCAACATAATTTCCGAGCGTAACATAAAGCAATTTGAACGTAAAATAAGAAAACATTCATTGTGCACACAATGAACGTAATAAGCGTACGTTCCCGCGCTTTAGGCGGCGCCATCTTTGTTTTGTGACGTCACTCGCTATAACTCATGGGATAACGGTGTTTTTGGTTTTCTTTAGGGCTTTTACTGTGTGTGGTGGGTTGTTTGGGACTGTTATTGTTTTTGTAATTAGTGTTAGCTTTAAGGATGACAAGAATAACTGCATGATCCGAGATGAGAGTGTCGCAGTCGAATTCAGTCTCTCATCATCACGAGGCGTAATTCTATACACATAATTGTGTACATAAACCGGCACAATTAAGGATTATTCGTATCAGATTATTATACAGTTAGACGTCTGAAAATCGTAAAGCCTAATTTTAAGCCTTTTCTAATCTAGGCATTAACGGTAAATTCTTTGCCAGAATCAAAATCAAACATACTATTTTATTGAGAACTATTTAAATACGAAACAAGTAATCGTAATACAAATGAAATGGATAGATTGGTTAATTATCACGAAAATTTGTAGTAGCTGTCCAATTTCACCAAACGAAACTTTAGATTTTTAACTCAACTCAAAGCATTTATTTCAATTAAACCATCAAGGACCAGTCAAGGTCGGTCTGTACAAAGAGATGAAGCTAATAACACGTTCCAAAGCGTAGATCTCTATGGAGAAGAACGTGCAAGAAACTCCACGGACACTCTTTTAAATCAATGTTTTTTACAATGATATGGTTACATCATTTGTGTGAAAATTATACAAACATACATATATGTGAGAACGATGTAAAATACTTGAACGATCAAGCGTCCGAAGTTGAAAAATAAAAAGCAACAGTTCAAAGAACAAATAATAAAAATAAACCGTGGCAGCTGAGACATGACCATTAAAATAAAAACCTATTCATCACCCAAACGACTTAATGTCTCATACATTGTACAACACAACAGTATCTCGTTACAACACTGAACAGATTCACAGTATACATATATCAGCATGTGGGCTATTCTGAATTATTCATACGACTGATATGAGGGCGCCAATCTGGAAATCAGTTGCAATCTGTGGAGTGTGGCATCAACAGTCTGGCGTTTGGCTTGTCTTGGGCTATTACGTTATTAGTCAGTTTGTATAATAATCTCACAAATTTGTGAGATTATGTGACTACTTCACGTTTTGGAAATGTTTTTATTGCGAGTACAGCTATGGGGGG